>LPNX010997413.1:22251-71403 GCA_001517045.1 Pseudotsuga menziesii | reverse complement strand
TAAAATTACAAGTAAGATTTAATTTAAAAATATTTAATTTTGATAAGTATAAAGATATATAATTATTAGGTGTTTGACATTATATGCATAGACTTTGTAGTAGTTAAGACTCATATGGATAAAGGGTCAAATGTGATAATTGTTGGTGATGATAAGGGATAGGGTTTATAGGGGTTTGGGAATAGGTTTTAGGTATTATGTTTTATAAGGGTTAAGTATTTTAGGTTAGGGATTAGTCTCATATGAACCTTCATTTATTTTCTCCAAGTACTATTCAATGTCCCAACAAAAAATCCCTAACAAATTTTCATTACAGGTGTCATTATCTCTTTGTTCTTAATCCTCATCGAAGTGGCCACTCCACTTCCACTAGAAATGACCTTCTTCAACATGTTCATAATATATTCTTGGTTGCAATACTTTAGCACAATATACTTAAATAAGTTGTACACTAGTTTAAACCTTTCATCAAGGTATACAACGTTGTTATGTATAAAAAAAAATTCAATCAATCTCATGACACTCAATGTACGTGTTCCTTCGAGTCTAACTTATCTGTGTTAACCTATTTTCCATATTCCTATCCTTGATCACACATTCATTCACCTAATATGAATACCTTTTGGAAACTTCAAGCAGTAGAGACAACTATTCCTTAGCAATTGTCTGAGGCATTGTACCATACATATTGGCAATAGAGACAACTATTCCTTCTAAGTAGCGATGGAGAGAAATTTCTTTGGTAAGACCTTTTCCTTCAAAGGAAAAGTGGGATCACTATGATCTACATCAATATAGGTAGAAAAAGTAATTGAATAGTTGAATCAATAAATTTCCAAGTGGAAAACAAAGGTAGGAAACAATGTGATGAAAGAGGTATCCGCAAAATATCTAGCTAAGAAATGGAAATAAAAGATGAAGAAACGGGGATAAACATTAGATAATGTAGAGAATTGTGATTCTACATAAGATCTTGTAGATGTTGATTATCATGAGAGTTCTCTTATTGTCATGATCATGATCATAATTATCATTATCTTCATGGGAAACAATAAAAGTCATGATGATGAGGATTATGATGATGATGATGAGGATTATGATGATGACGATGATTATTATGAGTGGTATCATCATAAGATGACAATGATGAGGATGAGGATGAGGATGTAGCTGATGATAATGATTCTATCCATGATGACGATCATTATGATGATGATGATGCTGATGATGACGATGTCGATGATGATGATGAGGATAATGGCGATGGTGATGATTATTCTGATGATGATGATGATGATGATGATGATGATGGCGATGACGATGATGATGATGATGATGATGATGATGGCGATGATGACATCGATGATGATGATGATGACAATGAGGATGAAGATCATGATGATGATGATGATGGGGATGAGCATGATGTTTATGATGATGATGATGATGAGGATGATGATGATGGAAATGAAGATGATGATATTGTTAATGATGATGATGATGATGGAGATGATGATGATTATGCTAGCCATGACGATGATCATGATGATGAGGATGAATATGTCGATGATGATGATGGCGATGATGATGGTGATGATGATTATGATGATGGCACTGACGATGATGATGGCCATGACGATTATGATGATTTCAAACATAGACATGACGATTAGAGTCCCATAACGATGAATTAGTTTATGAATATTATGATGAGGAGGATAAGGATGATGAAGATGATGATGATGACGACAACGATGATGATGACGATGACAACGACGATGATGATGATGATGATGAAGATGGTGATGACCATGTTGATATCATATGAAAAGATGATGATGACGATGATGATTACGATGATGACGATGACGATGATGACAATGATGATGATGATGGATTATTTTTTAGTCTGGAAACCCTCCCACAACCTCAATGCACGTGTCTAGGATAAACACATCAACTTTCACACCAAGCCAGTACATACATTAATAAATTCATCATTGGTCACACGTAGCACATGATGATGAATACGGTGGGCTTAAGTGTTGAAAAAGAAAATGCCAAACAATATGATGATGGTGATGATGATGATGTTGACGACAATGACGATGATGATGTTGATGACAATGATGATGATGAAGATGATGATGATGATGACGATGATGATGATGAAGATGATGATGATGATGATGATGATGATGATGATGATGATGAAGATGATGATGATGATGATGATGATGATGATGTTGACGATGATGAAGATGATGACGATGATGTTGATGCTGATGAGGATGATGATGATGTTGTTGATGATGTTGATGACGATGATGATGACGATGATGATGCTTATGATGATGATGACGATGATGATGATACAGATGACGATGATGATGATGATATGAAGTAATTAATTTGATCTAGGTTTATTTTTAATTTTAAAAATAATTTTAATGACGATGTTGATGATGATGATGATGACGATGATGATGATGATGATGATGATGATGATGAATATGGTGATGACCATGTTGATATCATATGAAAATATGATGATGACGATGATGATGATTATGACGACAGCAATGACGAAGACGATGATGATGATGATGGATGATTTTTTAGTCTGGAAACCCTCCCATAGGCTCAATGCATGTGTCTAGTCTAACCATGCCAAATTTCACACCAAGCCGACACATACATAAATAAATTCATCATTGGCCCCACCTAGCACATGATGATGATGATGAATACGGTGGACTTAAGTATATGATGATGGTGATGATGATGATGATGTTGACAACAATGTCCATGATGATGTTGATAGAAATGATGATGATGAAGATGATGATGAAGAACAAGAAGAAGATGATGATGATGATAGTGTTGATGATGATGATGATGGTGATGATGATGATTATGATGATGATAATGATGATGATGATGAAGATGATGATGATGGCGATGATGATGATGACAAAAATGAAGACGATGAAAATGATGGTGATGACAACGACGACGACGACGACGATGATGATGATGATGATGATGATGATGGAGATGATGATGATGATGATGATGATGATGGATCCGTTCCTAGATCATACAACCTTGTATTTACCATGGTAAATCCATTATCATGTTCAATAATAGTTCTATTGGGATCATGTTGATTCAATCGTAACCTGTACCATTTGACAACAAACAGAACTACCTTGAAGGATTTAAATTCACACTGTAGAATATCTTCCAAATACCCATAGTATCAATTTTTTGAGAGTTCTGGATGTATATCACTTCTATATGAAACATTGGTCACCTCAAAGACCATAGATATCCCACAATCTGATGTTTTCTTTGTTTCATCCAATATTTTGATGTGATATCTACAACCATTGTAGACTATAGCCTTATGGTGTTTTACCTACAACAAGAAATACACAAAAAGGTTACATAAAGATTCAATATTTATGATTAACTGCATGTTTATGCAGCCATACATGGAAAAGAACAACATGTACATCAAAATGTAACTGGCAAAAAAAATATTTAGAGTGATTGATTAATATTCTTTCTTGCTTATATTTTAAACCATATGCTAAATCGATTTCCCTTTCTATACGATTTGTATCTCCATTGCGATGTACTGCTTTTACCAATGAAGCCACACCTTCCCATGATATTCCATGATCCTATTGTTCACATTGTTCAATCCATACCTTCATCCATTCAAGATTGTTTGCGATGTATAAATGAATTTCATCCCACTCTTGACCAACTACTTGATGATAATAAACATTCAAATTCAAGACATATGTAAATTTTCTAAACAAAGTATATGCTCTTAATTGGTGCAATAAATTGAATATGCAATTATAATATGTATGATATAATTAACATCCACTAGATAATAATTACCTTTCACCTTCCTCAATATACCTTTCCCCCCCAGGTATTCCCCTTCAAAATTGTTATTGGAGTCCAGATCACAAATGCGACGTAAATTGAGCTTTGATGCTAACTTAGGAAGATATTCACTAACATACAACATGTTTTGGTATACCATATATCCTTCCATCATAGAAATCTCAGCACGTGCTTGTTGTCTCACCAAACCCTTCATAAATTTCAATTTCCTCTCAACCATCCACATGGACCTTGAGTGCACAGGTCCACACAATTCAATCTCCTCAACTTGGTGTATGAGGTAGTGTTCCTGTGCATTGAAAAATGTCGAAGCTAGATGCTTCTACATTTCACACATGAGACAATGGATTTCTCTCCTCCAATAATTTATATCTTCTTTATGGATTTATTAAGTTTTCAACCATGTACAAATGATGCAAACCAATAATGATAATGAACAAAAAAAAACATTAAATTACATAACATGAATTAATGAACAAAAAACAAATATAAATTATACGAAGAATTAAAGAAACACTAAGCACATGCAACTAATCGCTAGTTACCTCATGTATTTCCCAAGATTATATATAACTTGTTTGACATTGTTGTCGAAGTTGTCCAGGAGAGAGAGAGGTAGAACATATTGTATCAATATACAAACCACGTCATTTTTTAAACAAAGAGTATAAAAACAAGAAAAAAAATTTATGCAATAAAATGAATATATATATATATATAAGGCATAACAATAATAATTACCTTGATGAAGACATGCCAATCATGCATTTTGACCCCCACAAAATCACCTTTCTTTGTTATGATATTCTTCAAGTTCACACAAAATCTAGTGGGGAATTTAATTTTCCGCGTTACTTCTTTAAAAACATTACTTTATTTCTTTGTAAACATCCATGGAATTGAGTTTATATTAATTTGGTCTCCGTTGCTATGAAATTGAATGATGTCTTTCATTGCATGGTTTCCTTCTTGAATGTCTTTGCAAACTTTCACAATTTTACCTTTCTCGCTCCTTAGCTCCAATAGTCACCATAATTTTTCAATCACACTCTTTCAAATATTCATTGTATCAAACAAATGAGCAATTTGTAGGTTCTCATAGTAGGGAAACCCACTGAATTGTGTAGGATAAATTTTCATTCCTCATGGAAGCCCATTAATTCCTTCATGATCACGAAGGACATCATGAATATTACTTTATAAATAAATTACAGAAATCAATTATGGCCACTCAGTAAACAACTCACAATAAAAATTACAATACATAACAATTCATATAAAATGATCCATACATACCAACTTGACAATTTCTATTGTATTGCATCTTCCAAAAGTGAGGTGTCATTCTTCATGGTTTTAATGCAGTCTCTTGCTTCCCATTGAAAATATTTTTTTCCGGTTGTTCTATACTTGTGATTCTTAGAGAGGAAATTCCTATACTCATTAAACACCTCCTTTCTTAAGCTTTTGAGCGGTGAGATTTGATCTTAGGACCACAAACTGGACATGCAAATTCACCCTTTGTCTAAATACCTACAATATATAGATATGGAATATCTATGTCAATTATAATTATATATAAACAATATTAACCAATTCACACAATTAAATCCAGTTAAAGTGGAACTTAAAAATACAAACCACAAAAATGGGTTAACCTTGGGGCATCGTGTATTATCCATACAACCATTGCATGGAATTGAAATTGTCTTTTTCGTATTGGTCTAGATACATCATACATAGTGATTCCATTCCATAACTTCAGTAGCTTGTCTATAAGAGGTTCAATATATACATTCATATCTTTGACTTGGAACTTACCTGATTGATTTTAAGTACATATAAAATATATAATTATGAGAACCATAAATATATATAAACTATGCACAAGAGTAAAATAAAAAATTAATATGACATTAGGAAACATAATACGATAAATGAGATGCCACAACTACATTAGAAATAAAACCGTTGTAGACACAAAATACCTGGAATAATCATCGACAACATTATGTGCTCCCTCTTTATTGACAACCATGGAGGAATATTATTATTGATAACAAAAATATTCCATACCATGTAAATGGATTTAATCTATGCAAATGGATTAACACCATCTTCTTCCAAAGAAATCCTAAGATTACGGGGTCTTCTTTAAAGTGAGGCCACTTTTCCTCCATATCTCTAAATGTAGAACCATCTGCACGAATTTGAATAACATCATCTTAACTTATGTTCCCGACATGGTAATTCATAAATTGCCTATGTTATTGCACCTGAATAGTCGTTGCAAACATGGAATGATGGGAATATAACGAAGAACCTTGTGAGGAACCTTTTTTGTTACTTGATCTGTTTGATATCTACTTATATGAAATCTTGGACAATTTGTTGCAAATTCATGCTTATTATAATATATAACATGGTCATCAAGGCATGCATGAATTTATTCATAATGCATTCAATATCTTTCATGATGAAAGATAAATCTCGATATGTGTGAGGTAAAATATTTGATGGTGGTAACAAAAATTCAGCTATCAAGATACATCAAATAAAAATAAAAATTGATTTAATATAATATATAAATAATATTAACAAAACACACTTCATCCATATTAATTTGAATTATGAATTAACAATACAATTATTAGAGGAATAAAGATAAACTTTATCACAATCGTAGATATGTGATCTATTATTTTACATACCTTAGCATTCGTGTGATTGATATGTTTGAAAGATGATTCATAACCTTCAAGTCATTATCAACAATATAGCAGATAGAATATTTGTTTTGGAGCCTTCATAAAGGGGTTTGTATGCCTTATCGAGAAGAGGTATATCGTGAACATCATCAAATCCATCAATATTTTCATTATCATCGTCATAGTCATCATCCATTCTAACATTAAATGAATCATGGATCAATGTATTTGTACCATCATATTCAACTACCTTATCAGTATGATCATCTTCTTCAATGTGCTCATTCACTTGTTCTCCATTAAGCATAGACGCTCCATGATCCTCCAGTACTTGTTATGAAAGTAATTCCTATGGACGATATGCCATAGGATGTCTTTCCTTTATAAATACATGAATAAATAAATAGATATAAGTGAATATAGGAAATATTAAAATAATACATACATTTACCAAAGCAAAAAATATAAAAAACTTTATAATGCTAAACCTACAAATGGACGATATTCATTCCCCCCCTCAGCATGTC
The DNA here is from genome assembly GCA_001517045.1 of Pseudotsuga menziesii. Taxonomy (NCBI): domain Eukaryota; kingdom Viridiplantae; phylum Streptophyta; class Pinopsida; order Pinales; family Pinaceae; genus Pseudotsuga; species Pseudotsuga menziesii. Next base: position 64,244 of record LPNX010997413.1, on the reverse strand, counting down.
CATGTTCCCTACAATGTTTTGTGGTTGTTGCGATCAATATTCTTCTCCACTTATGTCCCCTGCATTGACTACATGGACAATAACATTTCCCATCACCCCTTCGTTTCGCTACATCCCATAGTCTAGCAATCAATTGTCAATTTTATTTGTTTGGATCAGGAATGTTGCTATTCGACATTTTGTCACAAACTTTGTGAATGAATACTATCGAAAATCTTAAAAAATCAAGTTCCACGCATCAAATTTTTCTCAAATGGTGGTCTGTCGAAGAACAAAAAAGTTCCCGCAAACTGTCTTTCGAAAAAAAAAAATTTCCCAAAATGGACTGTCGAAGAATAAAACAACTCCTCAAACCTTCTGTCAATAAATAATTTATGCAAACCGTACCTCGCTTCTATAGAAAACATGTCGAAATTTTAAAAAAAATATATATTTATAAGTTCATTGCCATCGAATATCCGACGATATGTACCTACTTACTGTTGGAAATATTCCTTTATACTATTATCCTAATGTCATCACAAAAATGATGGGATTTTGTCACAAATACGAACCCTACCTCGTCGCATATCCGATGAATGATATTCGCAAATCCGACAACACATAAACTCAAAAAACCGACTACCCTATAGGCTTGAAAACCGACGATGCTTGAAGATGACAAAAAAGAATCAGACAAAACAAAACTTTTCATCATTGAAATTCAACAAAAAAGTACTTTCTGTAGGATGTCATCAAATTTGGTCATCAGATTTTGGGCTCAAATCCTGTTGTGTTTCCATGCATTCGAGCCAAATTTGTGAAAACAACATCTTCTTCAGGGGAAAGTGAACGCATGTCGTTTCCCATAGATTCCATATTGTCCTTGAAAGGTTGTCCATGTACTATTGATGTAGTGACAATAAAAACTCCTTCTACATTGTTATTTAAAGATGGTTGAGGTAATTCATCTTTTTTTTGTTGTTCTTTAGGCTTCCTAATGTATTTTCTAATATAATTTGAACCTACAACACTGGGTCGACATAAATAAATATTTTTTTACAGTGTGCCCAGGTAACTGAACTTGACCCTCTTCATTTTACTATCTTGTAATGCAGAGTGAAATTTCCTAGCCAATAGATGAGGGACATCTATGGCCATGTCTTCAACCCAGTGTATGTCTAGCTTCATGCAATCACCCAGAATATTATTTCTCTTCTGGTTATTCATAATGGTCCTAAGGATAATATGAATCATGGTTTTGTATATTCTATGAGGAACATATTCCATTTTTAGACCATTCCTGGGAACAACAACCCGTTTCCCACAAATTTTACTGGCCATCTGAATCTTTTCTAGCTTGGGGGTTTTCCATGAGTTTAACATTGCCCCCTCTCTTCGTGGACTTTTAGTTTCTATGGCAACCAAATCGAGGTCTAGATGAACCCACTTCCCCAAAATATGCAATTCCATAGCTCCATGATTATAAATATAGATGGCATCATCTCTCTCGTCATTTTGGAAATTAAAATGTCCAAAAATAAACCTATCAACCTATCCACTCCTGCTCTTAAAAGGATATTTAACATACCAGTTGGCCATATGCTTGTATCACTCCATTCATCAACATTCTCTTGGAATTTTTTCACCGTGAACCGTTCAACTTGGGAACCCTGCACTTCTCTTGATTCCATGGAAGAGAAGGCCCCTGTGTTTATTTCCATGGTGCAAGATGCCCTTGTTTCATCTGTTTCCATAGTACACGACGACCAAATTTCAATTGTGTTCGTGGTTGGTTTGGTATGCATGCTAAGGAATGCACATTGAGGAATGTAAGATTATGAATGCACGCTAAGTAATGGAAGCTTAAGAATGCATAGTGAGGAATGCATGCTGAGGAATGCAAGCTTAGGAATGCATGCTGAGGAATGCATGCGAATGAGTTTGTTTAATTGATTTTCATGTATATTGTTTTTTTTCACAAGTTCAGGGATATTGGGTTATGACTCCAATGTCACTATATCATATGAAATAAATATTTTTCATAAAATACATAAACTTATCCTGCCCTCAATTGAGTTAAGAAATCAACTTACTATTATTGTTGTTTATTGCATATGAATTTGTTTCTTGATGCAAGCTTATTCCTTTATATATTTAATTTTGGTCATTTTATTATTCTTGCTACAATGTGGAAAATAAATTATATTAATGTTAAAGATGATCAAAAGTGATTATTGGAACTACCAATTACATCATGTAGAAAATCTTAATGGAGTTCCTTAAGCAACTCCAGGCTATTGACATTAAAATCCAAAGTATCTATATAGAAGATGTTACCAACTCATACAGTTGTCAGAAGATGAAGTTGTCAAAACCCCCGATCAATAACTATAAAGCTCCTGAAACCTATCTGACTTATCATCTAGAGTACAGATTATAGCCATGAAGGTATCCTTTTTAATATTGGTTCATAGTTGGTTTATAGAGATTCAAAAGATAATTTGTATGTTATGCTCTCCCATGTGATCTTGTGGGGATGAATTCCAAGCTTATGTGTCAGTACATTGACTTTGTTTCCGATAGATTGTTGGTGAGTATGCTCCAAGGTTTTATATTTTGTACTAATCAAAATCATTGCATTCTTATGATTCATTTATTTATTTCATAGTGCTATTGTGGGGTTGGTCAAGGCTTGAGAGGCACTTTTGGCAGAATTACATCTTCTTCCTCAAAGACATTTTGGTCAAGCTAATGATGTGGTTGGCTGCACCATACAACACTCTAGAGATCAACACTCTTATAATATTTTTATCATCATCCAATGAGCTATGGAAGGCATTTCCCTAAGGCCATTTAGTCATATTTTACCAATAATTCCATACTTAGACAATTTTTTATCTTCTCCTAGGCTTGGTCTAATTTCCCTAAACCACAGTTGTGGTAGGTCCATAAATTCTTCTTCATGGTCTCTTTGGACAAACTAAGACCATGGTTGAGTAGAGAAAACAACATCCTACAATATCCCCATGTGTTGCGGGCATTTTGTTCACACACAATTTGTGGTGGGCATCCTCTTAAGGCTACTTGGACCAATTTTCCCATACTTAGCCAATTTCTTGATTTTCACTAATTTGTCGTATTTCCCCAGAATGATGTCACAATGAAAAATTATTTAATCTTCATGCCACATCATCATCTATGTCATTCCATGCCATGCCGGAATCATCCTTAGTGCATCCATCAACCTTAATGTGGGCATAACTTAGCCCCTTTACAATACAACCATTTTTCCTTTGTCTTTAGTATGCAAAATAAGATTTTTCTTCTATTTTGGCAGGTTGATATTTTCCTTATCGTATCACAATAAGAAAAACCAAGAGCATGGGTAGATATCCATTTCAACAATGTATAGGACCATATCATCTGATGAATTTTATTATCAAAGGAACACCCCCTTGTGGGAATTTTCAAATAGTCTCTCAAACTCTTTATCTAACACTTAACCATATCTCTTCAAACCTTAGGTCACCAAGGTGATTTCAATTTTGCTTCAAAATTAGGAAGTGAGATTCCCAATGGGTAGAGGCCAACAAGGTGAATCCATCAAGACCACTTTCATCTTTTGGAGCTTATTTCTCTCTCCTCGGTGAGAAATTTTTTGGAGTAGTGCAAATATGGCTGAGAGGCACTTTTGGAAGATTGATATCTTCTTCTTTAAATACTTTTTGGTTAGGCTAATGATATGGTTGGATGCACCATACAACACTCTAGAGATCCACACTCTCAGAATATTTTTATCATCATCCTATGAGCTGTGGAGGGAATTTCCCTAAGTCCAGTTAGGCATATTTTACCAATAATTCCATACTTAGACAATTTTTTATCTTCTTGTAGGCTTGGTCTAATTTCCCTACACCAAAGTTGTGGTAGGTCCCTAAATTATTCTTTAGGGTCTCTTTTGACAAACTAAGACCATGGTTGAGTAGAAAAAATAGCAGCCTACAATATCCCCATGTGCTGCGGGAATTTTCTTCAACAAACCATTTGTGGCGGGACACCTCTTAAGGCTACTTGGACCAATTTTCCCATACTTAGCCAATTTCCTTATTTTCACTAGTTTTCCATATTTCTACAAAATGTTGTCATAATGAAACAATGATTTCATCTTCATGCCACATCATAATCTATGCCATGCCATGACATGTCGGCATCATATTTAGTGCGGGAATCAACCTTAATGCAGGCATCACTAATCCCCTTTACAACACTTGGTCATTTTTTCTTTGTCTTTAGTATGCAAAATAATATTTTTCTGTTATTTTGGCAGGTTGATATTTTCCTTATTTGATCACCATAAGGAAAAACAAGAGCATGGCTAAATAGACATTTCAACAAGGAACATGACCATATCATTTGATGAATTTTATCATCAAAGGAACACCCCATTGTGGGAATTTCCAAATGGTCTCTCAAACTCTTTGTCTAACACTTAACTAATTCTCTTCAAACCCTGGGTCACCAAGGTGATTTCATTTTCCCTTAAAACTTGGCAAGTGAGATACCCAATGGGTATAGGCCAACAAGGTGAATCCATCAATACCGCTTTCATCTTCTAGAGATTATTTCTCTCTCCTTGGAGGGAATTTTTCTGGAGCAGTGCAAATATGACTAAGAGGCACTTTTGGCACAGTGATATCTTCTTTTTGAAAGAATTTTTAGTCAGGATAATGATATGGTTGGATGCACCATACAACACTTTATAGATCCGTACTTTCAGAATATTTTTATCATCATCCTATGAGCTGTGGCGGGCAATTCCCTAAGGCCAGTTAGGCATATTTTTCCAATAATTGCATACTTGGACAATTTTTGATCTTCTCCTAGGCTTGGTCTAATTTCCCTAAACCACAATTTTGGTAGGTCCATAAATTATTCTTCAGGGTTTCTTCTTGATGTTATTAATTTGTCTATTGAACTCATATTGGATGAATTCTGAATGTGAATGTAATCATCCTATAATTTTCCACTAGAGTTTCAGCATTACAAGTGACGCAATTTATGCAGGAATGAAAGCCAAGGAATATAACTGAACGAGTGCATGAACGGACACATTCCCTTGCAGCTAATGAATTAGCTTGAGTTCATAAGTAAGTACAAGATTATCATTCTTACTCAGTTTGATATTACTTGCTATTAATGTTTAGTTAGACCCATTTTGTTGGTTGACAAGTCTGCATTATGCTCATTTTTTTAAGCTGAAAAAAGTGTGTCCATATTTTACAGGAGTGCGTTATACACATTGATAATGTTGGACATGATAAAATTAAACAAAAATTGCCTCAATCATCAATATTTTCATAATACAAGCAAGGTATCAAACAAGAGATGAAATGACAAAATGTGAAATTTCTCATTCCTTCATATTCCAAACTTTGAAGCACCAGTTACTGATATACCATCATGAGGCCCTTTGATGAACTGACAGATGTCAAGTCCACAGACCATAGGGAAACTCGAAGCTGATTTCAAGTGAGTTCAGGGGTCACCTCTGCCATTGATACCATGATGTCACCACAGAAGGGGCATCGTAGTTAGCATCACCACACAAGAAATCATATCAAGAGACCAAGTGAACGTTAGTGTTGTAATCATGCTATTGATAATGGTGTATGTGAGGATTTGATGGACTTGTGGTGAACTCGACTGCTAATGATGATTCAATAATCACCTGGCTCATTATAAGGCCACGATCAGAGCTTTCCTAAGATACAGAGCGAGTGAATACTGGTAAAGAACAAGGATGACTAATAGTTATTTTGCTAAGGATCCTGGTGGTCCTGATATGGGATATGTAATGAATATTCTTCTTGGGAATCCTGTTGTTTGATGTGTTTTATTGACCGCTGGGTGCTTCTTGTATATTTAGTCATTTCTATACCTTCACGCAAAAGCATCTCCAACCATCGGGGTAGATATGTCCATTACATTAGGAAGACCTTCTGATGCTGGTAAGGGCAATGTAAAGATGTTCATTACATTAGAAAGACTTTCTGATGCTAGTAAGGGAAACGTTGCCCTAATAACATGAAACACCACTATGGAAGTAGTGACTAGAGTTCCTGGTCCTAAGAACATCCCGCTGAAGCCTTCAGACAAGGTCGTGAAATCCATTACTGCGGTGCATAGTATCCATTGCTAGGAATGGTCGGTCTAAACGAATGTTCGAACAGGGGGAGAAAAGATTGAAGGTCTTTGTCATCATTGTCCTTGCTGCAAATTTCCAACTCTAATGAAGGTGATGACAAATCCAAAGAATTGTTGCGCTGGAATATAATGTAGGAAGGATCTGTTCTCAGTAGAAGAAGCAGACAAGAATGAAAATCCCATCAAGGATTTAGTACTATCGATAAATATGGTTGTCTTCTCCAAGTCTGCGCAAATAATAGTGTTACCAAGAGATATAGATACCGGAAAGAAAGGAAAACAAAAAAGGAGCATAAACCTTCCTTCCACCTGTGAACACAGGAAGAACATGACTACCAAACACAGAATGAACAATGTAATAACATGGCGAATTCAATGGCAAATTGAGTATTCTATATTTAAAATTATTTTTTTATTTTAAAATTCAAAATGATTTGTATATTGGTTGTTTTGTACAACATAAAAGGTCCTGGCCTCAACTAAGTTAAGAAATCAACTTACTATTATTGTTAATCATTGCATATGAATTTGTTTCTGGATGTAAGCTTATTCCTTTAAATATTTAATTTTGGTCATTTTCTTATTCTTGCTACAATGTGGAAAATAAATTATAGTAATGTGGTTTTTTCTGTAAATGTATGTTTTTGGCAATAGAAGGAAATAGAAGGATAAACTAATTTACAAAAAAAAAACTTAATGAAAATTATGATAGACACACTGCTCATTCCACATATTCACAACACAACATCTCATTTCACATGCAACGAAGATTATATAATATTGATGTATTACAAAATCAGAAATTGTGCCCATGGCATATAATTGCAACTTGTTCCCAAAGTTTTAATTAAATGTAAAGATTAATCCTGAACTACCAAAAAATGATAAACTATGTCTTGATCTAAGTATTAATATTCAATAAATCAAATATTCTCAGTTAATACAACATCACTGAAATCACTAGTCACATAGTATAAGCACTAGTTACATAGTTCAATGTCATCCTTATGCCAAAGAATGAAGCTTACCAAAGCATATGCTATATTACATAATGCACTAATGGGACGTGGTAGAGCTATATTTTCAAATAGAGGATCTAGAATTTCTGTCGGATTCACAATATAATATCCTTTTCCAGCAGGGACACAATGTACCATTGCATTTGGGGCAGACTTATGTATTGTCGCCCTTGCAAATTTAACCCTAGAGTTTAATGCAATGAGAAAACATTTCTTTCCTTCCAGCCCCAATTGGGAATTTGGTGTCAACTCATTGGCATTATCTTGACCCTGCAAATAAATGAGACAAAGTAAGATGCATGGAAATAGGAATTTAAACATTAATGATCCTAGATTAAATAATTACAATCTTACCTGAATTGGTGTTTTAATTTTGTCAATTTATAGTTTCAATGGAACCATTGGTGTTTTTTGTACCAAATGTTCATCATATTTTGATGCATGACTCTACACCCAATAGACAATGAGTTCTANACCACATGTTCTCTCTCCATATCTTCTACTCTTTTCAGTAGTTCAGTTATTGTTGTTTTCAAAGATGTGATTTCCTCTGTTTTTTCTTTCACTGTAGCTTGGCTTACAGCTAGCACCTTCTTGTATGGAATTTTGACAAACAATTTAGTTGGCATAAATCCTAATCCAACGCCATGACATCGTACTCTTGCATAAACCCCTAGTACCTAGGAAAGGGCATCATCCCTAGCTGCAAATGATGAGAATATCTCATCGCCAGGAATATTTCTTATTCAAAAATGGGAATATCCATAGAAAATAGAAAATAGGGTCCTCGGATTTCTCTTTTCAATTTTGGAGTATTATTTATCCAATACAAAAAAATAATTGGAGTAGATTCTCAGACGGAGAAGATGGATTATGGGAGTGTGTGACTTGAACTATTGATTAGGCCATGCAAATACTTTCTCCGATCTACCACATCAATATTTCTGGTAAAATGTGTCTCTGTCCCAATTTCCTTATCAGAAATTGGAAGTTTAGCACCTGGGTGGAAAGGCATCGGTCAATTTTTTCCATTCCAAAAGAATTATTTCTATGATCGAATCCACCAATCCTCTTGTTCTTGGGGTTTCCGCACTTGTGGAAAAAAATGTGGGACGTATTGCTCAAATCATTGGCCCAGTACTGGATGTATCTTTTCCTCCAGGTAATATGCCTAATATTTACAATTCATTGATAGTTAAGGGTCAAGGTACAACCGGTAAGGAAATTCAGGTTACTTGTGAGGTACAACAATTATTAGGAAATCATAAAGTGAGAGCTGTAGCTATGAGTGCTACAGATGTTTTGACGAGAGGAATGAGAGTTATTGACACAGGAGCTCCTCTGAGTGTTCCAGTTGTTGGAGCTACTCTCGGACCCACAAGGTTTTATTCTTGTGAACAATCAGACCAACAGTATGGCTGGAGCAACAGTTAATGCAAGTCTTGAGATGCAACTTCTACTCGTTCTTGTTCAATTTTTTGCTAACATTGACATACAATTAAATCAGATCATAGAAGTAAACATTTCCAACATGTAAAATGAAAATTTAATCAATATCTAAATTAAAAAATTGAGAACAGACTATTGTTTCCCCTACAGGTGCTGGTGTGATTGGAGTGTCGTCCTTCTTTCGATGGCACTTCTTCCATATGTCTTCCCTAGTAATGCTTGTAGTTGTATCATCAGAGGCTATAGATTTTTTCTAGTTGCAACAAGTAAAATAGTATGGTTAATTTGTGACATTATAATGAAACTAAAATATGCTAATATTTATCATATCGGATAAAATATCATCACAATTGTTTACCATATCATATTCAACCCATTGATAACCTCAACATCCAGAGGTGTGCAAGTCCCTCTCCTTTTCTCTATTTTCCTTGTTTTTTTCCTTATATCCTAGAAATCAATTGAAAATAACGTATATAAGTCAACATTACAAGCCAATAGACATTCTAAAAAACTTGATTATATAATATGTGAACTTTTTGCTTACTAGGAATTCAGTGGTGGCTCGTGATAAGACGAATTCTCTCCACACTTTCTCACTTATCCTAATTGGAGAAACATTTTTTAATCTTTCCTTTGTTGAATCATAAGGGTCACAATATTTTTTGGTCAATTGATATCTATGATTGTTTTCCTTATGGCCAATGGATTTCATACAATATTATTTAATGACCAGAGGGATTATGAATTTTTCCTGCAACATACAAGAATTGCATTTTTAGATGTGATACATGGTTTGAAAATAAAATTTGAAATCATCCAAAAATAGAAATGTTGAAAAAAAATACACGTAATGTATAATACTTACATTAATAATGTTCCAAAAGTCCTCCTTTAATTGATCTAAAACACTCCTCCAATCAAAATAATTGATTGGAACCATTTCCCTTGCGAGCACACCTAGTAATGAAGATAGCTTCACGGAGTTTAGACCAATTGGTTGGTTCCTTTCATTGATATGAATTTCAATCTTTTCCTCCAAGTTATTGATTTCTACACATTTAGTTTCTCCTCTACCTTTCTTCTTGACTTTCTCTATCGATGCTTGTGTAGAGGGATCTTCACCTTATTTACTAATATCTTGTTGGCATTGTTATTTGTGAACATATTCTATAAAAGAAGGGCACATAAAGGAGTTATGGATTTCTAAGTCAGAAAATTTTTATTTATGAAGACCTACAAAATTATACATTAATGAGATTTCCTTGTTCTTCATGTTGCTCCGCCTCTTTTTGTGTCAAGGGATCTTCCCATTCTACACCATTATCCACATGGAATTTTTGTTTGTGAACATCTTCTATAAAAGAAGGGCACATAAAGGTTTTATGGATTTCTTAATCATAATACTTATAGTTATAAAGATCTAAAAAAATATGAATTAATGGGATTACCTTGTTCATATTTCTCTTGATCCTCCTGAAAAGAGGAAAATGTATCTTTGTCATTTTCTTCTTTGTTAGGACTAGTAGAGTCATTCAAAGGCAAAGAAGGTATAATATTCTTTTCTATTATTTGTATTTTCCTCTTCTTTGTAACTGTAGCCAAGAATGTTATTAAACATATGCCTAACATCATCATACAATAAAAATAAACATTATATAACTACATAAGGGAATACATTGTTCTATTTCTAAATATTTAGCTTGTGATATGCATATCCCTTTCTTTCCCCATTTGATCATTTTGACGCGTTCTTTTTGAAAATTTCATAATCAGATTTTTTTGATTTCATGTCATAACATGACTTGCATGTTTTTTTAAAAATAATTAGAGTATTGATTAGCCATAGCCTATTAGATTTTTATTAAATTACAAAGTAATATTTTCTAACAATTTAAATTAAATAAAAGTAGTATTCCCATTTTCTGTGATGGGGATTTTTTTTGTTGCAAAGAACTCACAGATGTAACCTCTTGGGTGGCTCAGCCACAGTTTTATTAATACAAAACCTACTCGTTTCTGTTAAAAAAAAATTAAATTAAATAAAAATAATGATATACTTCAATCACAAACAATCACTTACATCCATGTCTCCACTTGTACAAAGCCTGCATAACCAAAAAAATAAGGTCTATCATCACTCAATTGCTAACTGAAAGTTGTTTAAACGATTAATCTATATAACAAGTTTCAAAGTAAAAGGGAAGACTATCTGTAAGGACTATCTGCTTAAAGGAACATATGTCATAACTTGAGAGAGAGAGAGGGTTAGAGTGTTGTAGGTTTAGGTTAGACACATACAGCATCCAAAAATATATCTCACTCTCCAAGAGTAAATACCCCTCAGCCTTAGAGGCTTCCAAAAGGACAAGGTTTGTTGATGTAATTATAACTTCAGAATGTATTCACTTGTATATATTATGTATTGTTCCCCGATGTTTATTCCGGGATGTGTTTGTAATGTAATTGATTCATGTCATGCCCCGATGTTCTGATTGGGAGTTTCTATAATGTAAACAAGTCATGCCAAATCATTGTGGGTAACCCTCCTATTGATCAAGGGTTAAAGTCCCCGCGGTTCCGAGGCCCTAGGGTTGTTAGAATCTCCTAGTGAAGTCGGCCCTAGTGAGTTATTATCAAGTCGGGAATTAGTATAAATAGAGAGTGAGCCTCTCTATTTATCACTCACACTCAGTTGTAGCACATAGCTGAGGGAGAAGAAGTTGTTGGGGCTAGAAAGAAAGAGACTATTGCTGTCAAGAGATCATCTTATTGTTTTGGGGTTTTACTTTTGGTGCTGATTCTATATTTGAGGAAGTTGCGGGGTTTTCTCCATTTATGGTTTCCCCGAGGAAAAACATTATGTTCATTATCTCTTGTGTTTGATTGTTGTACTTGTTATTCTCTCAGTTAAAGATCCTAACATAATGCTATCTTGAATGATAAAATTCTTACATGGTATCAGAGCTAACCTGAGAAGAAGAAACCGTGCAGCTGCAAAAACTAGGGCTTCCTACTTTTTGGATCTCTCTCCATATATTTTCAGCAAAATAAGGTTGGACTGACTCTCCTCCCTAGGGCGCATCTTTCTGTCGAAGCAGAATCAGATTGTGAACATTTTCAGTTTTTGACCCGACACTACTGCCGAAAATTAGGGCTTTCCACAGAAGTGGAATTTTTGAGTGAGCCCAAGCCTGGATTGATCTCCTCATCAAAATTGAATTTTAGAGATCAAGATCAAAGCATTTGGTTGGACAGAACTCCAAAAAATTCAAACCCTAATCTACTCCTGAACCAACACTACAGAAATTCAACTTCAGATCCAGTTCTGACATCTTGACCTGGTAAGATCTAAATATTTTGTATTTCCATTTGAGGTTCTCAGTTAAGATGTCTCACCATACCAAGCTTGATGAAAATCTTGAGGGAGTTGGTAACTTCTGAGCTTGGAAGTATAGGATCTCCCTGGTCCTGGAAGAAAATGAGTTGGACTCCTACATCAATGAGGAGGTTCCAGTTCCAGAGGGAGATGAGGCTAAGGCATTACACAAGAAGAAGTTGGTTATGGCTAAGAGGATTATTGCTTATTTAATCAAGGATCACCTCATACCACAGGTGTCCTCCCTAAAGACACCTAAATCTATGTTTGATGCCCTAACCAAACTGTTTGAAGGAAAGAAGATAAACTGGAAGATGACTCTGAGGAACCAGTTGAAGAATGTGAAGATTCAGAATGCGGAGACCATACAGTCTTACTTCACAAGGGTCTCCCATATCAAAAAACAACTTGAAGCGGTGGATGAAGAAGTAGAGAATGCAGAGATTGTAATGACCACCTTGAATGGTCTCCCTAGGACATGGGACTCTTTCATTCAAGGGATCTGTGACAGAAAGAAGTTATTCAAGTTCAGTAGACTATGGGAAGAATGCTCACAAGAAGAAGCTTGGATAGCAGCTCAAGAAGAAAAGATGGGAAGTGAAGATCAAGTTCTCACAGTTCAATCCAAGAAAAATAGAAGGGACCATCATCATCGTTCTAATGGTAAGCACTCTTCCTCCAAGAAAACTCAACTCAGATGTTATACTTGTGATGAAATAAGAGACTATGCCAAATATTGTCCTAGAAACAAAAGACACTCTCACAAGAAGAAAAACAACAAGAGAATACATCATGCTCATGCTGCAGAAGATGATGAACCTTCCACAAAGAGAAACAAGCAAGAAAGTGATGATTCCTCAAGTGATGAAGAATATGTTTTGATTTCCGCTCTCACAGGAAAAATCACACATGGAAGCAATGATTGGATTATAGACAATGGGGTTTCCAAACATATGACAGGATTCAAATATTCTTTTGTAAGACTATCAGAACATGAATCACCCCACAAGGTGAAACTCGAAGATGACTACCAGTATCTGATAAAAGGTAGTGGGGAATCCTCCTATAAGCTAGACTTTGGAAAGTCTATGAAGATGAAGGATGTATTGTTTGTACCGGGACTTAAGAAGAACCTCCTCTCCATATCTGCATTAGATGAAAAAGGCATGAGGGTTGCATTTGTAGATGGCCTAGTTCTCATGTGGCCAAAGGGAAAGATTTTTGATGATGCAGTAATTATTGGGGAACAAGAGGGAGGCCTATACAAATTGAAGGGTCATTCAAAATAAGATTTGGTCCATGAAACAGTAGAGCCAAATGAACTTTCGCATAGAAGGATTGCACATGTGCACTACAGAGCACTACCACTTGCAAGCAAAGTTGTTGAAGGTCTTCCAGAAATTCAGGCAAAACATGATGGAGTCTGCAAAGGATGTGTAAAAGGAAAGAACACAAAGAAGACATTTCCAAGTAGCGAGAGCAAGGAAAAAGGAATCTTGGAAATCATTCACTCTGAATTATGCGATCCAATGTCCTCAAGTTCATTAAGCGAGTATGTATACTATGTTTCTTTTATTGATGATTTTTCTAGGAAGACATGGAAGTTACTTCATGAATAACAAAGATGAAGTATTCAGCAAGTTCAAGGAATTCAAAGCCTTGATTGAGAACCACACTGAAAAGAAGATCAAGACTTTTCGATCAGATAATGGTGGAGAATTCACATCAAATGAATTCAAAGAGTTATGCAAATATTTAGGGATTAAGAGGGAGTTAACCACTCCATATAATCCAAAACATAATGGAGTTGTAGAAAGGAAGAATAGAACGATCATGGAAGCTGCAAGGGCTATGCTTCATGATCAAGATCTTCCCATGCATCTATGGGTAGAAGCTGCTAGAAGAGCGGTGTATGTACAGAACCGTACTCTACACAAAGCACTCGAAACAAGACACCTGAAGAAGTCTTTTCCTAAAAGAAACCAGAAGTCAGCCATCTCAGAATATTCGGTTGTCCAGTGTACATACACATTCCAAAAGAAAAGAGGACAAATTTAGATCCTTTAGGAAAGAATGGTATATTTGTGGGATACTCTGAAATCTCAAAAGCTTACAGAATATACTTCCCAGGATTCAAGAAGGTCGACATCATCAGGGATGTAACATTTGATGAAGAATTGGCTTACAACAAATCTAGAAAGAGGCCTACTTAAGAACCTGAAGAAATAGAAGCACCCAGAATTCATGACACAACCATGAACGAAGAAAGTCAAGTAGAAGAACCAGAATTAGAAGAATCTCAAGAACATGTAGATCCACCTTAGGAGAAGAATCCTCATAAGAGGAAACCTGCTTGGGTACGAGAAGCTATCCAAGGTGCAAAAAGATATGGGGCTCCAGAAGAGAATCACAGAGAAAGAAAGAGGACCAGGTCTTGCTCAGGGTATGTAGCCTTATTATGTGATTTCATCAATAAAGAACCTTCTAACTATGAAGAAGCAGCATAAAGGAAAGAATGATAGGATGCTATGATCGAAGAGTATCAATCGATCATGAAGAATGATGTTTGGGATGTTGTCCCAAGACCAGAAGGGAAGTATGTTGTAACTTTCAAATGGATCTACAAGATCAAGCATGCTGCAGACGGCAGCATAGAAAAATATAAAACAAGATTTGTGGCTCGTGGCCTCTCCCAGATTATGAAGAAACTTTTCCACCTGTAGCCAGATACACTTCCATCAGATCAGTACTTGTTCTGGCTGCAGTGATGAAATGGAAGATACACCAAATGGATGTCAAGACTTCTTTCTTGAATGGTGTAGTGTAAAAGGAAGTATATGTGGAGAAACCACTCGGTTTTGAGACACATGATAGGGAGTCTCATGTGTGTATATTGAAGAAATCCATGTACAGTTTGAAACACGCACCCAAGACATGGTACGATAGAATTGACAGCTTTCTATCCAGTTTGGGATTTACCAAAAGTAAAACAGATTCCAACCTTTACTACAAGGTTGAAGATGGCAACCCAGTGATGCTCCTACTGTATGTAGATGATCTGTTTGTAACATGTATGGATGGGTTGATTTCTGATATGAAGAGGAAGCTTGCTATCGAGTTTGAAATGAAGGACTTGGGTATGATGCATTATTTTCTAGGCATGGAGGTGTGGCAGAATGCATATGGAATTTCCCTAGGGCAAGGGAAATATACGGTAGAGATACTAAAGAGATTCGAGATGATGGACTGCAAGGCCATGACCACACCTATGGCATGAAACCTAAAGCTATTGAGTGATGCTTCATCAAAAGTGGTTGATTCTACAATGTATCATCAGATGATTGGGTCCTTGATGTACCTGACAAACACGAGACCAGATATTTGCTTTGCTGTGAACACCTTGAGCCGGTTCCTGACAAATATGAGACATGTTCACTTGATTGATGCAAATCATATTCTGAGGTACCTAAAGGGTACATTTGATTATGGGCTCAAGTATGAGGCGAATCAGAAGATTAACCTGGGGGGTTATGTTGATTCAGATTGGGAAGGCAGTGCCATTGATAGGAAGAGCACTTCAGGGTGTTGCTTCAGTATGGGATCAGGTGTGATCTCTTGGTTTAGCAGGAAGCAATCCTATGTGGCACTAAGTACAGCTGAAGCAGAGTATGTCGCATCTTGTTCAGCTAGTTGTGAGGTAGTATGGCTGAGGAAGCTACTGTCTGATTTATTTGATCTCCAGTTAGATGATACTTGTATATACTGCGAGAACCAGAGTTGTGTGAAGTTGACGGAGAACCCGGTGTTCCATGAAAATTCGAAGCATATCGATATCAAGTATCACTATATTAGGGATATGGTACAAAGAGGAGCAGTGAAGCTCCAATATATTACGACGGACAACAGATAGCTGATGTGTTGATGAAGCCATGATTGACCAGAGTGAAGTTTGAGTACTTCGGGGAGAAGCTTGGTATTCTCTAGATCGAGGTTCCCTCCAAGGGGAAGTGATAAGTCTGTGATCCATTCTGACATGGTGAGAGGATTAGGTTCCTTCCATGGTCAGATATAAGGGCTAATCCATTCCGTCATGGTGAGAGGATTGGTTCCTTTCATGTCATATATGAGTGCTAAGCCATTCTGATATGACTGTAGGATTGGTTCCTACATGATCATATATAAGGGTTATTTCCATTCTCTAAATGGAGGTACCTGGTCAGTTACCAGGAATACTCAGTCTAGGACTGAGGGCCATTATGATATGACTGTGGGATGTAGTCTCACATGATCAGATATAAGTGTAGGGCCATTCTGATGTGATTGAGGGATATGTTCCCACTTGATTAGATATAAGGGTTGTTGCCATTCTCTGAATGGAGGCACCTGGTCAATTACCGGGAACCCTCAGTCTGGGATTGAGAGCCTTTCTGACGAGTCAAGGTCAGATGTAAGGGATGTGCCATTCTGACATGGTGAGAGGATTAAGTTCCTTCCATGGTCAGATGAAAGGGTTGTGCCATTCTGACATGGTGAGAGGATTAAGTTCCTTCCATGTTCAGATGTAAGGGCTATGCCATTCTGACATGGTGAGAGGATTAAGCTCCTTCCATGGTCAGATGTAAGGGTTGGGCCATTTTGACATGGTGAGAGGATTAAGTTCCTTCCATGGTTAAATGTGAGGGCTGGGCCATTCTGACATGATGGTGGATGTGTTCCTCTCATGGTCAGATGTGAGTGTTGGGTGTGCCTTTCTAACAAGTCAAGGTCATATGTAGGTGTTGGGTGGGCCATTCTGACTTAGGGTCAGATATAAGTGTTGAAGAAGACCTACATGGAGGCTAGGCCTACAACCAGCATGAAAAAGGGTTGGCTCTGTAGAACTTCCTATGATGAGAAGAATCATGAGATAGCACCAGTGATGTTGACCTAGTGATGATCTAGATCGATTAATGATCTAGATCCAGTGGTGATGATCCAGATCGAGTAATGATCCAGATACAGTGATGATGATCCAGATCGAGTGATGATCCAAATCCAGTGATGATGATCCAGATCAAGTGATGATCCATATCCATTGATGATGATCCAGTAGTGATTATCCATATCCAGTGATGTTGATCCAGTAGAGATGATCCTGCTCGAGTGATGATCTAGATCCAATGATGATGATCCAGATCGAGTGATGATCCAAATCTATATGAAGATGACTTGAATATAAATATGACTTGAAGATGAAGATGACTTGAAGATGACGAGAAATTGATGATGATACAGAGAATAATACTTGTGCTGATAAATTGTGTCAAGAGAATACCTTCCTAGTTAAGAGGGAGTGTTGATGTAATTGTAACTTCGGAATGTATTCACTTGTTTATCTTATGTATTGTTACCTAATGTTTATTCTGGGATGTGTTTGTAATGTAATTGAGTCATGTCATGCCCCAATGTTCCGATTGAGATTTTCTATAATGTAAACAAGTCATGTTAAGTCATTGTGGGTAACCCTCATATTAATCAAGGGTTGAAGTCCCCGCAGTTTTGGGGCCCTAGGGTTGTTAGACTCTCCTAGTGAAGTCGTTCGTAGTGAGTTATTGTCAAGTTGGGAATTAGTATAAATAGAGAGTGAGCCTCTCTATTTATCACACACTCACTCACACTCAGTTGTAGTGCATAGTTGAGGGAGAAGAAGTTGTTGGGGCTAGAAAGAAAGAGACTGCTAATATCGGGAGATCATCTTACTGTTTTGGGGTTTTACTTTTGGTGCTGATTCTATCTTTGAGGAAGTTGCGGGGTTTTCTCCATTTATGGTTTCCCCGAGGAAAAAAATTGTGTTCATTGTCTCTTGTGTTTGATTGTTGTACTTTTTATTCTCTTAGTTAAAGATCCTAACATAATGCTAGCTTGAATGATAAAATTCTAACAAGGTTTACACAGGAAACCCCAAATATGAACACAGTAATGGTCTTACAGTAGTGGGAAAGTGCATTCCAACTCTAGTGGCCACAAAAAAATCACAACCCAGCTAAATGAATGTCAAATAGTCCACAACTTAGTTAGGAAGATCCATCACAATCCACGGTCAACCCTAGAGGAAACCAAAAATTTTACATAATTTTTAAAATTTTGTAGCATAGGAGCCACTATTTTTATTTATGTCAATAAAGAAACCACATAATGCGTATTACATTTACTAAGCAATGATAAAATTTTGTACAAAATGCAACACGAAATGCGTATTACACTTAAAATTTTGTAGAAGAGGAACCACTATTTTTATTTATCTCAATAAAGAAACCACAAAATGTTTTCAATGTTTGGGGTTTTCAATTTTTATGTTGTTTTCACGGAAGCATTGATAAAATACCTATAATAATGCATAACACAGAACAAGAATGCAGCGAAACATAAGTTAAACCTCACGCAATTCACCTCAATATATCCCAACAACTTAGCTTCAGCTTTCGTGGTGTTGAATACCAGAATCAAATCAAGTAAACGCCGGCCTATGCAAAAAGAAAACATCGCCCTTTCACGGAAAAACTATTTGCAGGAGATCAAATGTGAAAATATATGTTAGGGGTCCCATTGTTTTTTAATTTCATTTTTTTATAAATTTAATTTCTTTTTTTTGGTATAGATAGCAAAAACACATGATTTTTCTCCTAAGGTTTTCAATGAAAAGGGGAAGGACCCTAGTACTGAGAGTCATGTAGGTGGACCAAAGGAAGGAAGGATGGAACCAAAGAAATGCATCAAAAGGAAATGAAATATTAGGCTATTGTGGGGGATGACATGAAGTTAAATAATGTAATAAGAATGGCTTCTAGGGCATTGAATGTGAGGTTTATTTTTAGAAGGATGGGGACAATGAGTTTGTTTCAATGGATTCAAGTGCAATAGTAATCAATTTTAGCTTACAACATAAGGGATTTCATTTTCATCTGAGGTTATATGTTGAGGTTACATCCAAACATAGTATTATTTCTAGTAGGTATCTATCGCATTTATACCTAGGGATATTAGAAGAATGAGAATAGATATACGATGTTGCATTTAATCTATACGCTCTCCATAAGTTTGACAATTCAATACATTGGTTAAGGTCCTACCTGGATAAAACCTACAATAACCTATATAATCCTTTTAAATATTAATAATTTGTATCATTAGTACCTCTTCCAACCATATGCAATTCTTATAAAGATGAAAGGAATTTTAACCATTAACCTATGTTTTTTAGACCAGTATTATACCAGTGAAACTATTCTCCTAATGAAAATCTGATAACTTGCTTGATGGACCATATGAATATGATGTGACCCCCATATCCTTATAAATGTAATTTTTAACCTACAATGTCAACCCTCCATCTCTTTATAATTATCAAACAAATTATAGGTATATACCTAGTATTGTAGGTGTTAATGAAGGAAAGGACACCTTTATAATTCCTACAACACTTGTTATATGAATTAGTTAACCATGACAATATTGTAGCTATATCATAGAAATATATGGTTATATAGATCCGAAATTTCATCTAATCTATCCTTAAGTATTCCCTTAACCATCATCCCTAACTGAAAATGATTGACACCAAATCAAGTAACATATACTACCTTGAATAAAGGGCATTGCAAAGGATGCAAAGTTATCATTTATCTTGTGCTAGTGGAGTATATGAAGGAAAATGGTTGTGATAAACCAAATATTCATACTTACAATCCTTTGATGAATGGATTTCACAAGGAAAATGACTTGATACAAATAAGGAGGTTGAGAGGGTATACCATGAAATCGACCATGTATATTAGCCTAATGTGGTGGATGGCATGAAGTTAAATAATGTAATAACCATGGCTTATAATGCATTGATTGTGAGTTTTACTTGTAGAAGGATGGGGGAAGTGAGTTTGTTTCAATGGATGCAAGTGCACTAGTGATCAATTTTATCTTACCACATAAGGGATGTCATTTTCATCTGAGGTTAGATGTTGAGGTTACAATATCCAAACATAGTATTATTTCTAGTCGGTATTTACTAAATTTATACCTAGGTGGATTTACCAGTTACTTAATCAAATTACTTATATATCATTCAAGGTCCCATGTCAATAAGTAAGGATACCATAAGAATAAAATAATTGTACTAAATTAGTCTATTTCCATAGTCTCTCTTATGATTCTACACAAGATATTTTCTCTTTTATCTACTATTTGTAACTACTTGCATCATGATATGAATCATTATTGTTTATTGCCTTAATAATAGATATAATGATATGCATTCAAACAGTTATTTCTTGTTTTTTTCTTGGTTGGATTTATGATCTCTCTTCTCATGGAGATCATATGAGCTAACATTTCAATGGTGGTATGCCTTACAAATCTACTTTCTTAATTGACATATCAATTAGGTAACCTGGGATATAAGAATAATGAGAAGAGATATATGGTGTTACATTTAATATATATGCTCTCCATAAGTTTGGCAATTCATTAATACATTGGTTAAGGTCCTACCTGGGGAAAACCTACAAGAACCTATATAAACCTTTTAAATATTAATATCTTTTATCATTAGATGTACCTCTTCCAACCATATGAAATTATTATAAAGATAAAAGGATTTTGAACCATTAACCTATGTTTTTTAGACCAGTATTATACCAGTGAAATTATTCTCCTAATGAAAATATAATAACTTGCTTGATGGACCATATGAATATGATGTGACCCCCATCTCCTTATAAGTATAGCTTTTAACCTACAATGTCAACCCTCCATCTCTTTATAATTATCAAACAAATTATAGGTATATACCTAGTATTGTAGGTGTTAATGATGGAAAGGACACCTTTCTAATTCCTACAACACTTGTTATATGAATTAGTGAACCATGACAATCGTGTAGCTAGATCAGAGAAAAACATGGCTATATAGATCCAAAATTTCATCTAATATATCCTTAAGTATTCCCTTAACCATCATCCCTAACTGAAAATGATTGACACTAAATGAATTAACATATACTACCTTAAATAATGGACATTGAAAAGGAGGCAAAGTTGTCATTTATCTTGCACTAGTGGAGCATATGAAGGAAAATGGTTGCGATCAACCAAATATTCATACTTACAATCCTTTGATGAATGGATTTCACAAGGAAAATGACTTGATACAAATTAGGAGGTTGAGAGGGTATACCATGAAATCGACCATGTATATTAGCCTATTGTAGTGGATGACATGAAGTTAAATAATTTAATAGCCATGGCTTATAATGCATTGATTATGGGGTTTCTTTGTAGAAGGATGCGGGCAGTGACTTTGTTTCAATGGATTCAAGTGCACTAGTAATCAATTTTAGCTTACCACATAAGGGATGCCATTTTCATTTGAGGGTAGATGTTGAGGTTACAATATGCAAACGTAGTATTATTTCTAGGAGGTATCTACTGCATTTATACATAGGTGGATTTACCGGTTACTTGATCAAATTACTTATATATCATTCAAGGTCCCATGTCAGTAAGTAAGGATACCATAAGGATAAAATAATTGTACTAAATTAGTCTATTTCCATAGACTCTCTTATTATTCTACACAATATATTTTCTCTTTTATTTTCTATTTGTAACTATTGGCATCGTGATATGAATCATTATTGTTTCTTTCCTTACTAACATATATATCATATGCATACAAACAATTATTTCTTTTTTTTTCTTGGTTGGATTTATGATCTCTCTTCTCATGGAGATCATATGAGCTAAAATTTCAATGGTGGTATGCCTTACAAATCTACTTTCTTAATTGGCATATCAATTAGGTAACCTGGGATATTGGAATAATGAGAAGAGATATACGGTGTTACATTTAATCTATATGCTCTCCATAAGTTTGACAATTCATTAATACATTGGTTAAGGTCCAACTTGGACAAAATATACAAGAACCTACATAAACCTTTTAAATATTAAGAATTTTTATCATCAGTACCTCTTCAAACCATATGCAATTCTTATAAAGATAAAAGGAATTTGAACCATTAACCTATGTTTTTTAGACTGGTATTATACCATTGAAACTATTCTCCTAATGAAAATCTGATAACTTGCTTGATGGACCATATTAATATGGTGTGACCCCCATCTCCTTATAAGTATAGTTTTTAACCTACAATGTCAACCCTCCATCTCTTTATAATAAAACAAATTATAGGTATATACCTAGTATTGTAGGTGTTAATGATTGAAAGGACACCTTTCTAATTCCTACAACACTTGTTATATAAATTAGTGAACCATGACAATCTTGTAGCTAGATCAGAGAAAAAGATGGCTATATAGATCCAAAATTTCATCTAATATATCCTTAAGTATTCCCTTAACCATCATCCCTAACTGAAAATGCTTAACACCAAATGAGGTAACATATACTATCTTGAATAATGGGCATTGCAAAGGAGGAAAAGTTGTCATTTATCTTGCACTAGTGGAGCATATGAAGGAAAATGGTTGTGATCAACCAAATATTCATACTTACAATCCTTTAATGAATGGATTTCACAAGGAAAATGACTTGATACAAATAAGGAGGTTGAGAGGGTATACCCTGAAATTGACCATGTATATTAGCCTATTGTGGTGGATGACATGAAGTTAAATAATGTAATAACCATGGCTTATAATGCATTGATTGTGAGGTTTATTTTTATAAGTATGGGGGCAGTGAGTTTGTTTCAATGGATTCAAGTGCACTAGTAATCAAGTTTAACTTACCACAAGGGATGATATTTTCAGTCGAGGTTAGATGTTGAGTTTACAATATCCAAACATAGTATTATTTCTAGTCAGTATCTACTGCATTTATACATAGGTGGATTTACCATTTATTTGATCAAATTACTTATATATAATTCAAGGTCCCATGTCAATAAGTAAAGATACCATAAGGATAAAATAATTGTACTAAATTAGTCTATTTCCATATACTCTCTTATGATTCTACAAAATATATTTTCTCTTTTGTCTGCTATTTGTAACTACTGGCATCATGATATGAATGATTATTGTTTCTTTCCTTACTAAGAGATCTATCATATGTATTCATACAATTATTTCTTGTTTTTTTATTGTTTGGATTTGTGATCTTTCTTCTCATGGAGATCATATGAGCTAAAATTTCAATGGTGGTATGCCTTATAAATCTACTTTGTTAATTGGAATATCAATTAGGTAACCTGGGATATTAGAATAATGAGAAGATATATACGGTGTTACATTTAATATATATGCTCTCCATAAGTTTGACAATTCATTAATACATTGGTTAAGGTCCTACCTAGAGAAAACCTACAAGAACCTTCATAAACCTTTTAAATATTAAGAATTTTTAGCATTAGTACCTCTTCCAACCATATGCAGTTCTTATAAAGATAAAAAGGAATTTGAACCATTAACCTATGTTTTTTAGACCAGTATTATACCACTGAAACTAATCCCCTAATGAAAATCCGATAACTTGCTTGATGGACCATATGAATATGATGTGACCCCCATCTCCTTATAAGTATATTTTTTAACCTACAATGTCAACCCTCTATCTCTTTATAATTATTAAACAAATTATAGGTATATACCTTTATATTGTAGGTGTTAATGATGGAAAGGACACCTTTCTAATTCCTACAACACATATTATATGAATTAGTGAACCATGACAATCTTGTAGCTAGATCAGAGAAAAATATGGCTATATAGATCCAAAATTTCATCTAATCTATCCTTATGTATTCCCTTAACCATCATCCCTAACGGAAAATGATTGACACCAAATGAAGTAACATATACTACCTTGAATAATGGACATTGCAAAGGAGGCAAAGTTGTCATTTATATTGCGCTAGTGGAGCATATGAAGGAAAATGGTTGCGATCAACCAAATATTCATACTTACAATCCTTTGATGAATGGATTTCACAAGGAAAATGACTTGATACAAATAAGGAGGTTGAGAGCATATACCATGAAATCGACCATGTATATTAGCCTATTGTGGTGGATGACATGAAGTTAAATAATGTAATAACCATGGATTACAATGCATTGATTGTGAGTTTTAGTTGTAGAAGGATGGGGGCAGTGAGTTTGTGTGAATGGATTCAAGTGCACTAGTAATCAATTTTATCTTACCACCCAAGGGATGCCATTTTCATCTGAGGTTAGATGTTGAGGTTACAATATCCAAACATAGTATTATTTTTAGTCGGTATCTATTGCATTTATACCTAGGTGGATTTACCAGTTACTTGATCAAATTACTTATATATAATTCAAGGTCCCATATCAATAAGTAAGGAATCCATAAGGATAAAATAATTGTACTAAATTAGTCTATTTCCATAGACTCTCTTATGATTCTACACAAGATATTTTCTCTTTTATATTCTATTTGTAACTACTGGCATCATGATATGAATCATTATTGTTTCTTTCCTTACTAAGAGATCTATCATATGCATTCAAACAATTATTTCTTGTTTTTTTCTTGGTTGGATTTATGATCTCTCTTCTCATGGAGATAATATGAGCTAAAATTTCAATGGTGGTATGCCTTACAAATATATTTTCTTAATTGACATATCAATTAGGTAACCTGGGATATTAGAATAATGAGAAGAGATCTACGGTGTTACATTTAATCATGCGATGCCAATATATAGTCTCCACCTCATTTATGTATTTGCATTGTTTAATGAACCATTTTAGTGGTGGAAGTGTAGAAGTTTTTACAGATGCCTGCATGGGAATTTTTATTTAATTAGGTCATTTGAGAGTCAACGATAGGTGGAATATGAAATTATTGAACCAAGTGATCTCTAATAATGTTATGTCCGTTGCACTGCACCTTTGACTAATTTACTCACTCCCAAGCGATATTTATTGATCTCTAAAGGAAATGAAGTTTCCCATACCTTCCAAGCCATTAAATGAGGTGATCGAAGCTAGTTCTAACTCCTCCTAAAAATACATTGATATGTTAAAATGGTGGTGACAACTTTAACATGTTGAAATCCTATCATACTAACAACATATATTACTTAGTATATAGGTTGGGATATCTCCACATTAGAAAGATATTTATATTTAACCCATAGAGCCTCCCGATGATGTAAGTTATTAATATCTTTGACAAGCAATAGAATAGAAGCTAGAAACGCTAATGCAATAATTAAAATAAGAATATGAGAAACTAGGACTCCCTAACGCCATCCCCATACCATATTCTATAATAAGGTTTATCCCAAGGGGGTATTCCTATGAGTATAACAAGTAACAATATTATATTATACCTAGTATTATAGGCTCATGTCATGGTTATACATACAACAAATTTTCAGGCCCATCTAGATATAAGATGTTATAGATTCATGCATATTCTCTTTTTCATCTTTTTTGGTTTTTATGTTTTTGAAAAAAAAGGAGTAACAAAGGGGCCGATTTCATCTTATGGAGGTTGTATTCTTCATTTGTTGGCTGAGTTTGGGATGCGTGGGTCATGACATCGTCTAGAGAGGAAATAATCTTGTTTGTGATGATGGTTTACTTTCTGTTGGCCACATATCATTACAATTCCACATATACAATGATCCCCATGCTTCATCTGGGACAATATAAAGGGTTGTTATAGAAAAAAAAGGGAGCTACAATCCATATTGAAACCTACAGGAATCTACTGTAGCATTGTTGGGTAATCTCATTATAGTATTCCTTCTTGTTACGACTGTGCATAACATTTCTGGGTAGTGAAGGAGGGCATTGCAACATAATAAGGGAGTCTGAGAAGAAGACAATTTGGGTTGTTTTGACGAGCTGGTTATAGGGAAGGGAATACAGAAAAGAAAAATAAAGACACCAAAGCTCACTTCCATAAATCATTGTGCACACCCATGATGCTAAAGGTTAGAGTTAAAGTAATTTCAGATTTTCTTGTCCACCTTAGAACTGCTGTTACGGTCATTGTAAAATTAAATTTATATGAATAAGATATTTAGGGTTTATTTTCCTTGTTATTTATGCAAATAAATCTCTATTGCATTTACTATTCACTATTAGTGCTACAAAAATCAAGATCTGAAAATTAAAGTCAATATCACGCCAAACATTACACATATGATGGCGTTGATTTGCATACAGACTTCATAACCCTTGAGATCCGAAAAAAAATCTCTGTGTTAAACAGCTTTCCACACTGTCTAAATTTCTTCTGCAGCAGAATTCTAGGTTTCTGTACGTTACCTTCCGCAACGGAATTATTTCTGGAAGGCGGGAATTGGAAGTCAGTTTTTCGACTTTCGGCACTTCCCAAACAAGAGTTTCTGCACAACGCTTCTTCCCTGCCATCGATCTCGATCATTTATCTATTAATTTCATGGCCAAATAGAGTGTTCGTACAGCTTACTTTTTCACGCAACGAAATGGATTTTTGATCATTCGATCAGTGTCCCCACCAAATCAATGATGGATTCCAAAATTTATTAAGTGCATTCCACAGAGTATCATGCACATGAAAAAAATTTCAAAGCTTGAAACTTCTCCCAATGATATCACTATAAACCATCAATCTTCCCCACGATCAATCCCCACTCTACGATCTTGTTTTATTTGAGTGACTGGTTAAGGTTTAACCCTCTAGAAATATACACTTAATTGATCACTAACAGGATCAATTCTTCTCTGCAATTTGGAAACTATGGCAATCCAAAGCCACAGATTTTATATATAGGGTTATGTGGAGTGAATGCAGGATGAATTCATACTTCTACAAAACTATATGAAGACATGAAATCCATCAAAACCTCACGCATATTCTAATCCTCTGTTCTTTACTCAATTCACCGGAAATTCAAATACACACGGAGAATTCTACTTGTTCACTCCTCGCTCATTCTTTTGTGCACCTCTCATTCCTCCATTCATGCTATGTGGAATCTCTCTCTCTCTCAAGATATATGAGATAATCAAATATTATTTAAGCTATCGTCAAACCTCTATGATCTATCCTCAGCTCTATTAGCAAACCTAAGCTTTTGCAAGCCAACAAGCTCTATAAGCTAACTAAGCTGCTAAGAAAATAACTTGAACTGATTTAAATACAAGAGGATTTTGTTTCCAAATATTATAACAAAGGAGTATAGTCCTTATTGATCTCTGCTAACCCTATGACTCACAACAAACTCAATCCTAACTATTACATGTGGAAAAGGATCTAGATTTCTTATCCATTTTATTCAGCTTTTACAAAATAAAGCAAATTTAAAAAGTACGATACCCTAGATCTCTTAAGAGTTCCCTTGACCTTGTGAAGTCATGAATCACTTCACCCTCTTGAGCCTATGCTCCTACATTAACATATCAGTGCTACATTGAATACAAAAACCAACTAATACTATTTAGCACGGCCCAGTGGTATTTTTGACAAGTGCTTTTACGAAATCCCTTAACCAAATTACATAAGAAAATAATCCAAAAAAATAAGCAGGATCTAATGGGGGTCATTACATTTTACTATTCAAAGCATATCCCCCTTGTATAAAAACTGAATCCTCCCACTTCCTTTAGATAAATCTTGTCCATTGGTCACTGTCTCATCATGTTGAGTGGAGATGAGAACTGTGTGAATGCACAGAGGAACCATGCACCACTCTCATTTTTGTACTCAATGGTTACTTGTGTTTTTCCATCATGCCTCAACCAGGAGTAGGTTCCATTCTTTTTGACCTCTGTGAGAGGCATCAACTCAAGGGTTTCATTAGTTGCATAACTAGTCCAATAAAGGGTAGAGACCCATGTACTAGACCTCACACAGACTTCCATTTATACTAACAGATCACAACCTAGTCAAGCAGTACACAATTAGGCTGCCAACAAATTTACACACCCTTAATAACCCACAATAGGTCATGGTACCTTCATACATAGGATTGGGAACCTTAACATTCCTCAAGGCACTTTCATCTAGTCATGACAATCCTAGAAGGCTTAAGACATGGCACAACAGCCCTTACCAGGCTCAAGACAGGTCATGGTTTTCTCTAGAAAACATTAGCAGAATTTACACATGAAAATGATGCAAACATGAAACACAAACTGAATATGAACACTGTGATGAATATTAGAAAATAAAAAAAACACTTTTCATTAACACTTCCAAGAAAGTGTACAGAGCTGCAATCCAAGCACAGAGGCTTCAAAAATGAAAGTCGAACCCTTCCTCCTCCGTAGAGGTTACATTTATAGTGCAATTTATCCCCTAGACGTATCTCGAAGCAGGGCACCAAAATTAGTTACATTGCAGGAATCAAACCCAGAATTACATCCTAAATCCTAACAAACTCTAGCATGGTAGATGCGTCGTTCCCACAAAACATTTCGGGAACGTAGGCTGTGCTATGTGTGATCAATCAGACAAAAATGTTATATGAACAAAATGAATTTTTAGAAACAAACTGAATGAGGAAGGACAAGTTGTCAGAAACAAGGCAAGGTTAGTATGCAAAGGATGCACATAGGTTCAAGGAATAAGCGTTGAGGAAACCTTTGATCCAATGGCTTGAATGGAAGCGATCTGAATTTTTTTAGCCTATGCCTTCTCTAAGAACATTACGGTGTATTAATTGGATGTAAAATAAACCTTCCTAAATGGAGAATTATTATAGGAAGTATACATAGAACAACCAGAAGGGTTCACTTCATTGAATATTAACGATTATGCCTGCAAATTGAAAAATGCATTATACGGACCAAAACAAGGACTGAGAGACTGGTCTTCATAGTTATATAGATATCTGCGATAGAAAGAATTCAAAAAGGATCATGTAGACAAAAATATGTACGTAAAGGTTGAGGATGAAAACATGACTATAATCGAAGTGTATGTAGAGGACATTATCTTTGAAAGTAGTAATGACAGTCTTATCTAATAATTTTCCCTAAACATGCAAAAATAATTTGAAATGTATATGCTCAGGGAATTCTATTTTTTCTTAGGGATACAAGTATATCAAGTGAAGAATGTCATCTTCATCTCTCAAACCAATTATGTAAAAGAAATACTGAAAAAAAAAATTAACATGGAAGACTGCAGATCGGTATGTACTATGTGATTAATGAATGAAATTTGAGAAAGGAAGATGAAGAGAATTGGTGTAGGACAGGATCAACCTCAGCCAACCCAACCAGAAATTCTAGGATCTAGTGGCTCCTACACTTAGCAAGACTACCAAATTTAGCCTAATGGCCAAATTCTGCGCTAAAATTGCCTCCCCGCAATTTTTCCTTTGCAATCGTCGTTCCGTAACTATGTTTCTGCAACAAATTTTCCGCAGTGGGGTTGTGGGATGCAATATCTCGAACATCCAATGTTATGATCCGCAATGGCCTTCCTACAAGCGGGTTGCAGGATTCCAAACTCCCAAAGTTTCTCCCCTGCAACTTCCTCTCTGCAACTCTTCCTCTGCAATCTCTGAGCAATCAAATATTTGCATCCTTCACTCCAACCGTCGATCTTATTTTTGGTGCAGACCTCACAGATCTTTGTGAATCTTTTAACTCCCTCACAACTTTCATTGCAGGCTTCTCCTAGACCGTCAGATCTTTATCCGTGGACTCAATCTCAACCGTTCATTCTCTGCAAAAGCTATTAATGGTAGAAAATATGCAGGTTGCACCGATTGATCATGGAATTGATCAATCCAGCCTACAATCTTCCCAATTCTTTAGCCTAACACTCTTATGCATGCATCTACACTCTACTTCAACTATTCAAGCACGAATTTGATGTGTGAATTCAACAACTTCCTAGAAATACAATGTTCAAGAAAACACCGAAGTCGGCTCTGTAAAGATACATAGTTTAACACAGCACATGCATAAAGGCTAACAACCCTACAAACACATGGCTAATCCTTCTATTAAGCAACAAAGGAAAAAGCACATAGCTTGGATCTCTCTTCTTTTGCCTCTTCAAAATATTTACAAGTAGGAATCAGACACAGGTCTGTCCTCTCCTCTTCAAACTCGGAATTTTGAATGCTGAAGAGAAAAACCCCCTCTACATCTCTAAACTGTCTATTTAAACTAAAATGCTACTCTATTCCTGAGTGGTCCTACAAGTGAAAATAAAACACTACTACACATGATGAAACGTCCTTGTCTAAAACAAACTACCGGTGGCTTGATCTCCACGCAGGGAGTCGTGATCCGCAATGATTCCCTATGTCGTAACAGACTACGACTCAGCACAATCAGTTGCGAAGATATGCCACGGCATGTGATAAACTCATCACATTGATGGCATGCCATGATGCTCCTGCATCAAACTCACAAGGTAGAAAAATTATGAACCCCTGTTCATTAGATCAACTACATTGAAACCCTTGGCTTTCAACTTCCAAAATATTTTTGACACGGGAATCTACCCCACCCATTGTAAGTCTTCAGTTAAAGGTTCTAGTGTCACCTGTCACATAAGGATATAGATCTGCTACATTAAATATTGGTGAAATACCAACTCCTGTAGGCATCTCTAACTCATAAGCATTTACCGAGAATTTCCTGAGTATTCTACAGGGTCCAATCTTCTTCATCTTTAGCTTGTTATACTCCCCCTTTGGAAATCTGTCTCTCTTCATATATTCTAAGACCAAATATCCTACTTCATAGTTCTTTTCTCTCATTTTGGAATCTGCTCTGGCCTTGTAAATGGTGTTACTCTTTTGTAACCTTTCCTTCACTTTCTCCTGTAGCTCACTAATGCTTGTAGCAAACTCTTCTCCATCAGCAGTTCGTTTCTCCAATTGACATAAGTCACAAAGTTCACTCACTCGTCTTGGATGCATTCCATACAATTTGAAATGGACTCATCCCTGTACTCGTGTTTGGTGAATCGTTATAGGCAAACTCGGCTTGAGCTAATAGTCTGTACCACTGCCTAGGACTCTCGCCAATCAAACTTCTCAACATGTTTCCCTGACTCCTATTGACTACTTCGGTTTGTCCATCAGGCTGTGGGTGATATGCTGAACTAAAGTCTAGTCTGGTACCCAACTTCTTCCACAATGTCCTCCAGAAATGACATGTGAACTTCACATCTCTGCCTGATACAATGCTTCTAGGTAAACCATGTATCTTCACAACTTCATCAAAGAACAAGTTAGCAATGTGTGTAGCATCACTAGTCTTGTAGCACAGAATGAAATGTGCCATCTTAGTGAATCTATCCACCACAACAAAGATAGAATCATGTCCCCTCTGAATTCTTAGTAAACCCAGAATGAAATCCATACTCACAGAATCCCAAGGCCTAGCTAGAATAGGAAATGGTGTATACAATCCTGTGTTTTGGATTCTCCCTTTAGCATGCTGGCATACTCTCCATCTGCTTACAAACTTCTCAACTTCAGACTTCATCCTTGGCCAAAAATAGAAATGACCCAACTTTTTGAAGGTTTTATCACTTCCGAAGTGGCCTGCTATACCTCCATTATGTTTCTCCTGTATCAAGTTCTCTCTCATAGAACACTTTGGAATACACAGTTTAATATTTTTAAAGAGTAAACCATCTTGAAGTGTATACTCCATCCATGGCTCTTTGTCCACCTCTACTGGATTCCTACAAACCCTGTAAGCTTGTTGGAAATCAAGGTTAGCTTCATACAAATCTCTCAAATGTTCAAATCCCAAGACTTGAATCTGATTTTCTTGCATAATCAACAATCTCCTACTCAAAGCATCAACTACTCTGTTTTACTGCCCACTTATGTATTTCAACACAAAGGTAAAGCTCTATAAGAACTCAACCCACTTGACATGTTTCAGGTTCAACTTAGGTTGTTGCATAATGTACTACAATTCATGGTTATCAGAATATAACACAAATTCTCTGGGAATCAAATAGTGCCTCCAATGCTTCATTGCTTGAAAAATAGCATACAATTCCTTGTCATAAGAAAAATACTTCTGCTTTGCATCATTCATCTTCTCACTAAAATACGCTATAGGCCTATCCTACTGACTGAGTGCAGCTCTGATTTCTACTCCATTAGCATCACACTTTACTTGGAAAGGGTGGTTGAAGTCTAGTAACTTCAATACTGGTTGTTCAGTGATATTCTTCTTCAAGAACTGAAAACTCTTTTTAGCCTTCATTGTCCATTGAAATGGTTGTCTATCCTTATTAATTGTATCCACGATAGATGCACAAATACCACAAATTCTTTATAAATTTCCTATAGAAAATTGCCAATCCATGAAAGATTATTACCGCAAATATGTTCCTAGGTGAAGGCCAATCAATTATTGCTTGCACCTTTTCTGGATCCATCTTCAACCCTTCTCTTGAGATAACAAATCCCAAATATACTAGCTATGTCTTCATGAATGTGCACTTCTTCACATTTATCAACAAATTTTCCTGTTGCAGCCTCTCTAAAACATATCTCAGATGCTTCATATGCTCTTCTTCTGTTTGGATGAAGACCAAAATGTCATCAAGGTAAACTATCACAAACTTACCTATGAAATCTCTCAAGACTTCATTCATCAATCTCATAAAAGTGCTTGGTGCGTTGGACAATCCAAATGGCATGACCAACCACTCATACAACCCATCATTTGTCTTATATGTTGTTTTCCACTCATCTCCTTCTCTGATCCTGATCTGATGATATCCACTCTTCAACTCTAGTTTTGAAAAGAATGTTTCCCCACTTAGGCAATCCATCATGTCATCCATCCTTGGTAATGGAAATCTATATCTGATAGTGATCTTGTTAATTGCTCTGGAGTCAGTACACATCCTCCACTCACCATCCTTCTTTGGTGTCAGTACTGCTGGTACCAAACATGGACTCAGAGTCTTATGGACCAATCCTTTGTCCAACAATCCTTGGACCTGCTTCCTCAATTCTTCATTCTCTTGAGGTGTCAACCTATACGCTGCCTTGTTTGGTAAACTAGCTCCTAGAATAAAATCAATCTGATGACTTATATCCCTTCTTAGTGGTAGTGCATTGGGTAAATCATCCACCACAATGTCACTAAACTCACTCAGCACCTCCCGAATCTACTCAGGTAGATCTGCCACACTAGTCTTCATCGTCACCACTCTTGGCTTACATACTACAACATAGTTCAACTCTTCTTTCTCAACTCCACTGCAAATATTCCTTTCCTGACAACATCAAGACTTTAGGTGCTGACTGTCTTACTATAATACCTTCTTGTAAAGGGTGAAGTACATGTTTTATCCCATTCTACTCAAAACTATGACAGCTACTCCGACCATCATGAGTCACTTTCTTATCAAATTGCCATGGTCTGCCTAACAGTATATGACAAACATCCATGGGCATCACATCACACAGAAACTTGCCCTTATATGGACCTATTTGGAAATCAACTGCACATTGCTCACTCACCAGGATTTGATGTCTTTTATGTAACCAAGATACTTTGTATGGAATAGGATGCTTGGTCTTCTTTAAAATCAGCTTCTCCACCATCTCTATGGAAACAAGATTGTCAGTAATCCCACTGTCAATCACCATATTACAGCACTTCCCTTGGACTTTACATGTAGTCTTGAATAACAATTTTATTTGTGCAAGCTCTGCTTGCTCCTTCTCAAGTTTCAACAAGACCTTGTTCATCATCAAAGCCTCTCCTATCTCTGGCAAGACTTCCTCTACTGTCAACTGCTCTTGATGCTGCTCATTCTGAGCTACATAGCCTCCTCTTTGTCCTAGGTCTTCTTTTCCTGTACATTCAAACGATTTATGCCCCAACCGGTTGCATTTGTATCACCTAACAATAGCCTTTCTGCCTCGTCCTCTACCTCTACCTCCTTGGTAAGGTCCTATTCTGCTAGAATAACCTCCTCTACCATGTTTTTCTTGTTGGTTAGAGTTACTAGACTCTCCTCTATGCAGTCCAAATATTCCTCTTCTGGTCGTTTTCCCTCTTCCTCTGGCTAAACCGCAACCTCTATTGAAGCTATGCTTCCTTGCTATCTTTTCTTCTGCCCTCAAGGCACATTGATACACCTCCTCCATCATTCTGGGCGATATCATGCTCATCTCCTCTTAGATATCCATCCTTAGACCATTCACATATCTAGCATCCTTCTCTGTTGATTCTTCCACTTATCCAACCCTTAGGTTTACTTTGTAAAACTCCTCAGTGTACTGTATCACCATTAACAATCTCTTCCTAAGGTTCTGTACTTGTCTATACAGAATTAACTAGTAATATTTGGGAAAGAAATTAGCCCTCATATTTGCCACTATTCTATCCCATATTTTTATCAATGGCTTATTATTCCTCCTTCTTTCTGCTTGCACACTATCCCACCACAAGGATGCATGCCCTTTAAACCTCGTCACAGCCAATCTAACTCTCTTGTCTTCTTCTGCCTCATCGTACTCAAAGTACTTATCCAACTCATTGATCCAGTCAATGAGATGCTCCACGACGAGACTCCCATCATAGGTAGGCAACTCTAGTCTCGGCCTTGAAGTCTCTCCCAGAATAGATCTGAAACATCTTAACTCTGGTGTTTCCTACATAGGTGCAACTTCTTCTCTTTGCTCTTCATCCTCAAGTTCACTTACGTCCCCTGCTTTTGGGTCTCTTCGTCTATCTGTTTCCATGGATTCCAGACATGCCCTTAACTCCCTCATTTCTTCTATAACTTCTGTGTTTCCCCCTGGTCAACCTCTGTCATGACCTATCGCTCTTCCAATGCATGCAGCCATCTTCTCACACTAAGCCTCTGTAATAACAATTCTCTTCCACACTGTTACAACTTACCTCACTAAGCCTCTTCTCGGCCCTTGTTCTTTCGGCAATGCTAGTCCTCTATCTAGAACCTATTGAGCACTCTTCTTTGCGCTTTCCAGGCTTCTACGGCTACACTTCTCTCTTTCACGAGCTTCTCCTTGCTCCTTCAAAAATTCTATCCATAACCTCAACTATGGAATTTCTCAACAGAAAATCTCTTCCCGCTCTGATACCAAAACTGGTGCAGGCCGGCATCGACCTCATCCAACCCAACCAGCACTTCCAAGATCTAGTGGCTCCTACACTTAGCAGGATTGCCAAATTTAGCCTAATGGCCAAATTATACACTAAAATTGCCTCCCTGCAATTTTTCCTTCGCAATCGTCGTTCTGCAACTCTATTTCCGCAACAAAGTTTCCGTAGTCGGGTTGCAGGATGCAGGATCTCGAACATCCAACGTTGAGCTCCATAAATTTATTTTCGCAACGGCCTTCCCGCAAGTGGGTTGCGGGATGTGGGATACGAGATGCCAACTTCCCAAAGTTTCTCCCCCACAACTTCCTCTCCGCAATATCTCAGTCGTTAGATCTTTGTGGCCTTCACTCCGACCGTCGATCTTCTTTTTATTGCAGGCCTCATAGATCTTTGCGGATTTGTTAACTCCCTCGCAACTTCCCTTGCGGGCTTCTCCTAGACCATCAGATCTTTATCTACAGACTCAATCTCGACCTTTCATTCTCTGCAAAGCCTGTTAATGGCAAAAAATATGCGGGTTGCACCGATTGATCATGGAATTGATCAATCCAGCCAGCAATATTCCCGATTCTTTATCCTAACACTCTTATGCATGCATCTACACTCTACTTCAACTATTCAAGCATGAAATTGATGTGCGAATTCAACAACTTCCCAGAAATACAATGTTCAGGAAAATGCTGAAGTCGGCTCTGCAAAAATACACAATTCAACACGGCACATGCATAAAGGCTAACAACCCTACAAACACACGGTTAATCCTTCTATTAAGTAACAAAGGAAAATGCACACAACTTGGATCTCTCTTCTTTTGACTCTTCAAAATATTTACAAGTAGGAATCATACACATGTCTTTCCTCTTCTCTACAAACTCGGAATTCTAAATGTTGAAGAGCAGAACCCCCTCTACATCTCTAAATGGTCTATTTAAACTAAATTGATACTCTATTCCTAAGTGGTCCTACAACTGAAAATAAAACACTACTACTCATGATGAAATGTCCTTGTCTAAAACAAACTACTGATGGCTTGATCTCCACGCAAGGAGTCGTGATCCACAATGATTCCATACGCGGCTAACAGACTATGACTCAGTACAATTGGTTACAAAAAGATTCCACAGCATGTGACCAACTCATCACATTGTTGGCATGCCACAATGCTCCTGCATCAAGAATGAAGTAGATCAGAAGCTCTATCGATCAATGATTGGGAGCCTACTGTATACAAAATCCTTGAGACCAAATATAATGTAGGTTGTAGGACTAGCTGCAATATTTCAAGCTACACGTAAAGAAACTCATGTCCAAGCAGTGAAGAGCATTTTCAAATATCTAAAAGGAACTCTGGAGCTTGGATTATGATATTTGCACAGTCTTAATATTACATTGGAATCATATATAGATGCATATTGGGTAGGAATCATTGATGATAGAAAGAGCACAAGTGGAGTCACTTTAATCTTAGGAAAGTGCTTAGTTTCCTAGCTAAGTAAGAAACAATCATCAGTGTCCTTATCAACAACAAAGAAAAAATATATTGCTACAACAACATGTTGTGTGCAAACCTTGAAATATGTTCAAGTAGAGTATGAACATCCCATATCAATCTTTTGTGACAACACAAGTGTGATTAGTATCTCAAAAAATTTGGTAATGCATTATAAAACCAAACACATCCCCATAAAATATCATTTTGTAAGAGAACAAGTCACTGAAAATATAGTCAAGTTGGAGTATGTGGATACAACGGAACACATTGCGGACATTTTCACAAAGCCACTTCCTAGGGAAACTTTCAAGTATCTAATATGGAAACTAGGAATAATTTTTGCTCCAAAATCATATGTGACAAGACTGAATTACACAATTCAATGTATCTAACACAGAGGTGGACTATCTGTGACTTGGCACACTAGAAGTAAGCCAAACAGGAAGAAATGAGCAAGAATCCAGGGGGAGTCAGTAAATATGAGAGTCCCTTTTCAATTGATGTCAAAGGGGGAGAATGAAAGATACTGGAATATGGATCTACACATAAGAACAAAGAAAAGAAGAAAAGGAATAATCACAAGGGGAGTCTTTTGCGCACAGTAGAAGAACTCATTTCAGGGGGTTCCTATGATAATTTTGTGTTGTAATAAGGAGGTGTTGGAATCAATTCCAAAGAGGGATATTGTTGAACAATAAGACTGCCAAAGGGGGAGATTGCTGAACAATAAGAGTTTCCATACGTTCTCCTGGTTTTTGGAGTGCCAATGTTCCCTCCATGTGGCTCGTACAAGTGTCAAAGGGTTTGAGCTCTCTAGAGCTAAGGTGAGAGGGTTTTTCCTTAAGACTACCAAGTTGCAACAGTTTTTTGCAAAGACAAACAAGTTCACAAACATACCACTTATTGCAACCGATTGTTATATTGTTTGTCGGCTTAGCAAAAATAATATTTCCTTGAACATTACATACAATTTTGGATAACCATTCTTTGGTAACCACTTGTTGCAACATATTGTTGTACTGTATGTGATCTTTCCAACATAAATGTTTCTTGAGCATTACAAGAAGTATTCATCAACAATTATTAGTTAACCAGTGTTTCTATATAGCATGTATGGCAACTCCCATGTTCTCTTCATCTGGTTCATGATCATATTGAGTGGCATTGACTTGCTCATTGTCATCACCCAATGGCACACTATATCTTTGAGATAGGGATAACATGTTGTCTACAACATCTGCATCTTCATGTTCATTTAAATCAAATGCTTCGCTACACCCAATATCATGGATAAGAGCATCGTGATTTAGTGGCGAGATTTCAATCCACCTAAATCCTACCTTGATATTCGATGGGGTGAGATATTTTTTAAAAGATTTGCCTGTCTCCTGGCGAGGTAACCATTTACTCGATGAGGTAAAGGTAAGATAGCCTCGGTCCTCAGGATAGCTCACTACGCTCTACACTCATCCCGCCCCGTAGGACCTTGCCCCTTTTGGTAGGTTCTATAGAGTAATAAAAGGTAGCTCAGTCCTACAACTCCTGCCATCTGCGGATGTTATTAGTGTTCTATTCCATCTCCTCTAAGGGGATAATGTTCTCCTTCCCTGATGACTTGATTGATTGAACTTGTTGTTTGACCCTTATTAATGAATGGTCCTGGTGTTTTCACTTGTAAATTAAACCACTCTATCTAAGAGTAATGAGTTTTCCTTTGTTATGAAAATAGTGTATGTCCATTAATACTGATGAATCAAACATTTTCGCCTCTATCTCGTGGTTCTTTTCCATCCATGTTTCTCTCTTAGATCTATATTAATTCTTGAATGTCCCAAACACACTCACATCAAGAGGTTGCATCCTCCCGGTAGTATGTGTAGTCAAAGTTAACAAGTCAATGCCTAGTCTATTTACCTCCTCAATGGTTTGTATGTCTATGTGGCTACCATGACCATAAAAAATCAATAGGTGCATGTTTTTAGGTGATACACCACCAGGAACAGATGTTGCGTAGTGATAAATCATGTTCATAAACAACTCTTTGGTCATTCATGCATGGGGATGTGTATCCATGCATGCCCCTGGTTCACAATTATGGATATAGTTTTTCAGTTGACTCTTACCGTTGAAAAAATATAACCATGGAATTGATGTACTTATTGCATTTACACAACAGAGAATGGTTATCCACTCACTGCTCTTAGGAATTAATTTTAGCACATTTATTCTCCCTCTCTTGGTAATTACCCGCATGCCACAGTTCCTACCTGCTTGTAAACCAGTTTCATCACAGTTCCATATATAGTATGGACTATAGGCATGTTTCTCATATATAGCTAATAATGTGTCATAGAACCTTGACACAACTGCAGGATGTATATTTATAGCCATGTTCCTATCGAGGCCTTATGTTATTCGCAACACAAGATCTAGATGCCTCTTCTTAAACCCTGCCCACCATGAATTTCCTGGAAATCCATCTGTAAATGGATTTGGCCTACCTTGATAGATTTTAGCAACAATGGATTTTAGTTGTATCAATTCTACCCTGTGTCCCAATTGAGCCATTTGCTTGCACCAAAGAACCACCTCCTCCTCCTCTTCTCTAGTCATAACCATAAGGGGCCCTTTGCGCTTTGTATGCGTCATGTCATTTATCTAGTAGTGTAGTGATGTGGTGGAAATACCATGTTTTTGGCAGTTACATGAACAAAATATCCTTGAAATTCTACATTTCCAATTGTTTTGAGCATATCTTTTTCTGTCCACCCGCTTATGGCACTGATAATCTTGGTTTCACTTGCAACTTGCAACTTGGTTAGCTGAGGAGCAGTAGGAACAACCTCAGTCTCATTGGGTTGTCTAGAAATACAAAAAGGGTTGTTGTTAGCATCTACCTGGGGTAAGTCATTATGATGTCCATTGTCACTGCAAGTAATGTTGTTACCATCAACCTGTTGTGATTCTTCATCCAATGAACACGCCTCTTTGAAGACCTTGTACGAGAATATGCACGCCCTCTTTTCATGATGGCAATAAACCTGCACACTACAATAAAAATTATGGAGTGCGTGTACTAAGGAATTCTGGATTGAATGTTTTATTTTGTCTATACAACAAAAATACATAGTGGATTTTATATTTTTGCATAACCTGGCCATAGAGACGGAATTGGTCATGTTACCCTTGTTTGTTATAGGCCTTGGAACCATTGGCATTACAACCACTTCTAGACTGGGTGGAGTAATTTCATGTTCTGATTATATACACAGTTTTGTGGCAGTTTTATGATTTTGGCTTAATGGATACATGCATGCCTAAGTGGGATTGTTTCCATTGTATTATATTCTCCTTGGCATTGTGGATCTTGGTTGTGTATGCATTTGTCAATATTGGAACACTAGAGCCATAAATATGGAAGTGGACTTGTTTTCCATTGTATGCTATAGGACTTGGCACCATTGGCAAAACAAGACTGGGTGGAGTCATGGCATGTTCTAAAATATATGTAGAGTGCATTATTTAGTTTGGAATACATGCTAGATGCATAGAGGCATAGGGCTTGGCACCATTGTCTTGTAGAGCTCTAGAGCACTACATGACTAGGTAACATCATTAGATAACATAGAGGGGAAACATAAATTGAAACATGAAGTTTGAACAATATGCACAAGAAAACATGGACAAGTAAATTATATAGCTAACATGTGGATTTAGAAAGCATATCTTATTCTTCATCATAGATTTAAATGTAATCTGAAATGCATACCCGACATCTTAGCAAATTAAACAATACATTAAGCAGGAATAAAACAACATAGTTACTTACCCCAGGTGGTTGATATACATATTGGGCAGTGATGTTGAGCAGCTCAAATTCTTTGATAGACAACAAGTAAGCCGCAATATGATTCTTGATCCTTTATAGCTAGTTCTGCTTGATTTGCTTGGGTTGTGGCATTGACATGGATTGCAAATTCGAATTTATGAGTGTGTGCACTAGATTGTTTTAGGTGTGATCCAATGGCTGGGAAGTTGTCTTGGTTGATCCTTGTGCTTTCATACAATTTAATGGATGATTTGATGTGTTTAATGAAAACCCTTTTGTCGGTCTTTATGCTTTCAAACAAACTAATGGATGCCTTTGATATGTTTAATGGTTGCCTTTAATGAGTTTAATAGGAGATCTAATGAGTTTCAGTGTTTGGTCACCATTGATTGCATTGGGAGGGCTTGGTGGTTAAAACCCACTACAGGTAAAGCTGAAATTTGAATTGCCCTTTATTGTGTACGCGAGTATGTGAAGATTGTTCAGTTGTAGATGTTTGATGGGATATTTGGGGAATTGTTAGTTGAATTCCCTTAGTTGCATATGTCATTAGTTGAGGTTGAGTTGATGTAGTGCATGTACATGTAGTCAGTTCATTGCAAGTTGTCTTAAGGATTGTGATCTACTGCCATGTCAGAACATTGTTAGCTACTTGTAAGTCTACCCAACTTTTGGGTGGCCGATATGACAATTCCTATGTGGACTTGTAGTCATCGTTCACCAAAGCGAATCCCAACTCCCCTGTAAGAAAACAAAAGTAATATTATAGAATTCGCACCATTAGTATAATAAACAAGTGGAAATAGCAACATAGTTGCTAAGTACCTGCCTCTTAAGAAAAGTTTCAAGAAAATAGTAATAGGTTGAATATATAAAAAAAAGTAACAATAGATGTAGCAAAAAGATGTTCTATGAAACCACCACCAATGTTAGATGGATGACTTCATACTCTTTAAAATAGTTTGAGTTTTTACATATACTTCAATTGGAGGCCTAATAAAACAACCATTGAGTTTGCACAAAATTATATAATTTAAAAGTTGGGTTAGTGAGCATAAATATGTGTTGCACTACAAGTAGTCAATGAAAGTTACGGATCCCATTGAAAAAATACACTTCCCCAAATTCTAGAGAGCTTAAGGTTAAAAACATGTCACAAACAAAATTTATTAACAAACATATCAAAAGACATAAAATCTGGATTAAATAGCTTAACTAATTCTTCTAATGCTATTTTATAGCTTAGCTTGTTTATTTGATGTAATAAATAGAATGTCATTTTGCTAATGCAAAGTTAGTTGTTTGACAATGAAGAAAATTATTATGATGAAATATAATATGTATGTGTCAATTAAGTGTAGATGGTTGTTTGGTTTGAATGAGAAAGTTGTCAAGAACCTTTAAGATTAGAAAATTATTGAGAATACTTATGTTAAAACTAGGTCCTTTGTGGGCACTGGGAATGAGAAAATAATTATAAAAGTTTTCATTTGGCCATAGGTACTTTAAAAATGATCTTATAAAAGATCCAAAAAAGACA
>LPNX010997413.1:0-17644 GCA_001517045.1 Pseudotsuga menziesii | reverse complement strand
AAAAATTTGAAAATTGACACTTCATTTTCCAACCACTTAAGTCAATGCTGTTGATGTTTGTTTCTTAATTATGTAATGTATGATGTGGAAACTTTTGAGTCGTGTATTAAAATTGCAAAATCATTAATATGAAAGAAAGAGGTACATTGTAATGGACAATTCAACAAATATCTTCCATTACAAATATCTTAAAAAAACTTGTTGATAGGTTATATACTATCAAATCTATCCATGCTAAAATATTGTTACATTGTTTATATAGATATATATTTTTTATACAAATAAGAAATATTGTTACATTATTTTTTTATATATATTTGTTATTTATATATAGTTACATTGTTTTTATATATATATGACAAATCAATATATGATACAAATAAGTAATTCAACAAAATGTATACTTAAGTTTGATTAATAATTTTTCTTTTAAATTTAATTTTTTTCTTATAAATCTTTACAATTTTTACAAAAATGGTAAATATAACTACTTTTTTTTTCTTAAAAATTACAATAATTTTTAAAACTTTTTTATATATTATAAAATAAAAATAAAAAACTAATAACTAATAAATATCAAACGTGTTTAATAATATGATACCGTGATATTCTAATTAAATCCATGGGATTCATATTTGACTAAAAGTTTGATTATTCTATATATAAAAGTTTGAAGTTAGATTTGTTGTATATATTATTATGTCCCCGACCAAGGGATATATATGATTCGATCAGGAGTATTAATTCTGAGTGATTTGAAAAAATTTTGAGCTCAAACTAAGGTTTTTCTATAGTGTAAGGAAGCTTTTATTTAAAGATTTTTTTAAATATTGATTTTTTAAAATTTTCATTGGTTCTCTCAAGATGACGTTGCCTTGGATTCCCGTGCCCCAAGACCCGGCTGCGCGGTGATGTCAACAATTATTTAAATGCATGCCACTTCATTAAATTTTTTAATGTTGTTGCTTTGGTTTGTGAGACGACTTCTAGGAAACAAGGTTTGAAATTTGCTAATGATACAGCCCTTCAAAAATCACATGCATCCTCTAGGCAAAGTTTCAATCACCAGATGTCAGCATTATTTCGCATAATTTGAGTTGGACAAATGTTACTACCATTTTGCAAGATTTTAATGGATCTGCAAGTTCTTAATGGCGAGCATAGCTCTCAAGGTAAGTCTCATTTTATAATTCGCCATCTGTTATGGAGTACAACGACTTTAAGGCCTCAACCTTGGCATTTCAGGTTGAGTAATAGGCCTCGACCTTGGCATTTGATACAGTCTCTCTGAGGCTTCTGCAATGGCAAATAAGTAACATCCATTCAATGATATTGAGAGTTTAAATGGCGACTTAATGTTGTTACCCACTCCATTAATTGTGGAAGACCAAGAAACTATGTGCAAGTAGCCCTAAATTAGTTAGCTAGTTGTCAAATACGTTTTGAGAGTGAAAAAAAACTTCCACCAGACGTCAAATTCCAGGCATGCTTGAAAATGGGACAGAACACCAAATAAAGCTTATCAAACACTTGGAACCTGTAGAAGGTCTTTTTTTATTACGGCAACACTGCATGTCGCAAGTTTTGTTGACAGTAAATATTGGGATAGCAAAATGATGGACCCAGCCACAAATAAAACTGTTACCCTATCAACATAAAGTCAAGGTTTTAAATGACTATAAAACTGTTATTATCTTCAAAATGGAGAATTCAAATGTGAAAGCTGTGAAATCTAAGACCAACGGTGGTTGAGTTATGCCACATTAACCTCTTTTCCTTCCATCCGGAACCTCCCAAAGGCCAATACTGACCTGCATAAACATCACCGCTTACAATCTTCCTCCCAAACGCCAACACTAGCCTCCATAGAGACCACTGCTTTACTATTTTCCTGATGCTCAGTTTAACATATCACTGTTATTAGTTTTGACAAGTTATTTATCAGTACAAACTTCAAGCTGAACTGGAAAAATCGTTTTGTAGAACGTCAAATCCAAGCCGCAGCGATTTGGTTGCACATGTTGGACCGAAATCTCTTTCATCAGTAACGATCTGCCATAGTGGTTTCCTCGTACACATTGGAAAGAGATCTCATTCAGTAGTAATGATTTGGTCAGCCGTGTTTATCAAGAGACTGTTTAATAGCACTTTAGAAGAAATTTCAGGCAGATAATAGATCTGAGTAATGGAGTGAAGATTCATTATGAAGGGATTTGTTGTTGTGTTGCTCATCCTGCTGCAATGCGCATGCTGCGTTCACAGTAGGCAGCATAGGAGGATCGATCGTGGAGTCGACAATGTGGTTTCTTCTGCGCGATTTATCTTGTAGCCTAGTTCAGAGAATTGGTCGCTGAGGGATTTGAACTCGAGATCAACTAGTTTTTGCGATAAGACTTATGGATTCATGCCCTGCACTACTTTTGCGTTGGGGAGTTTTTTTTATGGCGGTGTGGGGAGTAAAACATTGTTTTTACTTATATTTTAGTTTATCCATATTTTCATAAGCTTATTATATTTATGAGATTGATGGATTGTCCCTTACTACTTTCTTTGCAGGTGACAAGAGGATATGTGAATCAGGATCCTGCAATATGAACAAATTTGGAGTGCCCCAACTGCAGAGTATGGAGAAATTTGGAGCTACCCATCACTACGAAATGAAATCCCCCACCAGTTAATCGAACTGTGTTGCACTGACATGAGTTATTTTGTATTGGGTTCAGCTCAGATAATCCATGGGCA
This sequence comes from Pseudotsuga menziesii, assembly GCA_001517045.1. NCBI lineage: Eukaryota > Viridiplantae > Streptophyta > Pinopsida > Pinales > Pinaceae > Pseudotsuga > Pseudotsuga menziesii. Next base: position 14,902 of record LPNX010997413.1, on the reverse strand, counting down.
TTGGTTTCCCTCCTTTGTTGGGTTACAATAGTGGTTTGTTTGACGCAGCCCACAGGTTGGTTATGGAAGACGTGGTGAGCACTGTTGGATTTGGTGATGATAATGTAATGGCTAAGTCGGAGGAAAGGACTGACCCGGAGCTGCAAGCAGACCCTCATAAACATACTGCAGATGATCTCTTTCAGGTGAGTTGGGTTTTGGGTTATTAAATTTAGGTTGTTTTATGGGAAGCTTGATGTTTAAATTCTGTTTGTATCGTATTGCTTTTGTTTTTGTGGTTTTGAGGAGATCATGGTTTTCTTCTAAATTCTATCTCCATTGTCAGCATTCGATAAGGAGCAGATAAGGAGTAGATCTTCACTATTCAGTAGAAAACTATGTTTTACTGTTCAGTAGAAAACGATGTTTCGATTATGTTCGTTAATGTTGTTTTTAAAATTAGAGCAGCATCCTCGCCTCTGCACATACTTGTAGAAGTTGTGTTCTATAGGTAATATTCATTAGTTTGTACAAATCCTAGATCTTCTAAAAATCTTACTGGGTTGGTCCTGACTTAGAGACATTTTTGGACCTTTATTTCAAGGGTTTCATTCATGAGTAAAGAAAGGGTAAGTGAGTTAAGGTACTCTCTCGTGCATGCATGACATAATCACCGCCAGTGGTTTGGTTGTGAAAAGTTTTATGTTTTGGGTTTTCTTTGATTTAGGTTTTGGGTTTGGTTTGTTTTTTGTCAAGAAAATGGATTCTTAATGTATTGCCACAATTGCAGCAAGGAGTGAAATCTTGGATGATATAGCTAATGGTTGTGGCCTGCCTTTTTCTCACGGCTAAGATGGAGCAGATCGAGTTTATTGAGTTTACTGTGGAAACCAATTATCTGTAAAAATACCAATTATGACTGTGACTCTCACTTGGAATGTTGCACGATTCCTTGCAATACGCACAAAATGAGTTCAAAAATATAAAAAATAAATTGCAAATTCAATCTGAGGTTAGGGTTTGATTCTCCTAGAAGTTGAAGTCTATCACCTCTATGACCTCGAGCTGTTTTATTATATGCATAAAAGAGAGAAGGAATTGCTTCATATTTTTGATGAATTGGGTAATATGCATGCTGCATTTCAGTTTTGTTTTTTTCTCTTTTTGTGTGTTTATTGTCTTTTCTTTTTGTGTGATGATGGAAAAGCGTGATTGCAGCAAGATTGGGATGAGTTTGTTGTTTTCATTTGATAAATTATTGGAATCCTCATCATTTTGCATAATTTTACAGGGGTTAACCAGACTGCCTGAAAGTTACATTTTCCTATAAACCTTTGAATCCTACTTCAAAGAATACAATAAACTTAAAAATTTGTTGCAATAAGAATGTAAATATTGTATTCTGATTTAGGAAAATAACAACATCCCAATACTTCCAATCGTGAAAGCTACTTACTTTTCAGTACTGTTAAAAGAGAACGCCTTAGTCTTTCTCGTACCAAAAGAAGAATATGGTGCAGATGATTAGATATGATTTTTTGTCCCTCAAAGCAAAGGGAATGATGAAAAAAGCAATCTACATTCCCTGAACAGTGCTCAGAGAATATGAAAAGCTGCATACAGATGTCTTTAAGCAGAATAAATCAATAGAATCCTAGATATAGCAATGCCCACTTCACAGTGCTCATTCAGAAGACAAAATAACATGATGAGTAAAGCACACAGGGCTCCTCATTATGATGTGATTGTTGTCTCTAAAAATAGCTTTAAAGTGTCAGTACTACTACATTTATTCCACTAAGTGCATTGTCTAGGGTTACGCATTAATTGGATACAAATCCATTATATGATGAGGACTTTATTGAATCCATGAAAAACAATTCTCAATACATGACTAAGCAAATGATTTTTGGGTTTTCATTTTCAATGATAAAGGTCATTATAAGGGTTATGCATTACAAAATATTGACATAGGTTGCTGCATGAATTCATAATGATAACAGATATTTTCTCTGGAGACAACCTAGGCAATTCAGGATGGGTTTCATTTCAGAGCCATCATATCTCTCACACACAGATAATATATGTATATATATATAGCTTGAAAGCCTGCAATAATCAGGGCCGGCCAAACGTACATTCTCCAGAGTTCTATCATAACAGCAGTATTTACCGAGACATTTCAGATAAGGGAATGGTTATGGTTATAATAGGAGCTGAAATGGTGAAAATTCGGAAGTAATAATTCTCTTGCTGCCCATCTTGGTTGGGTTTATAAATATATCAATATTGGATGGTTACCCACGTATTGGTTTTATCACAATCATGAATTCGTTGTATTCCATTGACTTATGTAAACGTTCAAAGTTATCTCCAACTCGAAGACTGAGAAATAGTAAAGTTAGGGTTTATGAAAAGTTGCATAAATACAGAATAAACGACCAAAAATCTATGAATCACGCGTAGCACGCTTGAGACTTGCTTCAGAAGAAACTCAATCTATTGATTTGGACTAGCTACGTATGCTGGAAAACGGACACAAATATTAAGTGACGGCCTCCATGAATGGACCTGAAAGGAATCAAATTCTTTTTTATTTGAATTTAATGTGAAAGATACACAAATTAGATCTGAAAGGTATACAAGTATATAAAAAATTTTGGTGGAGACATGAATAAAAACTACCTAGCAGAAACAAAATCAAACTATTTTTGTATTTTTATTTATATATATTTATGAATATAGGTAAACTAACAACATTAATATGTATGCCACATATCTAAGACATTATATAAAAAAATATTATTAATTTGTTAAATAAATGTTTAGTGGGATATCTTAGATACATTAATGTTATTAATATGATTGTTAAGAGTTTGGAAGAGTTTATTAGGAGTTCGAAGGATTTAATTAGGAGTTGGACTCTTACATGATTGCATGACTGCACATTAGCTAGACTCCTAGATGTCAAATGCAATTGGACTAAGCATTAAGTAATTAGAGTTGAAGTTAAGCTAATAGTTGTACCTAATAGTTCTCTAATATAATTGTGATTAGAGTTCAAGTTAAGCTAATAGTTCTAGAATAATTAGAGTTAAAATAATAGTTGTATCTAATAATGGATGGAGTTAAGCTCGTAGTTGTATCTAATAATTTTTTTTTTTTAAATTATTAATTATTAATTTTGGAGTGATAACCATAGAATCAATCTGGAGAGTAAACTTGTCTCATTCATCGTTTACTTTGGACAATGCCCATAGAATCAATTTGGACAGTACACTTGTCTCATTCTGGTCGGTAGATGAAAAAGCATAGATGGTAGTCCACCCCAAAATTCTAACATCTATACGCCTATGTGCCTAAATATCAATTATATCCTATTATTCATATAATATCATATTTTTCTCTAGTGCGTGAGAGCGATCATGGCACGTTTTGAGAATAGATAGCACCTTCACGCGAAGAGATGGAGCAGCTGTGATGGTGGGAGCTTCTGCGAAGATATGCCATTGCATGCTGGAGTGCTTTAGATCTGGTGTTATATTCTGAGCATGAAATAAGTCGGCAGCGGTTTGTCCATGTGGAGCGTATGAGTAGGTATTTTGATCTAGGGTTGTCAGTGGTGAATGCTCCCCTTAACATAATAATGTCCTAGGGATATATGAAGATTGTATACAAGGTGGCAATGTAGACAAATAAATCTAAAAATGAGAGTTAACGATAACAAAAACTGGAAGTAGCACTCTCCTTAAACCTCCTAATCGTAATCTTTTTTTTGGAATTGTTTCCTCAAAAATTCAAATATTTTAAGAACCTCTTAATGTACCAAAGAACAAGATCTGCAACATCTCTAAGATATAACTCTAGTAACATATAAATAATTTTGTTCAAAATATGACAACATAAGATATAACTCTAGTAAGATATAAATAATTTGGTTCAAAATATGACAACATAATTTATAACATTGGATATAATATCCATATTCTTAGGAATCACGATGGCTCACATATTTTGTCATGTCTTACTTGTTTGTCGACCTTATACCATTTTTTGTAGTATTTCATGTTAATCAAATTGTTGTATCTTTTTTACTGGTACCTTACCACCATCCTGTAGATTTAGCCTATTTTTCTTTATTTTCTAGATGTAGGATGGTAGTAATCATCAATCAAAATATTGGTTGGAAAACTCAAGGAACTCAATAGGACTTGATCTTGAGAACTCCATAATTTCATGGCAAACCGAAGGAACTCATTATGACTTGATCTGGAGATCTCCATAATTTCATAGCAATGAGAAATATAAATATATGTTGATAATCTATAGAACTTGTCACTTTGTTGCAACAAAACCTGCAATTAAATATAAATATAGAGTGTTTTTCTTGAAGTTTAATTGTCTAAAGAATACAAGTCTAAGAATTATTCATTAATTGTCCTTAACTTTAACCAAATGACTCCTCGCTATAACTTTCTAGAAAGCAGGTAGCAATGTCGGGGACATTGCCACCACGTGGCTCTTGTTGAACTCATGAATCGCATTATTTATCATAACAAAAACCAAAACCAAATAATATATGTTAAGTTGAATCTCTCGGAATTCATTTACTTGGTTTACATTCTTTGAATGAATAAATGGATGATAGAGATCAATTTAATTATTTTTAAAAAAATATATTTAATTCTTGTAAAGATATTATTAAATTAATTGGATATCGATTTATTTATATATGTATATATTTAATTATAATTTGTAAAAAAATTATTAAATTTATTCACAACTAAGTTAAGGTTAAATAGATTAGTCATAAATTTATTTTAATAAAAATATTAAAAAATTAATGTTTTTAATAATAATTTTAAGATTTTTTAATGAAAAAAATCTAAGCTAATATTTTGTTTATATATATATTTTTATCAATCTTGGTTACAAACCTTTTTTATTAATAATAATATAATATAATATTTTTAATTAAAAATATTATAAGTTAAAAAAAAAACTAAGCTAGTGTTGTTTTAAAAAATTTAATAAAAAATAAATAAAATTGAAGTCAAATTTATGATTATAGAAATTACTGCCAAATCCTCACTGTTAAAGAAAAAACGAACAGTAACAGATGTACCAAAATCTCTCTATCAGTGACCATGAGGTCTTGTCTTTACGAAGCAAAGGGTCAATTGCCACCGGTTCCCCCCAATTTCGTCAATTTGAACTTTAGTTCAACCATTTTTAAAGCATTGATTTCATAAAATAAAAAAAATAAAAATCCAATTAAAAAACGACAAGGACCAAAGAGTTTCAAACACCGAAACCCCTTGACGTGGATGGACATCGATCGCTAACCAAGAGACCAAACTTGAAACGAGGGTGTTCCACAAGGAACCCACCATTACGTTCGGATAAGGGGGGTTTGGGGAGCGAACGAACTAAATATTATTTGGAAAACCGAAGCTGAAGGTTCGGTGAATGCGGTTTGGAAAGGGTTTAGAATTCCATGGGATATGATACACATAGCAAGGCCCTTGCACTCATAGCGCAGGGAGGTCGGCCTTCTATATTAGTCTTTTACATTGGGACAGGGATCGAATCTCAACAGCTCTCCTTTTCTTCTTTTTCTTTTCAAGGCACATACGAAAAACATGGCAGAGCTTTGATCTCCTCGCTTTCGATCAATTGTGTAGGGGCTAGGCCGAGCTCGCAGAAGGTCCAGGGATCGAGCCTCTAATGGCAATGACGACAGAGAGTCTTCTTGCCTTGGCACTGGCATTGGATTCCAGCACCACTTCTTCTTCTTCTTCTTCCATTTACTCAGACGTCAGCGGGGTAATCGACGATGCCGCTCACCAGGGGACGACTAGAGTCAGCGATGTGGATTTGGCATCCAGAAGAGCCGAAGAAGCAGGTTGAGATTTACTTTATCTCATCTACATTCAATCCTCGGCCTCTGTGTACAGCGCCGTTTAATATTTATTCGCCTTTAAATTTCAATATTCATTTGGCTTTAAATGTAAAATTAATTGGATGCAAGCGTGACTGGTTGATTAATGGCGGCGATTTAAAGAATAGCATAAAAATTCCCGATCGGTTCTGTTTTGCGTCTAATTTAAATGTTCCATTGCGGAATTTACGTATTATAGGAGGCTTCACAGGTGGATTTTGTTTTTTCATGTTGAATTTGGATTTTTGGAGCTTCTCGAAGGTACGAGGCCGCAGGATGGCTGAGGAAGATGGTTGGAGTCGTTGCATCCAAGGATTTGCCAAACGAGCCATCGGAGGAGGAGTTTCGGCTCGGCTTGCGAAATGGACTCCTCCTCTGCAATGTTATCAACAAAGTTCATCCAGGCTCTGTTCCTAAGGTATACGGACAGGAATCACTTCTCTTAACGCTAATTTACATCATGAACCTGTTAAATTCCTTGGCTTAATCCTTCTTACTCGTTTGAACGACGAGTCTTCACCTAACCCAATAAATTCGTCGAGAACAATGAATATGATGACTCTTCTGATTTACTACCATTAAGATTTCTGAAATTTCTCCAATTCTTCACTGTATGGTAGAGATGGATTTGCCATTAACATATCAAGTTGTTGTGATTTGCCTTATTTTGCCTCAAAACATATACCTGAACCTTAATCTATGTACGTGTAAATGTATACATACTCATGGAATACTATTAATTTTTATCTTCCAACCCAACCCAGATAAATTCATTCAGAATGGCGCATCTGATCACTTTTCTAACTAATTACCACTAAGATTGCTGTAATTTGTGCAATTGTTTACTGCATTATCGAGATTATTTAGGCATTACACAACGGTTTGATCTCTGTGATTTCTGCCATTGTTTTTCTAATTTTCACTGCCAGGCAAATCATTTATTTATAAAAATAAAAGTTACATCAGAAGAGGCCTAGTCTGGCCTTAAATCCGAGGCTTTAAAGTCAATACTGAATATGCAAAATAGCAGTTTAGCCCCTGTTTACAACGCACAATGTAGCCCCACGACATAGCCTTGCTAGAAAACAAAAACAGAAAAATAGCAATAGCCCACAAAATCAGCATTTCTTTTACTAATTTTCAATCGGTAATATTTTCGGCCATCACCCCGGAAATTTAATTCATAATGAATTTAGCGTTTTCTTCGCTTTAACTTTTTTCTCGGGGCATCTTCTCACTTTCTAAGAGAACCATTAGTGCAATAACCTCCCTACTTTTCGGCACCGAAAGTGTCCTATGTGAAACTGAGATTTTGCTTCAATAAGTCGTTGACAATGGAAGAAATTGTTGGATAACTCAGTAACTTCACACAGTTGTTTACTTGAGGCCCCATGTTTCCTTGCGTTTTACGCTATCTTCTTAATTAGCATTCTCAGCTTTACATATCACATGAACTGAACTCCAGTCCTAAAGCATTCAAAGCTCTCAAGCTTATTTAATTCTCCTGATACAATCTACTGCTATATTTCTCTAGCTACTTGTAGTCTTCCCCATATTCGTTATTTTCAAGCTTCGCTCGTCATATCTAATGGTGGGATCTGGTGTCGCAGTGAAGAAATTATGGAAATCTCTTCGAACTTCCGTGACCAGCAAGGGGAAAAGTATGAAACGGAAGTTGGCCTTGATGAATGTCCTGAATAAGAAAAAGAGGACATACAGAAATGGACACATCCACTCTGTCCCGTCTTCTAAGAGATAGAATGGCTGATTTGGTCACTACAATTACTCAGACGACGATGAAGAAGATGGTCGTTTTAGCAAGAAGCTGCGAGATTGGAATATAAAAACGATGTCTTGTTTTCTTGGGAGCGTAGACATTGAACCGGCAAACGACCAGTTTTTGTATGTTACAGATCTGTACGCTTCAAGATCTCAGATATTCAATTCCTCCGAGGAAGCTGATGCCAAGGCTGACAAGATGAAAGGAGAGAGGGATGTAATTTCCAGCGGAAGTGGTAGTTCTTCAGCAGACGGAAATGAAAACGAGAAATCGAGGAGCTCTGCGATGAAGGAATTTAATATGAAAGCATTCCTATCGGCCGCAGCGACAATGGAAGCATCTCCGTCTACTGATACCGATACCGATACCGATACCAAACGAAAGAAGACTGTATGCTGGAGTACATCTCAGGCAGAGTTGAATGGTGAAAAGGACAAAAGGATTTATGGTTTCTCAGAGACGGAAAAAGTAGATACCGAGGCAGAGGTATTCATTGCCAAGTTCTACGAGGACATGAAGCTGCAGAAGCAGAAATCTATAGTTGAATACCGTGAGATGCTGGAACGAGGTGCTAGCTAGCATCTCCGCCGTTGAATTTGCTTTTATATATCTTGTAAGTAATGTTTGTAAATAATATTTTTGTGTGTATTCAACATGTATTGTCTTTAAAGGTCTGACAGAAAAATTAACAGTTTGCTTCCCGTTTGGAGATTAGAGTCTTTTGTTATATCTCGAGTCCCGGCTGAGCTGGATGTAGTCACGCGATTGTTGAATGTCTGGATGTCATAGTTGATGTCATAGTTGCCACTTGTTATTTGAAAACCAAATTCCAAAGCTGACATCATTTGTGATTGGCCAATTACAACACAAATAAATACATTTTTATTATAATTAAAAATTATTATTTATAAAATTATAAAATTAAACATTAAAAACAACATTTTAATTTTTATGTACCTTTGAACTAATAGGTGAGTCAACCCAAATTGACTTGCAATCGATTACTATATACCTTCTGAGGCAGGTATAATAATGATATACACCATATAAAACCGATACAAAGGGCATTAAGATTTCAGAGAAGATATAGAGAGAAAGAGAGCCTCCATCCACGGAGAGTTTAACTCATCTAGCACAAAACCCAAAAATTATCCATTATATGATTATATAAATCTTTTACGAGTTTATGATTGAAGACATGAACGGAAATGTTGCCTGGATATTCCTCAAAGGAGTATGTTTACGGTGCATATTTTTGGAAAAAAATCTCACCCTCTACCTGCAATAATTCATACGAGTACTTAGTTAAAGACGACTGAGTAACATGAAAGAATGATAATAAAAATTTACTTTAAGTGAGACCTTCATTACTTGAAGAAGGTAGAAAACGAATCAGAACTCTCGGAAACACACTATAAGCCGAAAGTGAAGCTGGGTCAAGGCATAGCAAAGACGCTGGGTGATACTTCGACCTGAGCCTTATCCAGCTAACACAATTTTCAAGATGTTTCTTATCATTACAACACAGGTGAGGGAACCTTCATAAAAAAAGACACTAAGAAGTACCCAAACTCTGGTTGAAATCCAACCCTCGCTCTCCATACAATGGAGAGAAGGGCTAACCCCTCTCTCCCAAGCGAAATCAAGACTCAAGGTTGTTTTCTCCTAATTAAAGATTGTAACCTGCCAGAATGAAGACTCCTTTTGTGGGTAGCTGGAAGAACGAACAGTATCGTCTCTTCAAAGGTATTTATGTCCACATGACGCAAAAAGATTTCAACATGGTACTATAGCCCTGCAAAAATTAATGTGATGGCACATCAGACAGTTGGATCTCAAGGTATTGAGATCCAATGGCCTACTACGCAACAACCGTCACATTAAAATCTATCAGCAAGCTGATTATCGATGGCTCTATAACCTAGTTATAGCATTAAATGTTCAAAGAAGCCATTCATACATTTTGCACTCAGGTTAACTAATATTATAGCTCTCCTAATGTTTGAATTACAACGTCCATAGTATAATGTTATAGTACTCATCCTAAGAGTTAATATTAGTAATTGTTAAAACATTTAAATATTAGTAATTGTTCTAAAAAGGTGTAAAGGAATGTCTATTGAAAAAAACTAGAAGTAAGTAAAGGTGATGAAGTGAGATAGAGGAAGAACTAAATCATTATGAAAAACATTGAATAAATTGGAGTGTGTTAAGTCAGTAATTTTTTCTCCATTTTTGGTTTGTTTTCTTCAATTTTGGTTTGTTTTCCAATCACCCTCAGTTAAATTTTTGGTTTTAATTTTGATTTTTGGTTTCCTTAGAAGTTTTATTGCTGATTGAATAGGTTTTCAACACAATCACTTTAGATTTCATTTGATTTTTGATGGTCTTTTTATGTTTTAAAAAGGGGTAAAGAAGGTCTATGTTCAAAGGTTGAATCAATAATATGTTTGGAGATCAAGTAAACTTGTCCTTTAAGCCTAATAATGCTCTAAACCTTCGACAATCTAGCAAAAAGCTGTAAAATTGTGAGAAATTGGCTCAGGAAATATTCTTGTAGCGCTAGTGGAAAAATTAACAAAGAAAGCGCTACAAGAAAATCGTGCCTCTCTGTTTTTCAAATATTTTTGCAGTTTTTCATCATGGGTATCATCTGGAAGTGATTGATTGTCTTTTAGAAGGTATTTTAACATGTGTGACTGCAGTTTAGACACGCATTTCAGCCGATCTCAGTCACGCAGCCAAAACGGGTTCATGATTGCTAAAAACGCGGAATTAGTTGGACAAATCATCAAATCTCGGTTTAAAATGTCAAATTTCTCGTTCCACATGCATTTTTATAGGAAGGCAAGTTCGTGCAGAAGAATTAAAATGCTAAAAAACTGGATTATGTTCCTGTGAAGGAAGACAGAACTTGCAACGCTAGCAGAAAGTTAGGGCTTCTTAATTCTTTCATTTACGGTTGAAGAGATGACCTGGAGACACCTGTGCCCCTGAGGAGAGACTGTTGCTGCTTTAAAGAGAAGCCTTAAGCTCCTACATTCGAGAAGTTGGTAGGTACCTCGCTACAAAACCCTTATAGCTCTAAGGTTTGGGTTTTTACAGTTGCGTGGTGATTTAAAAGAATCTGCTTGGAGAAGATGATAAGATATGTTATAGGATAAAGTTCCACCACTGAAATAGTCACCAGGAGCCGTTACAAAGAACTTGAAGGAACAGAGCAGCCAAGAAGCCTTGAATTTAAAGCATTCAGCCTGTAGATTTTAGTGATTGATGGAAGGAAGAAAGTTTATAATTAATTCTCCCACATATTCGATGCTCTGGTGATGATGCATGATGTTTGTAAGGAGCTGATTGAAGAGTCTTTTCTCAAGACCTAATGCACTAGAAATTGCAGAAGACAGCACTCAGAAAATTCATAGATTTGCTTGTTATGCACAGAGGCTGTTTTGTTGATATATTTGAGTGGTTTTAAAAACTGTGAAATAGTCATGATGTATGAAATCTTTGCTGGAAGAAACATGCTCGAATGACTGCAGAACATATAGGCTGAATGTACAGGAGTTGGTGACAGTTTGTGGCTGGGATAAAGATTTTGCAAACGCTGGTGTATTTGTTCCTTCTTTTCATGCTGACAGTCCAACTTGATCCGATGAGCTTATGGAGATGTTGTGTTTGAACATATAAAGTACTGGAAGTTTTAGGGTTTGCAGTGAAGCTGTCTTAATGCTTTTGGATGCAGGCATTTAAGTGAAGCGTTAATATACAATATCCATATCTATTGACAGTTTTCCACAGCATTTAAGTATTCTGGACATTACAGTGCCATATTGAAGGTTTCAAAACAGTTTGTAATAAGGAGGGAATTTCTATTTGAAGACACAGTACACTGTTATTCCTAAACCCTAAAACCAGGAATTTGATTGGCTTATGTACCCTAACAGTTCAACATTATGCTGGTTGGTGTAGTTCGAAGTATGAGAAGATCTATATTGTGCTTATCATAGTCTTCCTGAAGGTCTGATCTGATCTCATAGTTTATTTATTCATGAACCAAATTGTAGGGTGGACACAAAGGAAAAGTTGATATTGCAGGCCTGTACAGAAGCACCTAGCAGAGTGAGAAGGAGGTCAAACAACAACAAACTAGTTTCAAAACATTGTTGAAACCTCAAGCTAGATTGTTTCTATCAGCTGAAAGGAGAATATGGGAAAAAGTGGAAAGATAAACAGAGCTGAGCCTTTAGACCTAACTTGGGTTCAAAATCTTCCAGACTGTGTAGAGATATTTCAACAGGCAGGGTGGTTGAGTTTTTTCAAGAAGACTGATGGTTTTAATTCTCAGGTGTCCTGCAAATTTGCCAAAGGACTCAAAGAAGACATGATCATGATGGATGCTCTGAAATTTAAGCTAACTGTGGAATTAATATCAGAAGCCACTGAAATCAGAAATGAGGGAGAGCACTGGTTTAAAAAATCACCTTTTGAATTTGACTCCCAAAGATATTTACTGCCTAATGTCATTCCTAACTGGAGCAAAGGGATTCCCATTCAAAATTTTAGAAAGGAGTGGATTGAGCCTTTAAGAATCCTTCAGAGTTATGTGACATGTGAAGGAAGATACTCCTTTGTCTTTAAATACCACTTCAGGTTCCTGCAGCACTTAGTAGGGGTGTCTAAAATGAATTTGCCTTTCTTTTTCTTAAAAAGCCTGCAGAAAATGTCAAGCAAAATAAAGGAACAAGATGATCACACCTCACAGTCACTGTTTCACCATGGCCTCATTAAACTAATTATCACTACAGTGTTGCAGCATGAGGGAAGGAATTGGGATTTCTTTTTATTTTGGTCTGACATTCATCCTCAAAGAGAAGACCAACAACCAAAAAGACAAACTGACAAGGGTAAGGTGATGATAAAAAAGCTAGGTCACTCAGTCTCATCTACAAGCAAGGATGAGATCAAAGCCAAGAAGGTGACAAAACAAGTCTCAGAACATGCAAAGGATGACAGTCAGTTCAAAGTGGTTTCAGAGTATCCTAAAGCCAAATACTCATTGTTTGCAGGTGAAGAGGTACAGCCTGGTTTGACTGTTGATATGGAGAGAGCTGCTACTCTTGAGCAAACTAAGACTGTTGATATGGAGAAAGCTGCTACTCTTAAAGAAGAATTACAAACTAAATCAAGGAGCCCCCTTACCATCATATCTGAAGATGAAGGTTATCTGTTGGAGGATGAACAGCAGGTTATCATGACTGAACCAAGTACAGAAACATTTGAATATTTTACTACCTCAAAGGTAAAATCAGACAAGTCTAAGAAGACGAAAAAGAAAGAGGTAGCTTCATACAGAAGATCATACAAAATGCCTCAAACCAGACCTACAAACAAACTGAGGTGGAACATGAAAAAATTGCTTAACCCTAAACTAGATTCCAGACAAGAAGCAGTGTTAATCAATTCTTCTTCCAGTGAAAGAACAGAAAGTTTTCAGCAGGGCAGTAAAGGCAAAAGAAAGGCTGCTGTTTATCCTTCTTCCTCTTCCAAACCTGCAGAGACAAAGCCTAGGTCTGAATTAGTTGAAATGATTGCTGAAATTAAAGCTAAACTTACCAAACAGCAAGAAGAAGATACAGCAAAGGAAGATGCTTTTGGAGATCATAAATTTGATGAAGAAGATCAGGATATTCTCAGGCAAGCAGGATATTTAGTAGAATCTATTGTTCATGATGATTTTTCAGAGTTTTTAATGCAGGAGGACAATACATCAGAGATCCCAGACTTTGATGAAGAAAATGTATAGGAAAGCATTCAGGGATACAGGGAACACATGAAGCACCTGCAAGAAATGAATGATGGATTATTCAATGTTAATAAAGGGCTGGTGGAGAAGTTGCAGGATATGCATAAGCATTTTTTGGAGCTGTCAGAGGTTTCTAAAGAGGTCCTTAGCAGAAAAAGGGTTGCTGACAGATACACTAGAGAGCTGAAGAACACTATTGATCACTTGCAGCAGGAAAATAAAGAATTGCAACAAAAGTTAGCTGACATGAAGAAAAAGGATAAAAGAGCTAAGAAAAGGGCTCAAGGTCTAGATGGTATATCTCTTCTTGTGGAGGCAGCGAAGGAGATCTGAAGCAGTTTGTAGTTAGTGGTTCTTTAAGATGAATAGTTTGTTTTAGTTAAGAGTTTGCTATTTTTAGCAATTTGTAATTTTTGTAAGAACTATTTTTGACTTTACCCTCCTTGGTAATTCGATGGGAGCAGTTAGAAAGTGAAACCTAACTGATTTTGGAGGATGTCTATTTAGGAAAGTTAGGAAGTCATTGTAAAGGTTCTAATTTTTCTGGGAGCATCAGGAGGTTTGTGGGCTACTATACTTTCAGGCTTATTCAAAGATAAGTGTTGTAACTCTCTTGTATATTTACTGATGAAACTATGGATATATGACTCTTTAACCTACTTTTGGTCTGTGTTGGCTTTACTATGAGTTTATTTAGCTTCTTAATTGACAATTTCAGTGCTGGTTAATGTGTGTTTTCTAGCAGTGCTTGTCCATTATGTGTAAACTTCAATACAGGCTTTTTGTTAGATCTTTATGATATATATGCATCTTTATCAGTGATTGTGTTTGATTTAGTTGTTGCTTATCTGATGAATGTATTCCCTGCATGCTCTTGAATTTTATGACCAAAACACTTAAAACAAAAACCCTAAACCCTAGTTTGAATTGAATTTACTCTTGAGATTGTGTTGGCTTATTCCCCTAGCCTTAGGAACAATTTCTGGCACAAACATATTTGGCGCCGTTGCCAGGGACGAAGCTGAAGCAAATCTTCCCTGGGATACTTATCATTTTCCTGGTTTGAGAGGTGGACTCGAACCAGCATCTTTAAAGGCTATTTTCACCAAGTTTGGACACACTGGCTTCTAGAAGTATTGGAACCAGGAGCAGACCTACATCTCCTTTGCTACATGGTGTGACAGACCCTGAAAAGATTATCAAAACAACAAGAAAGCTCATAAGGTCCCAATCTTTTCCAGCTGCTTGTGATCCTCACCAGTTGGGTGATTCATTAGACCTAGCAGAAAAATCACCTTGGTTAAAACCTATCATTCCTGAGAATACTTTTCAAGTTTTTACCAATCCAGAAAACTTTTTGAAAGCTAAAACTACTTCTCCTGGAAAAATCCCACTTTTT
>LPNX010997409.1:238367-288144 GCA_001517045.1 Pseudotsuga menziesii | reverse complement strand
GCAACTGCCATTCTAGGAATGGAGGCACCTGGTCAGTTACCAGGAACACTCAATCAGGTTGTGCAAATGAGCATGTAATCAGTCCTGGGAGATTTGCAGATGGTATTTCGAGGTTTTGCCTATGGCATGTAATTCGGTGCCCTGGGACATCTGGCAAATGCTCTTTCACGGTTTTTCTCTGGGATGGCATGTAATCAGCCCTGGGAGATCCTATAGGTTGGGCTGTGTGCCCGTAATCAGTCCTGGGATGCTCTTGCGAGGTTTTGCCATGACCACATGTAATCAGCCCTGGAGATCCTATAGGTTGGGCTGTGTGCCCGTAATCAAACCTGGGATGCTCTTGCGAGGTTTTGTGGTGAGGTCACATGTAATCAGCCCTGGCAGATCCTATAGGTTGGGATGTGTGCCCGTAATCAGTCCTGGGATGCTCTTGCGAGGTTTTGTGGTGAGGTCACATGTAATCAGACCTGGGAGATCCTATAGGTTGGGCTGTGTGCCCGTAATCAGTCCTGGGATGCTCTTTCAAGGTTTTGTGACGCACGTAATAAGTCCTGAGGATTCTCTAGTATGGCCAGTGATGATGAAGAACTGTAGGTGGTGGGCCTACATCCAGCATGAAATAGGGCTGGCTCTATAGAACTTCCTATGACGAGATAATACACACTTGATGATGACCAGTGGAGATCCAGATCGAGCTATGATCCAGATCCAGTTATGATGACTCCGAGAGATCCAGCAGTGATGATCCAGATCCTGTCCAGAGAGATGATCCAGATCGAGTGATGATCCAGATCCAGTCCAGTGATGATGATCCAGATCGAGTGATGATCTAGATCCTGTGATGATGTCCTATGATGATCCAGATCGAGAGATGATCCAGATCCAGATGACTTGAAGATGAAGATGACTTGATGATAGAGATGACTTGAAGACGAACATGATCCAGTGATACAGAGAAGAAGACCAGTGCTGAAAATTGTGTCGAAAGAATACCTTCCTAGTTAAGAGGGAGTGTTGATGTATATGTAACTTCGGAATGTATTCTTCTATATATTTCATATATTCTAACCCGATGTTTATTCCGGGATGTTTCTATTATGTATTTGAGTCATGTGGTCATGCCCCGATGTTCCGATCGGGAGGATTAATAATGTAAACAAGTCATATCAAGTCATTAGGTAAGTCCCCACTGTTTAGGGGCACTTGAGTTATTATACACTAATTAAGGTGTAGGCTCGAGTAATAATTATTAGGTCGAGCCTACGTGTGAAATGGTAAGTCAAGTGAACACACTAATATAAATAGAGAGGGTGAGTCTCTCTATTTGTCACTTGTGAATTACATCACTTGCTCTCTCAAGTGTGGCGCACCTTTGGAGAAGGAAATACTTTGGCTTGACAGAAGACAGAAGGCTGCTGTTGTGTTGGGAGGTCATCTTACTGTTTTGGGATCACATCTTGTGGTGATACTATCTTAGAGGAAGTTGAGGGGTTTTATCCATTTATGGTTTCCCCTCCCAAAATCTTTGTGTCTCTTGTTTCTTGATGTGCTTATGTGATTGCTGTGCTTGTTATTCTCTCAGTGAAAATATCTTATCATAATGCTAGCTTAAATGTTGAAAAACTAACAGGCACTAGTAATTCATCAGCAGAAAAATCATTTAAAGGTCTTTCAATATTCACAATAGTCAAATCTTCACCAGTGGGAGTTTGACTCATTAGTTCCTCCATAATTTATTTTTCTTCATTTTGATCCTCTTTCAGCCGTGAAATTTGTGCTATTAACTCATTTTGTTCCGCTTCCCACTTATCCTTTTCTTCTTGTAATTTCGCAGTCTTTCCTTTATATTCTATCATATCCTGGTGAATCTTGTCCTTCTCCTCCTGTAATTCTAATAATTCTGATGACTGAACATGTTCTGTATTCAGGATTTTCAATCTCTTCTTTAGTACCTGGAGGGCATTGTCTTTTTCTTCTAGAAGTCTTCTGATTGCCTGGGTGCCACCTGTTTCATCTCTTGAGCTTACAATATCTGCTTACAGTTTTTTTATTTGAATGGAATTAGCCTTGTTCTCAACCTTCCCATGTTTTAACTGGACTTCCAATTTGTCAACCAAAATTTGTAACTTGTTAATTTTTACCATAGCATGCAATAAATATGAATAAATGATATCTCCCATTTGTTTATGTAACTGTATTTTATCTGGTACAATGATTTTGTCTAATCTCACTTCCATTTCTGACACTTTCTTATCACTTACCATGGCCAATTTTAAAGTATTCTTTTCTACCTCCCTAATAGAAACCAAGGAAGTCTTTGGATTATTTAGACTTCTCACCCGTGGGAGTAGATTCCTTGTTTCTTCTATGGATTGTCTTTGCTTTTCCATATAGCTAGCCATGAAATCTTCTTTAGACTTAAAAACTGGGCCTGATTCTGTATTATCTACACCTTCAAAAGAAAATTTATTTACCTGTACATATTTCTTGGGAACCAAAGCAACTCTTTTGAATTCACCCGAAATTACTTCGCTCAGAATTTTATCATCTTGAGACAATTTGACTTTCTTATGTGATATGTCCTCATCTATTTCCATACTTTCCATTTCAGAAAGACTTCTTTTAATCAAAATATTTGAACTATCTGGCATTTGAGATACTGCAACTGGTCTACTGCTTGTATTTTCATCAGATCCTGGAATTTCCACAAAGTAAAACAAATTGGCTACTTCATTTAGACCTTCAACATCTTGATGGTCAAATGGCTTATTTTTATTTGCTTGTTTTATTAGAGAGATTATATGGTAAGGATCATAATTGACCCTTCGTTCCCTTTGGAAATCCATGCTTTCCAATAATTTCTCTACAAACACTAGAGCACCCTTGTTTTTAAAAATAAAGGAACCAACTTTAAGAGGGAACTTGATATTTGAAGATTTCTTGAAAGCCCCGAAATGTTCCTCTTCTGCATGCAATCTCTGTCTCAATACTCCAATGCAAAAGTCCTGGGGGTAAGGAAAGCAGGCAGCCTATAAGGCTCTCCAGTGAAACCATATATTCTCAAAACTGTAAAGTCCTTATACAAGAACCAATCTCCAATCCTATCCTCAGGTGAGGATTGCATCATACTCTTCATCTCTTCCAATACTTAGGGTAACACTTCATCAAACAACATCTTATATATTTCTGACATAACAGAATTTGCAAATTCAAACATATTGATTTGCTTAGGCAAATTTGAGGAGAATATAGTACTCAAGAACTGCAATTCAGTTACATTCGAACACAGTAACATGTTCAGCAGGTACGATTGAAACTTGAAAAACGTGACTTTTGAAAACTCAACCAATTGGAGATGTATAGCTTCTGCTAGATATTCGTCCAAACTGAAGACATGACCCAACTGAGACTCAAACTCAGGACTAATTGAACTCATTTTTAATAAGAAGTCCAAAATGACTTCATTGACATGACAGTAATTATCTAAACCTAAGACCTGACAGACCAAAGACACAACTAATTGAACTTCCTCCTTGAAGATATGAACATGATATGGAAAAAAGAGACCTTCCAGGGATTGACCTTCATTAAGGATGCTAAACAAGAATTTACAACGAACTTCACTTTCACAATTTTTGTACACTTCAACTAAAACAGACTCGTTTACAGACTCATGACTATCAGGGTAATTATTTGGAAAATTCAGTATTTCACGGATAGCCTTGGCATCAATTTGGCACAGTATCCTGGATGTAGAACGGCTTACAATAATTCTCTCAGACGACGAATAATTGACTGCACACCACTCAACAAATTCAAGAAAGTGCAGGGTCTGCTCTATAGTAAAATGATACAAAAACGACTTGCAAACATTTAAAACTTCATTTCCCTACGAATTGTATCGCCATAATATTTCTTTGATAACAGATACACTTCCCACAAACAAGAATGGATCATAAACTCCTTTATCTCTATCATCCAAGCACTCTTCCCTCTCGTCTAGAATTTGGTTAAACTCTTGTAAACCTTTCTCTTTATCCATAATATAGAAAAGCAACGGAAATTCTGTGGATAAAGCTTGAGTATTCAAGACTTACCTTTTACTGTAACCGCATATACCCAAGGTTGACTGTGAAAGGTGGTAAGCAGTCCTTTTCATTCATCCCGGTGTAAATAAAAAATAATTCTTCAAACAAGTCAACTCCATTTATATATAAGCCCATTCCGGAGCCTCTCTTTAGCAGTTTCCCTCAAACCGTTTTTCCCCACGGAATCCATCACAAACTGCCATGTGTACCGCGGTTTCAATTCCGCTACCACTTTTCTTCTCCAACCATCGCGCAACTCTATCCTCCGGATCCAATGATGACCGTCAATGCGTTTTCACTTTATTTTCCAGCCATTGGATAAGCCTCCATGTACCCATTCCACTGAGCTCTTTCGTTTTAATGAATGTGCAAGTTTACAGAGCGGACTTCATATTGATCGTAGATTTCGACGACTTAGCTTTATGACCGCTGATCTCTGCATCTTGTTTAACTATCTCCGTATGTCCTTATCCTACGCGCATCTTCATAGAGCAGGTATATCATAAGCCATCGATCTCCACTCCCTCGTTCTACACCATTGGATCATGTAATAATTTTATTGCTTATGTGCCCTTTATCATACTTTCACACCATCATATATTAACCAAAGTTTCAAGCAACCATTATTTCTCTTTGTCATGGTCTCTTCGACCCTCTGCTAGTTAGAGTTGTTAACAACTGGCTCCATCTTGGGATGATATCCTCCCTGTGAGGTATCAAAGAACTCGTAGACCAGGTGCCTGTCTTTAATCTTTCATAATAACTTCCAGAAAACTTGTCTTTTTGTTGATATATTTCTAATAAAAAAGAAATGGCATGCCTCCTGAATCTTAGGGCCTTCACCGCGGGCTTCAAAAACATTCAGCCTACCATCTGCATTGATTTGTAAAGGAAAATAAATATTTACAGGCTATAATACAAGTTTTACCTTCCTTTTTAGGATAGGTAATGTTTCAGATATCTTCCATTAACAGGGTTACTATCTAGAGAAACCCCATTCAGATATTCCAAAAGAAATGCATTTTGTCCTTTGTATCCAGTAATAACCGAAGGGCCCATCCACATATGATCAAATTTCCCATGTTTATCTTCTTTAGGAGCATCCCACTTCAGGACCAAGTCATCAATATGAAACTGTTCTTCTTTCACCTTTCTGTCAAAAGTATTTTTTTTATTTTTTCTTGATGTGATTGCACCTTGTCATAAGACTTATTCCTTCACTCTTCCAGCTCAATGATCTGATTTATTCTCCTTTGCATGTGATTTGGTTCTTCTTGTTGCTCTTGGAAATATCTCATAACTGGAACACCTAACGATGCTGGAAAAACAACTTCAGTTCCATACACCAGTTGGAACAGAGACATGCCAATTGCCCTTTTGTTACTAATCCTGTCAACCCATAGAGCATATTTGAGCTTGGTGTGCCATGATCTTTTATTATCTTCCAATAGCTTCCTGATGATCCTTACTAAGCTTTTATTTGAAGATTTGGCTAACCCATTTCCCTACGGATAATAGGCAGTTGAATGATTGAGACTTATATGATATTTGTGATACAAATCAATCATCTTCTTGGATTTAAAAGCTGTTGCATTGTCCGTTACTATCCTTTTGGGGCATCCAAATCGAGCCAATATGTTTTCCTCAAGAAAATCTATGATTACAGTTTCAGTGGCTCTTCTGGTGGGAATTGCTTCAATCCATTTTGTAAAATAATACGTAGCTATCAAAATCCATTTATGTTGTCTTGATGAATTGGGATTTATTTCGCTAATGAAATCCAAACCCCACTGTTGGAAAGGAGCTTCTATCATTATTGGATTTAGAGGAAGAGGAAGTAGCTTTCTTTTACCATAAAATTTTTGGCATTGATGACACATGCTGGTTTCTTTATATACATCTGAAAATAATGTAGGCCAATAATAACCTGCTCTTAGAATTTTATTTGTAGTCACCTTCCAAGAATTATGTCCTCCACAATTTCCCTTATGAAATTCTTTGACTGTATGTTGAGCTTCATTTTCTAAAAGACAGTTTAGTAACACACCTCTGGGGTGTTTCCAATAAAGATATTGATTTACAATACAAAATTTGGCAGCTTTCAATTTTATGGATCTTTCCCTTGACTTACTCAATCCTACTGGTGCTTGTAAATTTCGAAGGACATAAACAATATTAGAATACCATGGAGATGCCACAAAATCAGCCATTATTTCCACTTCTGTATCTAACTGATTAGATCGGTGAGATAAGAAATTAATTTGTAAAGATTCACAATTTGAATTTGTCATCATTTTTGCTAATTCTTGTCCCTTAACCAGTTTAGTAGACTTGATCTCTATGTCGTACTCCAGTAATGTAGCTATCCATTTTTCCCTTCTGCCTTCTAGATCAGATTGTGTCAAAATTCCTTTCACTGCAGCAGTTGGAACATGGGCGATTACATGTGAGTGTAGAATATACACTCTGAAATATTTCAATGCTTTGACTAAAGCATATGCCTGTTTCTCCATGATGTCTTATTTCAATTCTCCATCCCTCAACATCTTGCTAAAAAATGCTATGAGTTGTTCCAAATTCTCATTATTCTTCTGTAATAAAACTGCTGCAATAGTATACTCTGAAGCATACGAAAATACTAAGAAATATTTGGTAAAATATGGACTCACCAACACAGGAGCATCTGAGATTGCTTTTTTGATTTCCCAAAAGGATTTCCTAGCTTCCGCATTCCATTTTATCTCATGACCCTTTTTCAGCATATTTGTAATGTTCATTAAGATTTCAGCAAAACTTGGCACAAACCTTCTTAAAAAATTCACCTGCCCCAAAAATGATTGTATCTCCTTTTCACTCCTGGGTTCTTCTACCTTCAAAATAGCACTTACCCTTTCAGGATCAATTTTTGTTCCATCTTTAGATATTATATGACCCAACAACTTTCCTTCTTCCAATGCAAAATTGGATTTCTTTGGGTTCAATGATATACCAAATTTCCTGCACTTCATGAAAACTTTCTCTAGATGATGCATATGTTCTTTGTTAGATTTTGAATAGACTGTGATGTCATCCATGTAAATTACCACAAAATTCCCAATTTCTTCTGCAAAATCAATGTCCATAGCTCGCTGGAAAGTAGCTCCTGCATTCATTAAGCCAAAAGACATCTTTGCGTACATAAACGCGCCCCAAGGTGTAGTAAATGCAATTTTTTCTTGATCTTCAGGTAATACTTTATTCTGATTATAGCCAGAAAAACCGTCCAACATTGAAATTCTCTTAGCTCCAACTACTTTTTGCATTATATGATCCATCTTCGGCAAAGGATAATTGTCCTTCATAGAAACTTTATTTAAATTCCGGAAATCTATACACAGTCTTATTTCCCCATTCTTCTTTCGAATAGGAACCAGATTTGCAACCCACTTTGAAAATATTAGAGTTACAATGATCTTGGCATCAAATAATTTTTTAATTTCCTTCTCAATAATGGGAAGCAACTTATGGTTTATCCTTCTAAGTTTCTGCTAGAAAGGTTTCTCCCTAGGTTTTATAGAAATAGTATGCTGTATTATAGATGTATCATACTCCTTAATATCTTCATAACTCCAAGCAAATACATCTGTATATTTCTTCATTAAATTCACATATTCTTCTTTTTTTTTCAGGAAATTTTTTGGATAACTTTATAATCTTAGGATTCTCTTCAGTGCCAATTGTTCTATCTTCAACATCATTCTCAACGGGCTTTACTTTAGGATTCTTAGCAACATCATTCTGATCAAAAAAAATTTCGAAAGGAATCAAACCTCTTGGTATGAAATTATTTTTTAATAGAATAATATCCTTTCCTCCTAAGGTTCCCTTTAACTTTTCAACGCCCTCCTTTTCTTTCTCAGGTTTTTCATCATCTTGAAAGATCTCACCATCATCATTTTCGGTGTCAATATGAGTATTTACAAATTCTCCTGATAGTTCTAAGAATCTTCGAATCTGCATGTCATCTTCGAATACCTGCCAATATTTAGAATTATCAGGAATAGACAGTCTATTCACAATGTCCACCTGATATTCTTTCTGACCAACAATAGGGGTTTTAAATTTTCCAGCAGCTACTGTCAAAGAATCTGCCACAGTATTTTCATGTCTGGAAACCACTTGAATCGTGTGCTCTGTAAAAAAGTTACCAATCATATCCCACACTTCGTTCCCATAATCCCTCATCTGGGGATGCCTGGTTTGATAACTGTCATTCACTTGGTTTATCACCAATTCTGAATCTCCTAAAACTTTTATCCTTTTCACTCCCAAATCTTTCAAAGCATGCAACCCCAGTAATAAAGCTTCGTATTCTGCTACATTATTGGTGCATTCAAATGTTAATTTATATGTTAAAGCTTTGAAATCCCGAATAGGAGAAATTATATACACACCAGCTCCAACACCTATTTTTGCAGCAGATCCATCAAAGTACATAGTCCACAAACCTTCCCTTTTTTGTTTTGCCTCCAAAGTGTCCTGTTCCATCATCTCCTCTTTCTTATTTTCCTCAGACTTCTCCTGCAATGTGGCTTCTAAATCATATGGGACAGTATCATTAAAGAAAATAGAAGACCCCAAATCAGTATCAACAACATATATATGATGAATTCATGTTTATCTTGACTGCTCACTACATAAGGAGTTCTTTTTTCACTATACAACCTTCTGCTCCCATTTTGGACAGGAATCATAGCATATGACATATCCATTTGTAAACTACCTTTCAACTTTGAAGTCCAAGATCTTGACAACAATACCCCAAACCTAGGTGGAATATCAGCTACTACCACATCCATGACTATAGTTTTAGAGGGCAATTTATTCAGAGTCACCAACATATCTTTAATCAAACCAATACATTTTACTCTTCTAGAGTCAAAAGAATACAAATCTTTATAGGGTCTTGTCACTTCCAATCCCAAACTTTCAACTACTCCCTTCGGCATTAAATTATGTGATGCTCTTGAGTCTAGCATAGCATTGTGGACCACCATATCATGCACATTCAAACTCAAATAGAAAGGAGGGACTTCTTCATTTTCTAAATTTTCAACCTTTGACCCAAATGAAATAGTAGGATTATCATCATTCAACTCTAAAATATCAGATTGCAATTCTCCTTGACCTTTGACCATTTTTTTTATAGTATTTCTATATTCATTGTTTCTCAACAAATCGTTAAATGGAACATAAATTTTTAACTTTGAACCAACTCATTTTGCAAATTAAAACCAGAACCAACTCTTTCTACATCAATCGGGGCTAATTGCTTCATTCTTTTGTCTCTTTGTATCTCGTTTTCAACTTGTTTATTTACAAAAGACTCTTTTTGCAGTTCTTTTCCCTTTTCTACATTTTGGGAACTAGTGGAAGGTTGATTTGGATTTGCCTTCCCCTTATTTATGAAAACTTCCCTGTTTCTCAATCTGATTTTTCTCTACACATCATCCATAGCATGTAAGTAACCCCTTTGATACTATTTTGTCTCCCTTTCAAACCCCTTATTTCCATCTTCCTGTTCAAACATGTTATGTTCTTCTTCGGTAAGATATATATCTGAATCTAGTTCTCCAAAAAGATGAATTTCATTTTCAGTAGGGTCTTCTTCATTGGCAACATAATTCTCAGGAAACGGTGGTCGAATTTACTGTTCTTCTTGATCTCTTGGGTTTCTCATGTCTCTCTGCCTATTTTGTGGAAGAAAAGGAGGATTTGGTCTTCTAAAATTAGGGTTCCTAATTTGAGGATCAACTTGTTCTCTGTTGAACGCCCTATTATCCGTAGTTAATCTGTCCATCAAATTTTCCAGGTCTTCCAAACTTTTTAAGACTTCAGTGTCAGAATTACCTCGTGTGTGTCTTCTCGAAGCCAGAATGACTCCTTAAGATTTGAAAAGTTTTACAATGGAATCGCCAGGGAAAATATACAACCTTTTCTACTAAAAAAAATTCCTGTTTTCCCACAGAAATCTTTCTTCAAACTCTATCGTTCTCCCCAGGGCATATTTGCACTTTCATTCCTTGGCAACGACGCCAATTTGTTAACACTCAAAATGTACCCAGTTTGCAAAAGGTAAATTTCAAAGGTAACAGCAAAAACCACTTCAGAAATAAACTGGCTTTTCTTTCCAGAGAGGGATCTCTCAAATATAGATTTTAACAAGGCCAGATATAAATCAACACTCAAAAATTATATAGATGGTTGAAATGATACACATAATCATTGGGCAAATGGAGTCACATATACATAAATATATCACAAACACATATGCGTGAGATTTTATCAAAGGCAATATAACTTCTTGATCACAGTAATTCATTTAGTTCAGGTGGAACAGAAGAAATAATGAACAATCCATTAATACAGAGCATCAGAAGATGAATTCTATATTAACTTTAGTAGAAATCAGAAGATGAATTCTACATTAACTTTAGTAGAAACATTTATACAATATATGAAACAATGATCAGAGCATAACCAATATGAATTCCAACCATTCAATACTACATTTCAGATACGAAAAAAACAAAGTAACTGCTTGTATTTTCATCAGATCCTGGAATTTCCACAAAGTAAAAAAAATTGGCTACTTCATTTAGACCTTCAACATCTTGATGGTCAACTGGCTTATTTTTATTTGCTTGTTTTCTTAGAGAGATTATATGGTAAGGATCATAATTGACCCTTCGTTCCCTTTGTAAATCCATGCTTTCCAATAATTTCTCTACAAACACTAGAGCACCCTTGTTTTAAAAAATAAAGGAACCAACTTTAAGAGGGAACTTGATATTTGAAGATTTCTTGAAAGCCCCAAAATGTTCCTCTTCTGCATGCAATCTCTGTCTCATGTACTCCAATGCAAAAGTCCTGGGGGGTAAGGAAAGCAGGCAGCCTATAAGGCTCTCCAGTGAAACCATATATTCTCAAAACTGTAAATTCCTTATACAAGAACCAATCTCCAATCCTATCCTCAGGTGAGGATTGCATCATACTCTTCATCTCTTCCAATAATCGGGGTAACACTTCATCAAACAACATCTTATATATTTCTAACATAATATAATTTACAAATTCAAACATATTGATTTGCTTAGGAAAATCTGAGGAGAATATAGTACTCAAGAATTGCAATTCAGTTACATTCGAACACAGTAACATGTTCAGCAAGTACGATTGAAACTTGAAAAACCTGACTTTTGAAAACTCAACCAATTGGAGATGTATAGATTCTTCTAGATATTCGTCTAAACTGAAGACATGACCCGAATGAGACTCAGACTCGAGACTAATTGAACTCATTTTTAATAAGAAGCCCAAAATGACTTCATTGACATGATAGTCATCATCTAAACCTAAGACTTGACAGACCAAAGACACAACTAATTGAACTTCCTCCCTGAAGATATGAACATGACATGGCAAAAAGAGACCTTCCAGGGACTGACATTCGTTAAGGATGCTAAACAAGAATTTACAACGAACTTCAGTTTCACAATTTTTGTACACTTCAGCTAAAACGGACTCATTTACAGACTCACGACTATTGGGGTAATTATTTGGCAAATTCAGTATTTCACGGATAGCCTTGGCATCAATTTGGCACAGTATCCTGGATGTAGAACGGCTTACAATAATTCTCTCAGATGACGAATAATTGATTGCACACCACTCGACAAATTTAGGAAAGTGTAGGCTCTGCTCTATAGTAAAATGATACAAAAAAGACTTGCAAACATTTAAAACGTCATTTCCTTGCGAATTATATCACCATAATATTTCTTTGATAACAGATACACTTCCCATAGACAAGAATGGATCATAAACTCCTTTATCTCTATCAACCAGGCACTCTTCCCTCTCGTCTAGAATTCGGTTAAACCCTTGTAAACCTTTCTCTTTATCCATAATATAGAAAAGCAACGGTAATTCTATGGATAAAGCTTGAGTATTCAAGACTTACATGTTAATGTAACCACATATACTCGAGGTTGACTGTGAAAGGTGGTAAGTAGTCCTTTTCATTCATCTCGGTGTAAATAAAAAATAATTCTTCAAACAAGTCAACTCCATTTATATAGAAGCCCAATCCGGAGCCTCTCTTTAGCAGTTTCCCTCAAACCGTTTTTCCCCGCGGAATCCATCACAAATTGCCATGTGTACCGCGGTTTCAATTCCGCTACCACTTTTCTTCTTCGAACATCACGCAACTCTATCTTCTGGATCCGATGATGACTGTCGATGCGTTTTCACTTTATTTTCCAGCCGTTGGATAAGCCTCCACGTACCCATTCCAATGAGCTCTTTCGTTTTAATGAACGTGCAAGTTTACGCAGCAGACTTCATATTGATCATAGATTTCAGTGACTTAGATTTATGACCACTAATCTCTGCATCTTGTTTAACTATCTCCGTGTGTCCTTATCCTCCGTGCATCTTCATAGAGCGGGTATATCATAAGCCATCGATCTCCACTCCCTCGTTCTACACCATTGGATCATGTAATAATTTTATTTCTTATGCGCCTTTTATCATACTTTCACACCATCATATATTAACCAAAGTTTCAAGCAACCATTATTTCTCTTTGTCATGGTCTCTTCGACCCTTTGCTAGTTAGAGTTGTTAACAGAGAGAAACNCTTTCACACCATCATATATTAACCAAAGTTTCAAGCAACCATTATTTCTCTTTGTCATGGTCTCTTCGACCCTTTGCTAGTTAGAGTTGTTAACAGAGAGAACCCCCGAGCCACAAATCTTGCCTTATACTTTTCAAAGCTATCGTCTGCAGCATGCTTGATCTTGTAGATCCATATGGAAGTTACAACTGACATCCCTTCTGGTCTTGGGACAACATCCCAAACATCATTCTTCATGATCGATTGGTATTCTTCGATCATAGCATCCCTCCATTCTTTCTATTCTGCCACTTCTTCATAACTGGAAGGTTCTTTATCAATGGAATCACATAGTAAAGCTACATACCCGAAGCAGGATCTAGTCCTCTTTCTTTCTCTATGATTCTCTTCTGGAGCCCCATATATTTTCGCACCTTGGATAAGTTCTTGTACCCAAGCAGGTTTCCTCTTATGAGGATTCTTCTCCAGAGGTGGATCTACAAGTCTTTGTGGTTCTTCAAATTCTCGATCTTCTTCTTGAATTTCTTCGTTCATGGTTGTATCATGAATTTTGGGTGCTTCTGCTTCTTCAAGTTCTTCAGCAGGTATCTTTTTGGATTTGTTGTAAGTTGTGTCTTCATTAAATGTCACATCCCTGTTGATGTCAATCTTCTTGTACCCTGGGAAATAGATTCTGTAAGCCTTCGAGATTTCAGAGTATCCCACAAATATACCCTTCTTTCCTAAAGGATCTAATTTTGTCCTTTTCTCCTTTGGAATGTGCATGTACACAGGATAGCTGAATATTCTGAGATGGCTGACTTCTGGTTTCTTGCCGGAGAAGACTTCTTCAGGACTCTTATTCTCAAGTACTCTATGTGGAGTATGGTTATGTACATACACCGCTGTTCTGGCACCTTCAATCCAAATATCCATAGGAATATCTTGATCATGAAGCATGGATCTTGTAGCTTCCATGATGGTTATGTTCTTCCATTCTGCAATCCCATTCTGTTTTGGATTATAGGGAGTGGACAACTCCCTCTTAATCCCTGATTCTTTGCATAGCTCTTTGAATTCATTCGAAGTGAATTCTCCGCCATTATCTAATCGAAAAGTCTTGATATTCCTTTCAGTGTGGTTCTTGATCAAGGCCTTGAATTCCTTGAATCTGCTGAATACTTCATCTTTGTTCTTCACGAAGTAAACCCATGTCTTCCTAGAAAAATCATCAATAAAAGAAACATAATATGCATACCCGCTTAGTGAGTTTGATAACATTGGACCGCATACATCAGAGTGGATGATTTCTAGGTTTCCTTTGGATTTGCTTTCGTTGCTAGGAAATGTCTTCTTTGTATTCTTTCCTTTCGCACATCCCTTGCAGACCCCATCATGTTTTTCTTGGAATTCCGGAAGACCTTCAACAACTTTGCTTGCAATAGGTAGTGCTCTGTAATGCACATGTGCAGGCCTTCTATGCCAAAGTTCACTTGGCTCTATTGTGTCATGGACCAATGCTTGTTCTGGATGGCCCTTCAATTTGTACAAACCTTCTTCTTGTTCTCCAATCACCACCGCATCATCGATAGTCTTTCCTCTTGGCCACATGATGACTTGACCATCTATGAATGCAACCCTCATTCCTTTAGCATCCAATGCTGATATGGAGAGAAGGTTCTTCTTGAGTCTTGGCACAAACAATACTTCCTTCACTGTTAGAGACTTTTCAGAGTCTAATTTATATGAAGATTCCCCACTACCTTTTATTGGATATTGGTAGTCATCTCCTAGCTTCACCTTGTGAGGTGATTCATGTTCTGACAGTCTCACAAAGGATTCCTTGAATCCAGTCATATGTTTGTAAGCCCCACTATCTATAAGCCAATAATTGCTTCCATGAATAATCTTACATGTGAGAGCGGAGATCAAAACATATTCATCCTCGCTTGAAGAATCTTCACTTTCATATCTGGTTCTTTTCTTGGAGGGTTCATCATCCTCTGCAGCATGAGCATGCTGTGTTCTTTTGTTCCCCTTATTCTTATGAGAGTGACCCTTGTTCTTAGGACAGTCTTTTGCAAAGTGTCCTCTTTCATCACATGTGTAACATCTCAATTTTGATAGGTCCCTTCTAATGTTATCTCTATGATGAGGATCCTTACCTTTGGAGTAATGAGATATTCTTTTGCCTTTCTTGGAGTGAACTGTGAAAGCTTGGTATTCACTTCCCATATTCTCTTCTTGAGCTACTATCTGTGCTTCTTCTTGAAGAAATTCTTCCCATAGTCTGCTAAATTTGACTAACTTCTTTCTGGCACAGATTCCTTGGATGAAATAATCTCATGACTTGGGAAGGCCATTCAGTGTTGTCATCACAATCTCTGCATTCTCCACTTCTTCATCTACAACTTCTAATTGTTCCTTGATCTGAGAAACCCTTGTGAAGTAAGACTGGATGGTCGTTGCATTTTGAATCTTCACATTCTTCAGTTGATTCCTCAGAGTCATATTTTGGTTTATGTTCTTCCCTTCAAACAATTTGGTTAGGGCATAAAACATAGATTTAGGTGTCTTGAGAAAAGACACCTAAGGTATAAGGTGATCCTTGATAGAGTCAACAATGATCCTCTTTGCCATAACCATCTTCTTCTTATGTAAGGCCTTTTCCTCATCTCCCTCTGGAACTGGAACCTCCTCAAGGATGTAGGAGTCTAATTCATCCTCTTCTAGGACCAGGGAGATCCTATACTTCCAGGCTCGGAAGTTATTAGCTCCCTCAAGCTTTTCATCAAGCTTGGTATGATGAGACATCTTAAACTGAGAACCTCAAATGGAAATACAAAAGATTTAGATCCTACCAGGTCAAGATGTTAGATTTGGATTTGGAGTTGAAAGCCCGCAGTACTGGAATAGGAGCAAATTAGGGTTTTGCTTTTCTTGAGATCTGTCCACCCAAATTCCTTGAAATTTGTCCCTAACTTCGATTTTGGGGAGGAGATCGATCCAAGTTTGGGCTCATTGAAAAATTCCTCTTCTATGAAAAGCCCTAATTTTCGGTAGTAGTTTCGGGTCTAAAACTGAAATACCTTAGAATTCGATTCTGCTTTGATAGAAAGTTGCGCCCTAAGGAGGAGAGTTATTCCACCTTACTTTTTTTGAAAATCTATGGAGGAAGATCCACAAACTAGGAAACCCTAGTTCCCGCAGCTGCAGAGTGTCTTCTTCTCAGGTTAGTTCTGATACCATGTTAGTTTTTCAACATTAAGCTAGCATTATTAGGATCTTTAACTGAGAGAATAACAAGTACAACAATAAAACACAAGAGACAATGAACACAGTGTTTTTCCTTGGGGAAACCATAAATGGAGAAAACCTCTCAACTTCCTCAGAGATAGAATTAGCACCAAAATAGTAAAAGCCCAAAACAGTAAGTGATCTCTCGACAGCAGTAACCTTCTTCTTATCTAGCCCCAGTGTCTTGTCCTTCCTCAACTATGCGCTACACTTGAGTGTGTATGAGTTGTGTGATAAATAGAGACTCTAGTTCTCTATTTATACTAATCCTGACATGACTAAAACCCCACCAGGGCTGACCTCTACTAGGAGAGTCTAATAACCCTAGTGCCCCGGAACTGCGAGGACTTTAACCCTTAGACAATCGGAGGGTTACCCACAATGACTCGACATGACTTGTTTACATTATTTATCCTCCCAATCAGAACATCGGGGCATGACAACATGACTCAATTACATTATAGATACATCCCAGAATAAACATCGGGTTACAATACATAAGATACATAGATGAATACATTTCGAAGTTACAAATACATCAACATTATATACTTTGTTTTGGTGTTCTCCATGTTTCATCAGGTGAACTCTTATTACCCATTATTTACTTGAATAATATTGTAATTTACATTATTAAATTAAAAATGATCATCAAACATAAAATGTTCATTATTATTGTTGTTTTTCTTCATTGAGATAGACTACTGAGACTGTATTTTCTTAGCTTCATTTTGTTATTTCCATGAACAATCAAATCTTTATTTGGTGGCTCCTAACATGAAAGTATAGCAACAGGAAAATATTTGTAGTATGTTGAGAGATGTTTTGAAAGGTAAATCAAATGTAGACATTTTCAATCTCCACAAATTAAGGGAAGTTGTTCCTATAAGTATCAGAAACGTATGTGTATTTATAGGACATGGGTAAGAGCAAGGATGCAAATTTTAAATTGAAGCTTCTTTAAAACATTTTTTTATAGCTACAAATTTGCATCTTTTCATATTTCATTTTTATTGCCAGACATGTTAGAAACATAATATATTTTACTCTCATATTGTTTCTTGAATATGAGCTTTGCTACGATTTGTTTTCCATCGTTTGCACCTTTATCTGTTGTTAAAAAAATTGTTCATGCTTTATATTACATATGCAATTCTTAAGCATTCTTTAAAAAGAAAACACATCAAATTTATAGGTGGAATGTAGGGTTAAATGCAGGTTTATATATTTGTCTCAATTCATAGTTATTTTACTATAGCCATAAGATTTTGAGGAAGGTATTGTTTCTATTATGCAAGTATTCAAGTGAAGGAGCTGAAGGTTTGGTTTTCGAAGTTGAAGGGTTATTAAATCTCAGAACAGCCTACATAAGCAAGGTACACAATTTTGATTTTTAAGTCCTACTTTCATTACATCCAAACCGTATGTTGGAAATAAGTGTTTGCTAAGAAGATAGAAATGTTGGAAATAAGTGATGTGAAAAATCCAAACATTCACATCTTTGTAACCCATAGTACAATTCTATAATTCATATTTAGTACAAATAAGGTGAGATTGCTCATATCTAACTACTCACGCTTGAGAGACTCTACAAAGAAGGAACAAGCCAAGATGAAAAAATTACATAGCATAAATGAAACCTGATTCTCTAAACATCGAGCTTATTCTCACCCCTACTTTACTGTTGGATATCCACCGAAATGCAACTGACGTTTAAGAAGGAAGTTGATTGTCGAATGGTTGACAACATGATGTTGAAAATCATACATCTATGCCGTCGGATTTTGGATTGAAAAATGCAAGTCATAATTTATAGGGAATGTGGGAACCTTCCTCTAGCCTTATATTTCCCAATGAAAGTCTAGCTAGAACAATTAGCAACTTAATGGAAACATTGAGGGGTGCTCCTCTCTATATTGTGTATCCTTCCAATGAACTCATTCAACTTAGTTAAATTAGCCAAAAATAAAACAAAATATCCTATAGAATAAGGGGAAATACTCCCTTCAAGGAAGAACCTTATAGGGGCATTTAGCATTAATTAGCTAATTGTTGTGTAAGTTATTTAGTTAGGGCACAATTTTCTAGTTTGAGTTGTGTGTATGTTCATATAATATCGTGTTATAGTCTTTGAGTGGCATGCATCCTTAGATTAAGCATTTTAAATTCATGAACTATGAAATCCTATAAGAAGAGACTTTTTCTCTTTAATAAAAATGGTTTATCTCTTATTTATACAAGCTACATTTTTTTTGGGCGGGGGGTATTTATATTTTTTTTTGCAAGTAAGTATTTTCTTATCATTTGGTTGCAAAGCAGTAACATCTTGAATCTATCCCTCTCATTTATACATCTCTCAAAAATTCCTTTCATCCCTACAACTTCTTACCACCCGACACCCTTCACCTTGGCATCTACATTGGGTCCAACAAGATGTACCTCATATTTTTATTAAAAAAAAATTGGTGTAATGTTTTTCATCGAACCCTTCCAAGAAACCATAGATTGTGATGTCTCTGTCCTTGAATTCTAATACTTACTCCTTGAAATAAATTATTAGTAATAACAGAGTGATCCATATTGTGATAACAACATTCTTACCATGTTTTGAAATACAACAAAACCTTTCAACTTAATTCTATTTCCATTTATTTTTCTCATCCTACTACCTATTAGCAGTATAGTTTGCACACACTTATCTCTCCCCCTTTAATTTTAATTATACCCACTGTTAGAAATATCATATATACACAATAGGACAACCACATTCCTATTTAATTCTTTCACCCTTATCCAACATGCAATCCCTGACATCCATTGCAATTGTTAGTACTTCTCCCTTTCATGCTCTCTACTAATTCTTTTTTCCCTTAGAGCTGTAGTTTTCTCAACAACTACAACTATGAAATGCGATGTAAATCTACCAATTTATATGAAGAAATATATAGTATTCCTATTTGAGTTAATGAACAATGAACACATATAGAATTGACAACTCGTCATACATCAACTGGTTGAGGATGCACTTTTACTCCTTAGGTGGTGGATGCAACATATCATTGTTAGTTTTTCAACATTCAAGCTAGCATTATGTTAGGATCTTTAACTGAGAGAAAAACAAGTACAACAATCAAACACAAGAGACAATGAACACAATGTTTTTCCTCGGGGAAACCATAAATGGAGAAAACCCCGCAAATTTCTCAGATATAGAATCAACACAAAAGGTAAAACCACAAAACAGTAAGTTTCTCTCCCGAAAGCAGTAACCTTTTTCTTGTCTAGTCCCAGTGTTTCTTCTTCCTCAACTATGTGCTACACTTGAGTGTGTTTGTGTTGTGTGCTAAATAGAGAGTCCAACTCTCTATTTATACTAATCCCAGCATGACTAAAACCCTACTAGGGCCGACCTCTACTAGGTGAGTATAATAACCCCAGTGCCCCAGAACTGCGGGGACTTTAACCCTTAGACAATAGGAGGGTTACCCACAATGACTTGACATGACTTGTTCACATTATTGATTCTCCTGATTGGAACGTTGGGGCATGGCATAACATGATAAAATCCTGGAATAAACATCGGGTTACAATAAATAAGAAATACAAGTGAAATACATTCCAAATTTACAATTACATCAGCACTCCCTCTTAACTAGGAAGGTATTCTCTCGACACAATTTTCATCACTGGTCTTCTTCTCTAAATATTCTTGTCATCTGCATCTCCAAGTCATCTTCATCTTCAATTCATCTTTATCTTCATGCCATCTTCTTTTCTAGATCTGGATCATCACTTGATATGGATCATCATCAATGGATCTGGATCATCACTCGATTTGGATCATCATAACTAGACATCATCACTGGATCTAGATCATCATCGCTGGATCTAAATCATCACTCGATCTGGATCATCATCACTAGACTGGATCTGGATCATCACTGGACTGGATCTGGATCATCACTCGATCTGGATCTCTTGGAGTCATCATAACTGGATTTGGATCATAGCTCGATCTGGATCTCCTATGGTCATCATCATATGTGCTATCACATGATTCTTCTTATCATAGGAAGTTCTACATAGACAACCTTCTTTTCTGCTGGGTGTATGCCTACCTCCTCGTAGGTCTTTGGTAGCCCTTACATCTAACCTACTCGTCAGAATGGAGGCATCCCTTACATATGACCTACTCGTCCGAATGGCCAGCACTCACATCTGACATGGGAGGAACTTAATCCTTTAGCCATAACAAAATGGCACAACCCTTACATCTGACCTACTCATCAGAATGGCAGTAGCCCTTACATCTGACCTACTCGTCAGAATGGCCAACACTCACATCTGACATGGGAGGAACTTAATCCTTTAGCCATGACAGAATGGCACTGCCCTTACATCTAACCTACTCGTCAGAATGGCGATATCCCTTATATATGACCTACTCATCAAAATAACCAACACTCACATCTGACATGGGAGGAACTTAATCCTTTAGCCATGACAGAATGGCACAGCCCTTACATCTGAACTACTCGTCAGAATGGTGTTTGCCATTACATCTGACCTACTCATTAGAATGGTGGTAGCCATTACATCTGACCTACTCATTAGAATGGCCAGCACTCACATTTGACATGGGAGGAGCTTAATCCTTTAGCCATGACAGAATGGCTCAGCCCTTACATCTGACCTACTCATCAGAATGGCTATGGATCTCAACACTCATATCTGACATGGAAGGAACCAATCCTCTCACCATGATAGAATGGCTCAGCCCTTACATCTGACCTGCTCGTCAGAATGGCTATGGGACTCATCACTTTCCCTTGGAGGAAACCTCTATCTGGAGAACACCAAGCTTCTCCTTGAAGTACTCGAACTTCACCCTAGCCAATGGCTTCATCAACACATCAGCTATATGTTCCTTCGTCGCAACATACTGGAGCTTCATTGCTCCCCTCTGCACCATATCACTGATATAGTGATACTTGATCTCGATATGCTTCGAATTGTCATGAAACACTGGATTCTCTAAAAACTTCACACAACTTTGGTTTTCACAATGTATACAAGTAGCATCCACCTGGAGATCAAATAAATCAGATAGTAGCTTCCGCAGCCATACTTCCTCACAACTAGCTGAACAAGCTGCAACATACTCTGCTTCAGCTATACTCAGTGCCACATAGGATTGCTTCCTGCTAAACCACGAGATCACACCTGATCCCATACTGAAGCAACACCTTGAAGTGCTCTTCCCATCGATGGCACTACCTGCCCAATATGAATCAACATAACCCTCTAGGTTAATCTTCTGATTCGCATCGTACTTGAGCCCATAATCAACTGTACCCCTCAGGTACCTCAGAATATACTTTGCAACAATCAAGTGAAAATTTCTCGGATTTGTCAAGAACTGGCTCAAGGTGTTCACAGCAAAGCAAATGCCTGGTATCGTGTTTGTCAAGTACATCAAGGACCTAATCATCCGATGATACATAGTAGCATCAACCGACTCTAATGAAGCATCACTCAATAGCTTTAGGTTTGATGCCATAGGTGTGGCCATAGCCTTGCAATCCATCATCCCAAACCTCTTCAGGATATCTACTGCATACTTCCCTTGTCTAAGGAAGATTCTATATTCACTCTTCCACACCTCCATACCTAGAAAATAATGCATCATACCCAAGTCCTTCATCTCAAACTCGGAAACAAGCTTTCTCTTTGTATTAGCAATCAACCCATCCATACCTATCACAAATAGATCATCTACATATAGTAGAAGTATCACTGGGTTGCCATTTTCAACCTTGTAATACAGGTTGGAATCTGCTTTACTCTTGGTAAAGCCCAAACTGGATAGAAAGCTATCAATTCTGCCGTACCATGTCCTGGGTGCTTGTTTCAAACCGTACAGGGATTTCTTCAATCTGCACACATGAGACTCCATGTCATGTGTCTCAAAACCAAGTGGTTGTTCCACATACACTTCCTCTTCCACTTCCAATTCATTACTACAGCTAGAGCAAGCACTGATCTGATGGAAGTGTATCTGGCTACAGGTGCAAAGGTTTCTTCATAATTTATGGAAGTACTGATATGATGGAAGTGTATCTGGCTACAGGTGTAAAGGTTTCTTCATAATTTATTCCTTCTTTCTGAGGGAAACCTCGNAGGTTTCTTCATAATTTATGGAAGTACTGATATGATGGAAGTGTATCTGGCTACAGGTGTAAAGGTTTCTTCATAATTTATTCCTTCTTTCTGAGGGAACCCTCGAGCCACAAATTTTGCCTTATATTTTTCAATGCTACCGTCTGTAGCATGCTTGATTTTGTAGATCCATTTGGAAGTTACAACTAACTTACCTTCTAGTTTTGGGACTGTTACCACCTAAGTTGTACTTAGTGGTTTTTTATCAAGTGAGCCTGGTGAACTGGACAAGGATAACTTGTTCGAACTTCAGAGAACCTTCAGTATTGCTTCTCAGAAGCTTTGTTGTACTATATCACATGTTCATACCCCATGGGGGAATTGTAATAAATGTTCTAGCATGATAGTGTCTGTAAAAGACTTGGCCTCTTAGACTTTATTTGTCGAACCGATTAGCCCAGGTTGTTTTTTCCCTTGGTTATTATTGGTTGTTGAATAAACGACTGATAATTTATGAGTTTTTCACTCCATACCTCCAAAGTTGGGGTGGTCGGCTTGGCATTTGGGCTTATTGAGGTTATTAGAGTCTATGTGTCAATGTATAAGCATGCTAGACATCATGGTTGAGTCATATGAACATGTCTAAGTCCCCCTAGGTGTATTTCAATTTTTCAATTTTTTAGTCTTTTCAGTGTTTTTTAATAAAAATTTAATTTTTCCAAAACTTAGGCTATTTTTTAATAGATTAATTGGAAAAATTGATTTTGTAATAAAAGTGGGCCAAATAATCAGTTTCAGTCATGTAGGTGCTCATTTTCAAGATAAGAGCACCATGTAAACCCATGGACCCACTATTTCCTAGTTTTGAGTGATTTTCCATCACTCAGGTCAGAAAGCCCCAAAAATCAATTATTGATTATTTTAATTAATAAATTGATGAATAATGGAGCAAATCCAAAATCATAAATCAGTGGATTCTCAGCCGATTTGATTGAAATCAGTCAGATCTGAAGCAGATTGACTAGATCTGACAAATCCTTGACTAAAGGAGGTGATCAAATCAGATACAGAGTTGATCTTCAGCATCCTTTATGGGGAATTTCTCCCTCCCTCTCTCCTCCACACGTTTTTGGCTCATCTGGATGAGTTTTGGTGGATGCTTCAGTCAACAGGTTGCGGTGTCAGTCAGATCAGCTCTTCGATTGACAATTGCACTCAGTGAGACTCAAATCTGGCTCAATTAGACATAGATCAGGCATTGATGGACTCTCCATCAGCATATTTTGTCTATCTCCTTGGGATTTGCACCCCCCCTGGGCTGGATCTCCTGGTTTTTGTATATATCCAAGCACAGCTGCCTCTTCCAAGGGAGTTAGAACTGGGATTGAGGTACTGCTGCTATTGTACTGTTGTTATTCTTCATTTGAAATAAATAAAATCTTTGGAGGTTAGATGGTGTTGTGCCATTACATGTGTGAATGATTATTGCCATTATTTTACTGAGGTAACCTGTATCTGTGTTCATTTTTTGCTAATTGCTTGTAGATCCGTTGTTAAGATTGATAATAGGCTTATTATAATCTTGATAGGAAAGGTGCTTTTCAATAAGTTTATTGACCATCTCTTTCCTTTGATGCATTTTTATAGATCTATATTTAGCATGTCCTATAAGCTTATATGCATGTTATCTTGAATCTCTATGTATGTACTAATCGGATCTCACAAGTTTCTTGGAAAGTTCTTTGATTTCAGCTGAGATACAAGTTCCTACATTGGAGAGGATGCTGATCTAGTTTTATTCTTCACTCTCTTCAAAACCTTCCAAAGGCATAGTCCCTCGACATTCCACCTGAAAGGTCCACTGTGGATCTTCAAGGAAACCAACATTTCTCTCCTCCTCTTCCTCCCTCAAAATCAACATTTTTACCCGGTTACTTTGTTCATAGCTTTGATTTTGCTTAGATATATCATCTTAAAATTAATTCCAACATATATCTATCTTATCAAAGCCCATAGTCTATATCTTGCAGTTAAAAAGTTTCATAAGCATTCTAGATCTAGCTTTAGGGAAATCGTCCTTTTTGCATGGAAATTTAATGAAAACTTGTATCTTGCATGCATTAGATTTCTATTTGCTGCTATAAAAGATAAATCTAGAAATCAGTGCATATTTCATTGGCTGCACAAAAATCAAGCCAAGATCCCAAGGAAAGCTTGCTTTCCTTGGTTCCTTTTTCACTTGTTTAGCTAGTTTTAACTTCATCTTTTTTTGAGTTAAGGTAGGCTGATCCAAAGGTACTCTTAAAGTGATTTTGGGAACATTTTATTCTAACATGATCATTGGTTTTTAGCAGGTTTACCAGAAAATAAAGGAAGCTGCTGTTCAGAAGTGTCCTCAGGAGCGTTCAAATCCCCCCGGGGGTCTCCCATTTGACTAAAACCTTTGATTTTCGCACCTTGTAATCTCTCGATTTCAATCCATATAAGGATCAAGAGGAATTATATAATTTCTCTGATATTTTAACCACTGTTAATAAAATTATTTTTTGAATAGGCTCTTTCGAGCCCATTCCCCATCCCCCCTGGGGGGATTTGCGTCGGTGTCCTTTTTGTTGCTTTTGGCTCATTTCTGTTTAAACTAGCATTGATATAATCTGTAGGGTAGTATAATTTATTTTATTATTAATTTCATATTCCATACTTTATATTTCAAATTAATCTTAATACTTACCCCACGACTTCCTGATTGACCCGAAAGGGGAAAGAGATTCGTGGTAGGACTAATTAGAAAACTAGAATTGTGTCTCTGTTTTCTTTTGATCATTTGTTTTTTTTTCAGATATTATAAAATTAACCCCTCCTCGATTCCCTGATTAAGATCCACTTGGATCGAAAGAGGTTCCTGGAGGGTTTTATTTTAAACAAGAACACCAAGTTTAAAACTTACTAAAATTGACAAGACTCCAGTGTGTATGCTCTGCACTTGGATGCGGTTCGTCTGATTAGTCAAGATGTATCAAAAGCACTTAAGTGACTAGTATAATTAGAACTCACTCTCCCAAATCAACAAACCAATAGGTGAAAATCCAACACCTAGATCGAACCATCACGGTGGCAAAATACCCAAAGGAAGCGGGAACTTCTGAAAAGTGACCTCGAGACGCCGATCTCTGTCACACCCTAACGGGTGTGTTATGAACAATAGACCCAGAGACTCCATTTCATCCCACATATTCCTTACGGGTAGCTGTGAAGGTTTAGTTTTGGACATACTCCAAGTACTCTAGGGTATATCTGGAGTCCCCCCTTTGCCTAATTTTAATCAACTCACACTTCAATTTTAACTTAAAACATACCAAGAGGCAGTCGCAAAACGCTCACTCCAAGCACATGCAAGTACACTGTTTCTATTTTTTGACTCCATTCTAAGGCACTGGTTATTTTCTTGTTTTATATATATATTGTGTCTCAGCATTGTGCTTTCGTGTGTTCATCTTTTGTATCTTGCCATCTTTGATCATCTATAGTTAAATTGCAAACTCCTAAGTAACTCATTCAGTTTAACATCACAACACTAAGTAATTATCCTTAGTAACTTAATAGGGTCTACCCCCCTTAGCTCCATTAGGAGTTGAGCCTAAACAGAGGATTCAAGAACAAGGTGACAGCCTTGACTCGAGACTTTCCCCCAAGGACACACCGAGTGGCTTGAAGATTTCTGCCACGTGACCCAGGTGTGTGAAAGGCAGCAACATCTTTTGGTGCCGTTGCCGGGGATAAATCTTTTTATTCCCGAGTACGACTTAGCTTAACTTTTTTTTAAACAACTAAAAAGATAAAAAACTTTTGATTGATCTAATCTTTAAAAAACCTAAAAATTAAAACTCGATCCATCTGGAAACTCCACTGTCTAACATCCCTTCAAGAATTTCTACCCGAAGAAACCGTCGACAATTATTCAATCCTCTCCCTAATCCTGAAGGGTTTATTAGGGAAATATTGAATAGGAAGACTTCTCATAGAAACCTTGAAGATTTAGGAGACCAATCCCTCTCAGATATCCATCACATATTTTTAGAAAGTCATGTTCACTAATCTCAAGAAATGACAGAATTTTTCAAATCCCTTGACTTTTCTCAGATAGCAGGTAGTCCTCATGATATTTTGAATGATGCTATCAAGAAGCTCCCCATATTTCAGGGCAATAATGCCATCACTGCCAAGTCTCACCTTCAAAAGTTTGAAAAGCACCTGGTCAGTTATTGCAATGATGCTGCCCATGACCATGATGATGTGAAAATGACGCTCTTTGCTTTATCCTTGGAAGATGATGCTGAAGAATGGTACTTCGACCTAGATGATGATTCATATAAAACTCTTAGTGAATTCCTAGAGGGTTTTAAGAAGAAATGGGGGGGAAAGAAAGAACCAAGACATTTGCTTGCTTCCCTCCATAACATAAAGAAGATGGAGAATGAAACCATTGATGAATTTAATACTAATTTTAGGCATGTGGTTGCGGAACTCCCTAGAGAAATCAAGCCAAGGGATGCCTCCATCCTCATATCTTACATCGAAGCTTTCACTGGTGATTTGAGGTACTAGTTAAGGGACAAAGAGCCGGCTGATCTAAAAAATGCTTAGGAATTGGCCGAGAAAATAGAAAAGAATATGCAGTCTTCAGGCAAATCCCACATTCCAGGTTACACTAGGGGAAACACTTCATACAACGAAGAAAAGGGAAAAGCCTTTGAATTAGAATAAAAGGGAGCCTCTAAAGATCCCATGGAAAAGGTAACAGACATGATAAAATACTTGGTTACTAGTCAAAACCAGGCTTATGGAAGATTAGTCTGCATAATTGAACCTTATGCACAATAGAATAATCACAATGGAAAGAAATAATGGACCTAGGAACTTTCAGCCTAGGTAGAATCAGATGTATCAAAAGAAGTTTCCTCAACAAGAACCTAGGATTCCAAACCAGTTAGACTCAACTAACATGGTAGAATAAGTAATTCCATGGTGTAGACCCTGTGAACGATTCCACCAAGAAAGCACTTGTTATGTTGCAAATCAAGTCATGGAACATGGACTTCCCGAGGTCAGTAATCAGGAAACAAATGCAAGCGAGCCTGATCATATATACATGGTAGGCCAGGCCTACCCTTTGTCACCATCTAAACAGTACAAGCTTGAGAATGAAACCATTGCAGAATCTTATAGTGAAACTTATGATGAAAACTGTAATATACATGATGGGACTCCTATGTGTTCTCCATATAATGATGACAGTTTGGAAGGTTTACTACCTTGTGGCCTTTTCTATGAAGAAGATGAGTATGAAAATGAGGACAAGTATAGCTTGGAGCATGATATAAGTGACAAAGACTCCCTTATCCCTGACAAAGATGTTGATGAGGAGTCCTGGACATTCATGGAAAATCCAGTCTGTGACATGAATAAAGAGGAAAATAATGAACTGAAAACTTTTGATGGTTTTGTTGATTTTTATGTCTATGGAATATCTAAAGGAGAGAGCATGGACCATGTGGCCTTGGGAAACTTTGGTATGGAAAAGCAGCATTCAAAACTCTTATATGATCATTCAGAGTCATATCATGCAGAGCCACACAAAGGTATCAATAATGAAGACATGGAGAAGCAGTGTTGTGAAAAGACAGATGTGATGCAGTTATTAGAATATTAGTCTCAACTATCATCTTCACATATAGAGTTTCCTCATGACTTGGAGCCACTTGGGGCTTATACAGTGAATTATCATCTGGTAAGCCTTGATGATCAGTATGATGGTGTAGTCAATCTGCCTCATCATTCTGATATGTACATCAACCCTGTCCAGTCATGGATAGAAGCAGCCTGTGCAAGCACTTACCAATTTGGGAGGAAGTTTGACGACATTATTCATGCCTATGATTTCCCATCCATCCCGCCCCTTCCGGATCATCACACAAGTTTGCATTTTCTGAATAAAGTATCCTTACTTTGGTTGGTAACCAAAGACAAGGAAATTTTTTCTTATGTTAATGAAATTCTTAGGTGGTTACATTGGATTTTTTATTACACTTAACCCTTTTTATATCATGCTTAGAGTAGGAAAATAAGCTCCTTGAAAAAGAGCATTTACTTTCCGCATTTTTTGTTTTGTACTTAGCTATAATCAAACATTTTTGTTTTCAATAGTTAGTTACATTTATTTTGTTTAAATAAATCAGCTTAATGGTTCATTTGGTTTTTTATGTAAAGCTTGTGCTACTAAGGTTTTCTTGTCAAGTTGATATGTTTTTATAGGGTGTATAAACCAGAGATTATGGTGTTCTCGTATCCTCTCCTTTCCCTATGACCAGATCAAGCACACGTCCCATAGTTGGAGCCAAAATGTTACCACCTAAGTTGTACTTAGTGGTTTTTTATCAAGTGAGCTTGGTGAACTGGACAAGGATAACTTGTTCGAACTTCAGAGAACCTTCAGTCTTGCTTCTGGGAAGCTTTGTTGTACTATATCACATGTTCATACCCCATGGGGGAATTGTGATAAATGTTCTAGCATGATAGTGTCTGTAAAATACTCGGTATCTTAGACTTTATTTGTCGAACCAATCATCCCAGGGTGTTTTTTTCCCTTGGTTATTATTGGTTGTTGAATAAACGACTGATAATGAGTTTTTCACTCCATACCTCCAAAGTTGGGGTGGTCGGCTTGGAATTTGGGCCTATTGAGGTTATTAGAGTCTATGTGTCAATGTATAAGCATGCTAGACATCATGGTCGAGTCATATGAACATGTCTAAGTCCCCCTAGGTGTTTTTCAATTTTTCAATTTTTTGGTTTTTTCAGTGTTTTTTATTAAAAATTTAATTTTTCCAAAACTTAGGCTATTTTTTAATAGTTTAATTGGAAAAATTGATTTTGTAATAAAAGTGGGCCAAATAATCAGTTTTAGTCATGTAGGTGCTCATTTTCAAGATAAGAGCACCATTTAAACCCATGGACCCACTGTTTCCTCGTTTTGAGTGATTTTCCATCACTCAGGTCAGAAAGCCCCAAAAATCAATTATTGATTATTTTAATTAATAAATTGATGAATAATGGAGCAAATCCAAAATCATAAATCAGTGGATTCTCAGCTGATTTGATTGAAATCAGTCAGCTCTGAAGCAGATTGACTAGATCTGACAAATC
This sequence comes from Pseudotsuga menziesii, assembly GCA_001517045.1. NCBI lineage: Eukaryota > Viridiplantae > Streptophyta > Pinopsida > Pinales > Pinaceae > Pseudotsuga > Pseudotsuga menziesii. The sequence goes on along the minus strand of LPNX010997409.1, from coordinate 258,738 downwards.
CTTGACTGAAGGAGGTGATCAAATCAGATCCAGAGTTGATCTTCAGCATCCTTTATGGGGAATTTTTCCCTCCCTCTCTCCTCCACACGTTTTTGGCTCATATGGATGAGTTTTGGTAGATGCTTCAATCAACAGGTTGAGGTGTCAGTTAGATCAACTCTTTGATTGACAATTGCACTCAGTGAGACTCAGATCTGGCTCAGTTAGACACAGATCAGGCATTGATGGACTCTCCATCAGCATATTTGGTCTATCTCCTTGGGATTTGCGCCCCCCCTGGGCTGGATCTCTTGGTTTTTGTATATATCCAAGCACAACTTCCTCTTCCAAGGGAGTTAGAACTGGGATTGAGGTGCTGCTGCTATTGTACTGTTGTTATTCTTCATTTGAAATAAATAAAAGCTTTGGAGGCTAGACGGTGTTGTGCCATTACATGTGTGGATGATTATTGCCATTATTTTACTGAGGTAACCTGTATCTGTGTTCATTTTTTGCTAATTGCTTGTAGATCTGTTGTTAAGATTGATAATAGGCTTATTATAATCTTGATAGGAAATGTTCTTTTCAATAAGTTTATTGACCATCTCTTTCCTTTGATGCATGTTTAGAGATCTAGATTTAGCATGTCCTATAAGCTTATATGCATGTTATCTTGAATCTCTGTGTATGTACTAATCGGATCTCACAAGTTTCTTGGCAAGTTCTTTGATTTCAGCTGAGTTGCAGGTTCCTACATTGGAGAGGATTCTGATCTAGTTTTCTTCTTCACTCTCTTCAAAACCTTCCAAAGGCATAGTCCCTCAACATTCCACCTGAAAGCTCCACTGTGGATCTTCAAGGAAACCAGTATTTCTCTCCTCCTCTTCCTCCCTCAAAATCAACATTTTTACCCGGTTACTTTGTTCATAGCTTTGATTTTTATTAGATCTATCATCTTAAAATTAATTCCAACATATATCTATCTTATCAAAGCCCATAGTCTAGATCTTGCAGTTAAAAAGTTTCATAAGCATTCTAGATCTAGCTTTAGGGAAATTGTCCTTTTTGCATGGAAATTTAAAGAAAACTTGTAGCTTGCATGCATTAGATTTATATTTGCTGTTATAAAAGATAAATCCAGCAATCAGTGCATATTTCATTGGCTGCACAAACAGCAAGCCAAGATCCCAAGGAAATCTTGCTTTCCATGGTTCCTTTTTCACTTGTTTAGCTAGTTTTAACTTCGTCTTTTTTTGAGTTAAGGTAGGCTGATCCAAAGGTACTATTAAAGTGATTTTGGGCATATGTTATTCTAACATGCTCTCTGGTTTTTAGCAGGTTTAATAGAAAATAAAGGAAGCTGCTGTTCGGAAGTGTCCTCAAGAGCGTTCAAATCCCCCCGGGGGTCTCCCATTTGACTAAAACCTTCGATTTTCGCACCTTGTAATCTCTTGATTTCAATCCATATAAGGATAAAGAGGAATTATATCAGTTCTATAATATTGTAACCGCTGTTAGTAAAATTATTTTTTGAATAGGCTCTTTCGAGCCCATTCACCATCCCCCCTGGGGGGATTTGCGTCGGTGTCCTTTTTGTTGCTTTTGGCTCATTTCTGTTTAAAATAGCATTGATATAATCTGCAGGGTAGTATAATTTATTTTATTATTAATTTCATATTCCATACTTTATATTTCAAAGTAATCTTAATACTTACCCCACGACTTCCCAATTGACTCGAAAGGGGAAATAGATTTGTGGTAGGACTAATTAGAAAACTAGAATTGTGTATCTGTTTTATTTTGATCATTTGTTTTTTTTTCAGCTATTAAGAAATTAACCCCTCCTCGATTCCCCGATTGAGATCCGCTTAGATCGAAAGAGGTTCCTGGAGGGTTTTCTTTTAAACAAGAACACCCAATTTAAAACTTACTAAAATTGACAAGACTCCAGTGTGTATGCTCTAGACTTGGCTACGGTTTGTCCGATCAGTCAAGCTATATCAAAAGCACTTGAGTGACTAGTATAATTAGAACTCACTCTCCCAAATTAACAAACCAACAAGTGAAAATCCAACACCTAGATCAAACCATCACGGTGGAAAAATACCCAAAGGAAGCGGGAACTTCTGAAAAGTGACCTCGAGGTGCCTATCTCTGTCACACCATAACGGGTGCATTATGAAAAATTATCCCCAGAGACTCCATTTCATCCCACATATTCCTTGCGGGTAGCCATGAAGGTTTATTTTTGAACATACTCCAAGTATTCTAGGGTATATCTGGAGTCCCCCCTTTGCCTAATTTTAATGAACTCACACTTCAATTTTAACTTAAAACATACCAAGAGGCAGTTGCAAAACACTCACTCCAAGCACATGCAAGTACACTGTTTCTATTTTTTGACTCCATTCTAAGGAATTGGTTATTTTCTTGTTTTATATATATATTGTGTTTCAGCATTGTGCTTTCGTGTGTTCATCTTTTGTATCTTGCCATCTTTGATCATCTATAGTTAAATTGCAAAATCCTAAGTAACTCATTCAGTTTAACATCACAACACTAAGTAATTATCCTTAGTAACTTAATAGGGTCTACCCCCCTTGGCTCCATTAGGAGTTGAGCCTAAACGGAGGAGTCAAGAACAAGGTGACAACCTTGACTCGAGACTTGCCCCCAAGGACACACCGAGTGGCTTGAAGATTTCTACCACGTGACCCAGGTGTGTGAAAGGTGGAAACATGGACAACATCCCAAACATCATTCTTCATGATCGATTGGTATTCTTCGATCGTGGAATCCTTCCATTCTTTTCGTTCTGCTGCTTCTTCATAACTATAAGGTTCTTTATCAATGAAATCACATAGCAAAGCTACATACCTGGAGCAGGATCTGGTCCTCTTTCTTTCTCTATAATTCTCTTCTAGAGCGCCATATCTTCCCACCCCTTGGATAAGTTCTCGTACCCAAGCAGGTTTCCTCTTATGTGGATTCTTCTCCAGAGGTGGATCTATAGGTCTTTGTGGTTCTTCAAATGCTTGATCTTCTTCATTCATGGTTGTATCATGAACTCTGGGTGCTTTTGCTTCTTTGAATTATTCAGCAGGAAACTTTTTGGATTTGTTGTAAGCTGTATCTTCATCAAATGTCACATCCCTACTGATTTCAATCTTCTTGAATCCTAGGAAGTATATTCTGTAAGCCTTCGAGCTTTTAGAGTATCCCACAAATATACCCTTCTTTCCTGAAGGATCTAATTTAGTCCTCTTCTCTTTTGGAATATGTATGTACATTGGACAACCAAATATTCTGAGATGGCTAACTTGTGGTTTCTTGCTGGAGAAGACTTCTTCAGAAGTCTTGTTATCGATTACTCTATGTGGAGTACGGTTCTGTACATACACCACTGTTCAGGCAGCTTCCGGCCAAATATGCATAGGAAGGTCTTGATCATGAAGCATTGCTCTTGTAGCTTCCATGATAGTTCTATTATTCTTTTCCATAATCCCATTTTGTTGTGGATTATAAGGAGTGGAAAACTCCCTCTTAGTCCCTGATTCTTTGCATAGCTCTTTGAATTCATTTGAAGTGAATTCTCCGCCATTATATGATCGAAAAGTCTTGATCTTATTTTCAGTGTGATTCTCGATCAAGGCTTCGAATTCCTTGAACTTGCTGAATACTTCGTCTTTGTTCTTCATGAAGTAAACCCATGTCTTCCTAGAAAAATCATCAATAAAGGAAACATAATATGCATACCCGCTTAGTGAGCTTGATGACATAGGACCGCATACATCGAAGTGGATGATTTCCAAGATTCCTTTTGCTTTGCTTTCGCTGCTTGGAAATGTCTTCTTTGTATTCTTTCCTTTCGCACATCCTTTGCAGACCTCATCATGTTTTTCTTGCAATTCTGGAAGACGTTCAACAACTTTGCTTGCAATAGGTAGTGCTCTGTAATGCACATGTGCAAGACTTCTATGCCAAATCTCACTTGGCTTGTTTTGGATTACCCTTTAATTTGTACAAACCTCCTTCTTGTTCACCAATCACTATAGCATCATCAACAATCTTTCCTTTTGGCCACATGATGACTTGAACATCTATGAATGCAACCCGCATTCCTTTTGCATCTAATTTTGATATGGAGAGGAGGTTCTTCTTGAGTCCTGGCACAAACAATACTTGCTTCATTGTTAGAGACTTTCTAGATTCTAGCTTATAGGAAGATTCCCCACTACCTTTTATTGGATATTGGTAGTCATCTCCTAGCTTCACCTTGTGAGGTGATTCATATTCTGACAGTATTACAAAGGATTCCTTGAATCCTATCACATTTTTGGAAGCCCTGCTATCTATGAGCCAATCATTTCTTCCAGGAGTAATGTTTCCTATGAGAGCGGAGATCAAAACATATTCATCCTCGCTTGAATAATATTCACTTTCATATCTGGTTCTCTTTTTGGATGGTTCATCATCCTCTGCAGCATGAGCATGATGTCTTCTTTTGTTGCTCTTCTTTGTTATCTTTGGTTTCTTAGGACAATTCTTTGCATAATTTCCTGCTTCATCACATGTATAACATATGACTCTAGATAAATCCCGTTTGTGATAGGACTTACCTCTATGGTGATGAGATCTTCTTTTGGTTGACTTGGAGTGAACTGTGAGAGCTTTATATTCACTTCCCATCTTTTCTTCTCGAGCTGCTATCCGAGCTTCTTCTTGAGAACACTCTTCCCATAGTCTGCTGAAATTGACTAACTTCTTTCTAGCACAGATTCCTTGGATGAAAGAATCCAATGACCTAGGGAGGCCATTCAAGGTAGTCATCACAATCTCTGCATTTTCCACTTCTTCATCAACTGCTTCTAGTTGTTCCTTGATTTGAGAAACTCTTGTGAAGTAAGACCGGATTGTTTCTGCATTCTGAATCTTCACATTCTTCAGTTGGTTTCTCAGAGTCATCTTCTGGTTTATGTTCTTCCCTTCAAAAAATTTGGTTAGGGCATCAAACATAGATTTAGGTGTCTTTAGGGAGGACATCTGTTGGAGTAGGGTCCCGCAGCTACAGGAAAAGATGCTACATCGGGACAGGGAAGCCAAAGAATACAGTACCTGAGCGACCGAGAAGAGAGAGCTCAGCCACTGCATTCAAGGTAGCGATGAAGACAGGAGGGCTCAGTTACCCTCATAAATAAAAAGGAGCAACGGGCCAAGGTATTGAAGACGAAGGACAGAAGTAGAGCAACCGAGGAAGCGGTGCCCATACCCACGATCAGTGCCGGGAAGCGTGGAAGACTGCAGAAAGCTGTGGTGTGATGGAAAGCGGCAGCTCAAAGTATAGATAGGCCGACTTTCACAGTTAGGGTTTTTGGGTTACTGTTGGGAAAGGCCCACAGTTTTGTAAAGGCGAGACCTCTGGGCCGCCTATATAATCATGTATTTTGTATTGTAAAAGGTTAGCCATTGAGTCATTTATCTAGTTAAGTGTCTCTAGTGTCTCAGTATTGTAAGAGTTGAGCTCTGGTCCTGTTATTCTAACTGTATTATCTTACTATAACCAGTAGCTGGCTCATTGACCATGTATGTAACAATCCGAAGGGGATTGAGAGAGAGAGAGAGAGGAAGAGTATATTGTAAGAAGGCAATATAAGGAGAAGAAGAGATCTAAGAGAGAAGGGCTCCTGGCTGTGTGTGCGGAGTTTCCTACAATATCTCGAGCTGCATATTAGGTTGCAGCGGAATTGTGTTTACTCTCTCAAGATATAAGATAAAAACCAGTTCCCGTGGACGTAGCTTCCCCCCGGAGGTGAACCACGTAAAATCCATGTGTTGTGCGATTGATTCATGTGATTGTGTTTTACTTAGTTGTTATCTTTCATTCATTACATGAAATTTACTATCATTGATGAATGTATGTATGTATGCTCCAGTTTATAGCACATAGAAGGTTAACCACAAGTTGAATGTATCAAGTAGCCTGTGTATGAGTTATCAGTGCTTGATGCACGATAGTTGCAGTTATAGTGTTAAGTGATTTCTGCATATTGGTTCAGCAAGTTGAGCATAGTGGATGTTAAGCATATTAAACTATAGGAGTATAAGCGAGACTGTTTATCTTAACTATTATACTAAGAGAAGAGCCTTTGGACCGTGAGGGTCAAAGTGGAGTCTTACTATAGAAGACATCACAGTATAGAAAGGTGATATCACACTGTCGGAGGAACCGTGGTGTAAGATATCGCAGTATAAGAGGGAAGCCGAGGAGCTAGTTTGCGCATCACTTTAGAGGCGATGATGCAATAATAGATCGCTCCCTCCCAGGGCCAGTGAGTAAGAAAGGTCACCACCGCAGAGAGATCCTGCCAGATAAGAAGAGTCGCGAGACCCTAGGATGCTACAGAACCCGGTTGAGGACACTTGAGTCTTCATCCAACCCATCTAAGATCACTTCGGGTGAGACTTCAGATCGTTCTGCAGTCTGTCGCCGAAAGGGCCAGTGAGCTAGGGGTTTTGTTGGTACATAACAAGTAAACCCGAGTTTGCCCAGTCAGAACCAACAAATGGTTTCGTTGCTGGTTTTGAACAAAATAATGAGCTAATGTTCTGTTGGAATACTATGAAAGAAGAACTTAACCACTAGGTTGAGTCTAACTAGAAATAATTTGCTGAAAAAGAAAACAAGAGTCCTAGACTGAGTACAGAGGACTGGTTACAAAAACATATCTTCACTGATCTACATACAATATTTTTTGCGACCTATGTAAATGAGTTGTACGACTGGCTATCAAAGTTGACTGATAAGAACATATTCAAGAAGAAAATAAACATAGTCTAGACACCGGAGCTAATCTAGACCGTGAAGAGCATTGATAATCCCATTTCATGGGCAGTAGACTTCTGGCTTGCGAGTTTGTTGGAAGGCTTCATTACAGAGTTTGCAGTCGATCAAAGAAAGAGTTTCAGTGAAGTAGATAGGTACTTCTTCAAAGGATATCGTGGTAAGTACCTAAGCTCATTAAACTTGTCCATTAAGATGTTATTACATGAAAAAGGAGTAATGGATATAGTCTCAGATGAATAAGTTAAGTCAATGTAATGTCACAATAGTTTGAGAGTGATTTTGATGAAATTGGATGTACACATAGTGGTAAGAAATATAAAGTAGATTTCAGATCTTCTCTCTTTGAAAACAGTTCAGACAACACTAGAGAATAGAACCACAGTAATACAGAGAGAACAGTAGGGGGTATCCCTTACCACCCTTATACCCCATAGAAAACAACTGAGACTCAGAATAATCCCGTAGGAACTCCATCTAGTAGTTCACATACAGTACACACTACCACTACATCACCTACACCTACACCGCCGAGTGGTAGTACTACAACAAACCAAAATCCACCACGTAGAAACAGAATGGGGGACGACATGAAGTTACCTACCTTCAAGGGTACAAGGGAAGAAGACCCGAAACATCATTGGTTCTTATGTGAAGCCGTATGGACCATTAAAGGGATCCAGGATGATAATATTAAACTTGTCCAGTTGGTCACTACACTTAGAGACAAATCCTTAACATGGTATATGAAGTATACAACAGCGCCGACCAGAATGCTTGCACAGGTCAAAACTGCAATGATTAAAGAATTTAAGAAACCTAAGTCTGAGTCACAGTGTATCATAGAGCTTAAAGACATCAAAAAGCTACCTACAGAGTCAGTATGGGACTTTGATCAGAAGTTCAAAGCCCTTATAGACCAAGTCAGCTTTGAGTTTGCGCCGGAGCAGCATAAAGAATGGTTCATCGCAGCACTGCTCCCGCACATCAGACTTCCATTAATGCAACAGAGACTCCATACGTAGGATGAAGCGTTGGAGATGGAAATGAAACTAGAGGCTTCACCTCTAGCTAAGACTAGTACAGGTATGACAAACCTATAAAACCAGTTAGCTAATATCACCTTACAGTTGCATGAGATTAAGAAAGGGAAAGAAGTTGCACAAGAGCTATGGTGTATAAAGTATAAAGGACAGGGCCATACTAAATATAACTGTCCAGTATTTGTTGAATATTTAGCAAGTGGGGCTCCAAACCCCTTAATACAGACTCAAGGGCGATGGTGTGAACTCTGCAAAACAAGAGGGCATAGACCATAGGAATTCCCTTTACTTTAGAAGTATGTACAAACCCCTAAGAACTTATATTGTAACTTCTGCAAGTTAGTAGGTCATGATGAACATAATTGCCGAGCTTATGATCTCATGATAGAGAGAAAGCATGACTTGTACAGAGTCCATTCAGAGACACCAGGTCCAGCAGCGGGACTACAACATGAACCGGCTCGTGATGGTTGTGGTGGAGGATTCAGAGGACGAGGCTGTGGAGGAGGCTTTGGCCGTGATGGAGGCTTTGGTCGTGGCCGTGGACCTATTACATGTTATAATTGTGCAATTGTAGGACATTATGCTAGGGACTGTCAGAACCCTAGTACGACATGTAAGTATTGCAAGTCCTATGATCACCCTATAGAAGAGTGTCTGATGTTGATAGCCAAGATTAGGGACCCTAAGCCAACAGTAAACCAGAACATTCAGCTTATTGCTACTGAGCAGAAAGAACTGGAACCTAGAGTCAATATAGTGACTCGCAATGGTGCTTCTACTAGTAGAACATCACAGGATAATGCAAAGAACACAGGTCAGGAGTGGGTGCGCAAAGCAAATAATAAATCAACACCACTTGACCTGCAGAAGAACAAAGAAATGTTTCAGCAAGCAAAAACTTTATTTACTGAACCTACAGCATCGGGATTGCAGGTACTGCCTTGTAGGGTCATACTGTAGCAAACACCTTGTGGCGTTAGTCCTGTGCAGATATCGTAGGCTACCACATCGGGAAGGTGCGAAGAGGATGAGTCGACAAAAAGTGTACAATCCTTCCTGCGGAGTTGTTTGAAACTCGTTAGAAATGAGAAATCTATCGGAGAGCTTCAGCACATCATAGATCAGTGTCAGCCATCTTCTTCCGTGAACAGTGCGCATCATGCTGTTCATAATATTATGGGACATACAAGAACAGGAAGAGAGATGAGACTCACAGCACAAGTTGGAGAATTTCAAATGGACGAGGTAATCCTAGATTTAGGATTGGAAGTTAATGTCTTGACTAAGCAGACATGGGAACAGATGGGTAGCCATAAGTTAGCCAGATCACCTATCCATCTGTGCTTAGCCAATCAGGAGCGGGTATCACCACTGGGTCGATTACCGCAGGTACAAGTTGATATTGACGGAGTTCGCAGCTTTGCAGACTTTGAAGTTATAGAAATCATTGGTGACAGTAGACCATATCCACCTCTACTGGTAATTGATTGGGCAATCGATAACATGGTTGTTATCGACTTAAAGAAAAGACAAATGACCTTTGAGGATAATCAGATCCGGGTCATCGCACCATTGGATCCTTTCCAGGGTCCTCACTACATTGAACCTATCAGAGTAGAGGAGGAGGTGCACAACATGGAAATCCTTTATCAGATGACTGCTAATCAGAGTGATTACATCAACCCTACCGTGGAAGGAAACATCAATTGGTGATGCGACAACTCATGCGCATCAGATTCGGAGGTTGGTTTAGAAAATTGGCAGAACAAACTTTACGAAGTCTCAGCGCGTAGATGTGCCTTTATGACTAAGTCACTGCGATGGATCGGCGTAGAGATTATTGACATTTCGTCATTTCATGGATTAGCGGATGTCAATGAATTTTTACAGCAGTTTGAGCAGGAAATTCCTCAGGAGCAGAGGATGACAACTATTAACCTGGCAGTAAAAGCCACACCTACAAGATGGTGGCATGCACATAAAGAACATATCACATCATGGGATGACTTTAAGAGATTGATGGAAATCAGGTTCTCTAATGACAAGGAGCCCTTACAGTAGAGATACATAGGGGAAAGTGACCCCAGGTCACATATTCAGATTTGTGAACAGAGTTGGTCAGAAATTCCAGAGGATAAATGGGTTCACCTATTCATTCACACTTTAGACACGGTGCCAAGGAATTGGTACACGGAGACAGAGTTGCGCAGAGAAACCATCACATGGCCACTTATGATAGAAAACTTTCTACTCACTTTCACTTTTGAATCTGAGTATCCCAGCATTGATCAGGCCCTAGGTGTTATAAAGACTAAGATATTTGATGACTGTACCCAATCAGTGTCTACTCAGCCTGATTGGGCCAGACAGTTAGAACATGCGGTAGAGTGCTACAACTTCGCAGCAGAACCAGATGATGAGGATGAGAACCCTTGCAGCATCAACATTCTAGAGTCAGAAGGGACTCACGATGTTGATGGATCAAAACTTGAGATCCCAGCTATCATAGACCCTATCAAGATTAAAAAGATCAATATTGGCATAGAAACAGAACCAAAGTTTGCCTCTATTGGAGACTATTGGGATGATGAAACAGTAGGACACATCGCATATCTCTTACATGACTATCAGGACCTATTTACCACTAAGTTCATAGAGATGAAGGTAATAGTAGGAGATCTGGGAGTCATGCGCATACCATTGAAAGAGGATGTTAGGCTAGTTAAGCAGCGTCCATATAGATTGAATCATCGCTATAAATAAAAAGTTAAGGATGAGATCGATAAGATGCTAGCAGCAGACATCATTGAGCCAGTAGAAGAAAGCGAATGGGTTAGTCCCATGGTTGTGAAGGAAAAGAAAACCAAAGGAGAAATAAGGATTTGTGTCGATTTGCGCAAACTCAACGACGCATCGCTTCATGATCCATTTCTGACACCCTTTACTGATGAAGTTTTAGACAATGTGGGAGGACAAGAGGTCTACTCCTTCATTGATGGCTTTTCAGGCTATCACCATATTAGAATCCATTCAGAGGATCGAAACAAGACCACTTTTGTGACAGAATGGGGCTCATTCTAGTACATGGTAATGCCCCTTGGTCTTAAAAATGCACCATCTATCTTTTCTAGAGTAGTAGTTGCTGTATTTAAGGAATACATCCATAAATTATTAGAAGTCTATTTCGATGATTGGACTCTATTTGGATTAATCGACAAGCATATAGGAGATTTAAGGCTCATGTTAGAGAAATGTAGGCAATATCATATTTCTCTTAACTTGAAGAAATGTATATTCTGTGCGCCATTTGGTATTCTGTTGGGTCATATCATTTGCAGACAAGGCTTGATGGTAGATCCCGCAAAGATTGCCATCATTGTTAATCTTCCAGCACCCAACTTAGTTAAGCAATTGAGGACAGTGCTTGGTCATACTGGGTACTATAGAAAATTCATCAAAGGTTATGCAAATATCACAACACCTATGGAAAAGTTGTTAAAGAAAGAAGTGAAATTCCTATGGAATGAGGAATTCCAACAAAGTTTAGACAAACTTAAAAAGAAGATGGTTACAACACCCATCTTAGTATTCCTAGATTGGACCAAGCCATTTCATGTACATGTGGATGAATCTGGCATCGCACTGGGGATCGTCTTAACCCAGCCAGGAGAAGGGGGTATCGATCACCCTATCGTGTACTCAAGCAGAAAGCTATCTATAGCAGAAAATAACTACACCACTACAGAAAGAGAAGGATTAGCTATGGTGTATGCTCTACATAAGTTCAGGAACTACTTGTTGGGTGCCCCATTCAAGATGTTGTGACTGACCATTCTTCTTTAAAGTATTTGGTCAATAAACTAGTATTAGGAGGAAGGATCTGCAGATGGTTACTCTTATTTTAGGAGTATGATTTTGAAATCATTGTAAAACCAGGAAGATTAAATGCTGGACCTGATCATCTGTCGCGGATAGATTCAGGTGAAGAACCAAGTAATTTAGAGGACAATCTGCTAGATCCGCAATTGTTTTCTATCTAGGTTGTAGATGAGTACTATGAGGATATTATTCACTTTCTCACTACAGGGTGGGCACCAGTTGACTTTAATAAGCAGCAAAAGAAACAGTTAGTTGTGAAAGCAACAGACTTCACTTTGATTGCAGGACATCTATATAAGTTAGGTCAAGATGAATTCCTGTGCAGATGCGTCATGCCACATGAGAAAAAATCCATTATCAGAGAAGCACACTCAGGTACCGCAGTAAGTCATTTTGCAAGAAAGCCGACTGCTCAGAAAATCTTGACTGCAGGGTTATGGTGGCCTACTTTGTACAAAGACACTAAGGAGTTTTGCAGATGTTGCGATATCTGCCAGAGGGTAGGAAAACCTTCGCAGAGAGATGAAATGCCACTGCGACCATAGATTACGCTGCGGGAATTTGACAAGTGGGATATAGATTTCGTGGGTCCTATCAACCCACCAGGGAAACAAACTAGTACGAGATACATCATCACATGAATAGAATACCTCACCAGGTGGGCAGAGGCTAAAGCAGTAAGGGATTGTGATGCTGCTATAGCTGCATAGTTCATTTTTGAAAACATCATAAGTAGATTTGGATGTCCAGTAATTTTGATGAGTGATCAAGGAACAACTTTTCCAGATGCTTAAGCTTTATAGTGACAGCCACTCCACCTCCCAGCCCTAACTCAGACAGTTTAAGTAGTGCAGATGTCTAGTGTAGTTGAAAGGAGGCATCGCACCGGTAACTAGTCTACACGTAAAAAATAAAAAATAAAAATCAAAGTATGAGGAGTTTCATGCCAGTAGGTTGGTTCAGAACGATGCGGTGTTACATTGCAGCAATGCGATGCTCCCCGTGCCACGTAGACAAGTTTGAAAAGAGACAGAGGGCCAGTCACTTCGCCTTCTGACAAGTAGTTAATCCAGAAATGACCGGTATACGTTACCCTAGATTTGGCAACAGTATAATGATTTTCCCAGATTTGCTAAATCTTGGTCGAGACCGGCGCCTGCACATAAGTTTCGAGGGAAATTTGATCATATTTCAGCAATTAATGAGGATCGAAACGACGGGTATTGTCTTGTCCATGCAATTAATACCACCTATGGTTCTAGCCTAAATGACCATTGCTTCGAAGATTATCACCTTCATTATAAATTCAAAGATCATTCATCCATAAGGGTTACTTTTGTGATTTCTGAGAGATACAGAGTAGTTTGAAGAGTTTCCCCTGTGAAGAGATACTACAGTTACAAAGTGCTAGTTTTCCCCATTTTCGCAGCCATTGCCAGTTCAGAGCATTGCACCAAGTGGTTTTTGTCTGAGATAGAACCTTTAGAAGACATTGTGCAAAGATTCCAGCGTGGTGGCCTTAAGTCCGCTATGACGACGCTACCCAAGCTTGTGAAATTAGGTACATCACAGGTCAGACAGCTGCCAAGGATGAGGAGTCAAGCATAGGATGTAGAAGATGTCATCAAAGTCTTTGCTGCAGAGAAGCAGAAAGACGAGCATATCACTGAAGATAAGAAATCAGATCAGACGAATGATGAGAAGAAATCTCCAGCTAAGAATAAAGTAAAAATGAGAAAAACCAGGCAACGAGAGAAGGAAGATGACCTATCTCATCACTTAAGAGAAGAACAAGAGATTGTCGAGGAAAAGAAATGAAAAAATGAAGATCATAGGCAGCATGAATACCTGGAGTGATTTGCTGAGAAGAAAAGTGAAAGGGGGAAAACAAACCCAGCAAGCAGAACTTCAGAAGGCAGACAAAGGCTTGCTCTCGGAATGGAATTCATGGTTTGTATAGTTTTCATATGAAAGGATCCAGACCGAGTGAAATGTTTAAAAAGGCTCTGGAAGAGACAGTGACTAAGATGGAGGAAGACCACAAAGCATAGATTGCTGAGCTTGAGGCTCGACCATCGGGAACACCCGAGGCAGACAAGGAAGCAAGGGCACAGGTCGTTAGACTTGCTTCAACACAGATGAAGAATCACATAGATGATGCAGAGTCATTACTAGCCGATGCGATGAAGACATGGTCGGAGCTAGATGAGCTCCCAGATAGAGTGGAATTGCAGCAGAGCATCCAGCACATAGACAAGGCCACAACAACAATAAAGGAAGAAGTCAAGAGCTTGGGAGCTCTTGCAAAGATTAGAAAGACGACCGAGATGAACCGCTTGCAACAAGAAGTGTAGTAGTTACAAGAAATAGACATACAATTCAACAACCTGCTTCAACCATATCAAGAACAAATTGTAGAGCTGATCGATGCGGTTGAGCAGAAGGTCAAGGAGTTCACTACAAGTAAGAGTGAAATGGATGATACAAAAGATTCCAGCATTAGTCAAGCTATGTTTGAAACGGCGCAAGAGTGTGTCGAAGCTATGAACAATGAAGTCATAGGACTTCGAGAGAGATTCACAAAGACTTCGCAAGAAGCCAAGGAGAATCTACAGCAGGAGAAGCCAGCTGTTAGTGGCTCAGGGACGAGCCACAAGTAAGTGTTAGGGGACTGTTGGAGCAGGGTCCCACAGCTACAGGAAAAGATTCTATATCGGGACAGGGAAGCCAAAGAAGACAGTACTTGAGCGGCCAAGAAGAGAGAGCCCAACCACTGCATTCAAGGCAGCAACGAAGATAGCAGGGCTCAGCTACCCTCATAAAGAAAAAGGATCAACGGGATGAGGTATTGAAGATGAAGGACAGAAGTGGAGCAACCGAGGAAGCGGCGCCCATACCCACGATCAGCGCCGAGAAGCGTGGAAGACTGCAGAAAGCTGTGGTGTGATGGAAAGCGGCAGCTCAAAGTACAGATAGGCCGACTTTCACAGTTAGGGTTTTTGGGTTACTGTTGGGAAAGGCCCACAGTTTTGTAAAGGAGAGACCTCTGGGCCACCTATATAAGCATGTATTTTGTATTGTAAAAGGTTAGCCATTGAGTCATTTAGCTAGTTAAGTGTCTCTAGTGTCTCAATATTGGAAGAGTTGAGCTCTGGTCCTGTTATTCTAACTATATTATCTTACTATAACTAGTAGCCGGCTCATTGAGCATGTATGTAACAATCTGCAGGGATTGAGAGAGAGAGAGAGAGAGGAAGAGTATATTGTAAGAAGGCAATATAAGGAGAAGAAGAGATCTAAGAGAGAAGGGCTCCCGGCTGTGTGTGCGGAGTTTCCCAGAAGATCTCGAGCTGCATATTAGGTTGCAGTGGAACTGTGTTTACTCTCTCAAGATATAAGATAAAAACCAGTTCCCGTGGACGTAGCTTCCCCCCCGTAGGTGAACCACGTAAAATCCATGTGTTGTGCGATTGATTCATGTGATTGTGTTTTACTTAGTTGTTATCTGTCATTCATTACATGAACTTTACTATCAGTTGATGAATGTATGTATGTATGCTCCAGTTTATAGCACATAGAAGGTTAACCGCAAGTTGAATGTATCAAGTAGCCTGTGTATGAGTTATCAATGCTTGATGCACGATAGTTACAGTTACAGTGTTAAGTGATTTCTGCATATTGGTTCAGCAAGTTGAGCATAGTGGATGTTAAGCATATTAGACTATAGGAGTCTAAGCGGGACTGTTTAGCTTAACTATTATACTAAGAGAAGAGCCTTTGGATTGTGAGGGTCATAGTGGAGTCTTACTATAGAAGATATTGCAGTATAGAAAGGTGATATCGCACTATCATAGGAACCGCAGTGTAAGATATTGTAGCATAAGAGGGCAGCCGAGGAGATAGTTTGTGCATCGCTCTAGAGGTGGCGATGCGATAATAGATCGCTCCCTCCCAGGGCTAGCGAGTAAGAAAGGTCACCACCACAGAGAGATCCCGCCGGATAAGAAGAGTCGCGAAACCCTAGGATGCTACAGAACCCGGTTGAGGACACTTGAGTCTTCAGCCAACCCATCCAAGATCACTTCGGGTGATACTTCAGACCATTCTGCGGTCCATCGCCGAAAGGGTCAGTAAGCTAGGGGTTTTGTTGGTACATAACAAGTAAACCTGGGTCTACCCAGTCAGAATGAACAACACCTGTGGTATGAGATGATCCTTGATAGAATCGACAAAAATTCTCTTTGCCATAACCAACTTCTTCTTATGCAAGGCCTTAGCCTCATCTCCCTCTGGAACTGGAACCTCCTCATGGATGTAGGAGTCTAACTCATTCTCTTTCAGGACCAGGGAGATCCTATACTTCCAAGCTCAGAAGTTATCAGCTCCCTCAATATTTTTATCAAGCTTGGTATGATGAGACATCTTAACTAAGAACCTCAAATGGAAATACAAAATATTTTAGATCTTACCAGGTCAAGATGTCGTATCTGAACTTTGAGCTGAAATCCTACAAAGCTAGTTCAGGAGAAAATTAGGGTTTTTCTTTTCCGAAGTTATGTCCAACCAAATGCCTTGAAATTTATCCCTAACTTCCATTTTGGGGAGGATATCAGTCCAGTCCTAGGCTCACTAAAAAATCCCTCTTCTATGAAAAGCTCTAATTTCCGGTAGCAGTGTCAGGTCCAAAACTAAAAAACCTTAGAATTGGATTCTGCTTCGACATAAAGATGCACCCTAAGGAGTAGAGTTATTCCACCTTAGTATCCCTAGTTCCCGCAGCTGCACAATGTCTTATTCTCAGGTTGGCTTTGATTCCATGTTAGTTTTTCAACATTCAAGCTAGAATTATGTTAGGATCTTTAACTAAGAGAACAACAAGTACAACAATCAAACACAAGAGACAATGAACACAATGTTTTTCCTCGGGGAAACCACAAATGTAGAAAACCCTGTAAAGCCCTCAGAGATAGAATCAACACAAAAGGTAAAACCACAAAACAGTAAAATGCTCTCCTGACAGCAGTAACCTTCTTCTTGTCTAGTCCCAGTGTCTTCTTCTTCCTCAACTATGCGCTACACTTGAGTGTGTTTGTGTTGTGTGCTAAATAGAGACTCTATCTCTCTATTTATACTAATCTTGGCATGACTAAAACCTTATTAGGGCTGACCTCTACTAGGAGAGTCTAATAACCCTAGTGCCCTGGAACTGTGGGGATTTTAACCCTTATACAATAGGAGGGTTACCCACAATGACTTGACATGACTTTTTTACATTATTGATTCTCCCGATCGGAACATCAGGGCATGACATAACATGATAACATCCCGGAATAAACATCGGGTTACAATAGATAAGAAATACAAGTGAAATACATTTCAAAGTTACAATTACATCAATAATCATAGGTATACATTTTTAGTTATCCATTGCTTTGTGCATCACAATTATAATCCCATGTGATCATATTGGCATTTAATGCATAGACACTATCTTTTATTTTAATCTAACTTTCCAATTGCACATAATACATCCTCTCTAGTTAAGGGATCCATGGGTTTACAATATTATATGCTAGACTCTAATGCATCTATCCTCGTTTCTGCCTCTATTTCACATGGAGGGATATGCATAACATCACATTATTTTCTAGCGTATACTACAATCCATTTTCTAGATATATCTATTCACGCCATGCTTAATTCATGAACCTGTTCATTTCAATGGGAATGCAAAACTATCACTCTCGTATTCCTAAAATATATTATCCACCCCTATGCCATAAAATCACATAGATAGGAATTGAAGCCTAAATGAAACAACTCCATTTTATAACACACACTCATATATGGATGATAAGAAATTAATGGATTCCTACTAAACATTTATAGTTCAATACAACAACAACAACTATGACACAAATAACACATCACCTTCACAACACCTATCTTCTTTCTTGCACACATTGAACACGTTAGCTTCTCACTCTACTATTAGTTTGTGTATGATAACTTATAGTCACCAATTTTATAACCACAAAAACACTTCTAATCTAGGGTATTATGTTTATGACAAATCCAAATATCCAAGTAGCATAGCATGGGAATCTACATTATCAGCATAGTAGCACAATATTTCTACTTTATATCATCCTATAATCAATTTTCATCAACCAGGAGGAAAATGATTTAAATAAACACTTTCATTCTTTCTATCAACCTTGCAAGGATCCTCCATGAAAAGGATCTCAGTAGCACATACTTAGGAATCCCCGGCCCTAGACTGCTTATGTCCTTAGATTTCAACACTTTGGTATGTATTAATTGTATTTGGATTTCCTACTAGTTTTGAAGAAGATAGTAATTGATCGTATATAACTCTTACCTACTTCAACTCTCTATACAACTCCACTCTTAACCTGGTCATTTATAAATTCAAATTTGTTTCCATTTTATTGACAAGTTTTCAAGTTTGGAGGAAATTAGGGAAACTTTCAAGATAAAATAAGAGGAATTGATAGGGAACATGGTCACCTTTCTCTTGTCCAATTCCTATCAAAATATTAACCATATAATCATTAGAGGAAATTTGAGGTCTAAAATGGGCCTCCTAAGGAAAATAATAAAATAATAGTTAAAATAATAAAATAATAGTTAAAATAATAAAATAATATTTATTAATTTTGGAGGAAGAATGAAAAAAACTACTTTTTTGTTGATATTTTTGACATATCTCCCTATGGTTTTACCCAAATTCCAAGCGAAGAGATCGTTGGATGTGGAAATTAATTCCGCATCCAATGAGTACTCGCACTGCATACTTTTGACGAACCCTGCTACCCCAAAAATAAGAAATACCTAAAAAATGTGATGATGGCATCATCATCACATGTTTTCAGGTATTTCTAATTTTTGGGGTAGCAAGGTCCATCAAAGTATGCAGTGCGGGTACTCATTGGATGTGAAATTAAATTCCGCATCCGACAAGCTCACCCACTTGGAATTTGAGTAAAAACACAGGGAGATATGTCGAAAATACAAACAAAAAAAGTAGTTTTCTTTTATGACAAATATGTCAATTCAACCATTATGGTTGACTCATTTTATTGAAATTCTATTGGTTCCTAAATTCCAACTCACAAAATTTATTGTTGGCGTGTTTTCTTATAAGGCCAGTTTTAGACCCCAAATTTCCTCTAATGCTAGCTAGCCATCCATCCAACCCAATGGCTAATGGGTACACCTACGTTGAGGGTGCATCCTTCTAGCCAGATCAACCATCTAAGAAAACACAACCATCTTAGTTATCCAAATTCAAGAATGTGGTATGATACGCCCTTCAGGGTGGAACCTTATAGGGTAATATTGCATTGGTTAATTAATTTTTGTGTGGGTTAGTTATCCAGGTCACCATTTTCTACTGTTGATATATGTTCATGTGCATAGAATATGATTTTTATAGTGTTTGAGGGTTATGCATCCTTAAATGGGGTTTCCAAACTTTGATAGCTTGTTGGAAGGAAGTTTGGATGCGCAAGGTGCGATAGTGACAAAATTCAAAGAACACTATGCAAGGTGACGAAGCTGAGAAGGGTCTGATTAGTGGAATTTTTGGTACTTTTGGTCTGAATTAGTTATAAAGTTAGTTAGATGTGGACCATTTTGTAAAGGTGTAAGACTATATAAGGAATTAGGAATGGAGTATAATATCATTCTCTTTTTTGGCATCATCATATGTTGTGCGAACTATTTTGCTGAGGCTTTCTCTAAGGCTGTCGACTAGGAGATGTATTTTGGAAATACGTTTTGACCTACAGAGTAATATGACATGGATGGATGATGTTGGAAATATTGTGTATTTTTTCTTTGACCTTGATTTAGCTGTTTCTATAGTTTGAATGATGCAATATAATTGACTAAATGTTGCGATCTACTCCTGTGTGTAGAAATTCTGACCAGCAATAGATTAATTTCACTCACAACAAATTACAATTGATCATGCAAAAATTGTCAACAATGGAGACTGAAAATGGAGCTGTAACACAAAATTATATTAACTCAGTGTACAATAGCCAAACCTGTAATAACATAGGTTGCTGAATATATAGAATACATCAATAGGTTGAATGCATAAGGAGGCATCCAAAGCTAGCATAAAGCAGGCTTACCCAAAATAGGCAAATCCCCCATAGGTGTAAAAAGATGACCCCAAATCTGTCATGAGGCTCACGAATTGGCAAGGGCGCATGGGCAAGCTAATGAGTGGTGGAATGGCAGCTCATACATGATTTTGCATGGAGGAAAGAGTGGAGGAGGAAGAGGCAACAAAGCTGATTCACCTCACCTAGTCTTGCTTTCCTATGTGCCTTAAAACACTGAAAAAGCAGGGAATAAAGCAGAAAAAGCAGATAGGCACCTAGGAGGCCAGGAATAAAGCAGATTTGATTCCTAAGGCTTTCCCAAGCGCTACATGAGTCAATGATGGCAAGTTTGACCTCTATGGATAGGCAATTAGCAACTTGCACATGGTGGGACTCATGGACTAGGCAAATAAGACAAAAATAAATGAATTAATGTCTAAGTGGGTAAATACTATGGGTTTATTATTCTAACACCCCCCCTTAATCCT
>LPNX010997409.1:221059-236068 GCA_001517045.1 Pseudotsuga menziesii | reverse complement strand
GAGCAGAGGGGTTTGAGTAAGGCAGGAAGTGTGAAAACATGTATACCTTTTGGGCATGATTCGCTACTCCTTTTGCAATGATTCTTCCACTTGAGATTTATATGATCTCAACTTCATCTAGTGAGAATATTACTTTCTTAGGAGACCCAGTGTGGGTCATCTGGTATACTGATAGAAGGTTGGAGGTGAGACCAGGGACATACAGCACATTGTTGAAGTTACCATGATCAAGTTCTATCCTTCCTTTGCCTTTACTTTCAGTGAGAGAGTCATCTCCCAGTACAATAGATGGTCCTTTCGACATATCCAGTGAGGAGAAGGCCTCCTTAGTCGAAACCATGTGTCTTGAAGCTCCAGAATCTATGATAAAACTGGGTGAGCTTGATGTGCCAACAACTAGAGCATGAACTCTCTCTCTGTCATCAGAACTTGATCCTCCTTCTCTCTTCTTTGAGCCTTCTGGAAGGGAGATGCCATTCTTCTCCAGGAGATTGGTCATCATATCAATATGCTTTTTCATACAAGAGCTTTCAGTGTGATTTCCCTTCGAACAATATGAGCACTTGTTCATATCACCTTTGTTTTTCTTCTTCTGGGTATTTTTCTTGGGACCTTGTTGATCCTCCGGAGACTGCTTCTTGTCTCTTCTTTGCTCAGGTGGATTTTTAGCTTTCTTTTTGCTTTTAGAATCCACCCTTGAATCTCCAGCAACCAGAGCTTGGTCTTTGGAAGGTTTGATGGTGCCCATCATCACCAGCTTGTCTTGTTCTTGTGTGAGAGATTCCATGAAATCTGCAAGGCTAGGCATCTTCCAGGTTCGAGCTGTGAGTTTTGTGGCATAGAAGGTCAAAACAAAGAATGAGTAGTCAGGTCCTAGCTTCGAGAGGATGGACAATATGATCTGATCATATTTCTTTTCGATACCACACTGCTTCATCTGCAAAACTAGTGCTTTGAACTTGGAGAAATATAGCTGCAGGGATTCAAAGCTGTTGGGACTTAGAGAAATCAGCTCATTTTCGATCTGATGTCCCCTCATCTCATATGTCTTTCCAAAAATCTCAGACAGCTTCTCCCATACTTGATCCGGTGAAGTTAATCCATCGAGATGGAAAAGGAGGTCTCAGGAAATACTGAGACATAGGAGGCCATAAGCCTCATCTCTCCGATTGTGCCATTTGATCTTCTCTGCAGCTGCATTGGGATCTGCTTTTGTTTCCATAGTCACCCTGTAGAGGCCTTTCGCTCTCAACAAGATATCCATCTCTGCTTTCCATTCAAAATAGTTGAAGGGAGTCAAGATAGTTTTCTGTGAATCCATAGCTTTAGAAAATCTGTCCCGACTGTCAGTAGAAGGCTCCCAGTCTTGATGTCGAACCTGCAAAACAATTTTTGAAGGAGAGTAATAACCTACAATGGCACTGATACCATGTAGAAATTCTGACCAGCAATAGATTAATTTCACTCACAACAAATTACAATTGATCATGCAAAAATTGTCAACAATGGAGACTGAAAATGGAGCTGTAACACAAAATTATATTAACTCAGTGTACAATAGCCAACCCTGTAATAACATAGGTTGATTAATATATAGAATACATCAATAGGTCAAATGCATAAGGAGGCATCCAAAGCTAGCATAAAGCAGGCTTACCCAAAATAGGCAAATCCCCCATAGGTGTAAAAAGTTGATCCCAAATCTGTCATGAGGCTCACGAATTGGCAAGGGCGCATGGGCAAGCTAATGAGTGGTGGACTGATAGCTCATACATGTTTTTTCATGGAGGAAAGAGTGGAGGAGGAAGAGGCAACAAAGCTGATTCACCTCACCTAGTCTTGCTTTCCTATGTGCCTTAAAACACTGAAAAAGCAGGGAATAAAGCAGAAAAAGTAGATAGGCGCCTAGGAGGCCAGGAATAAAGAAGATTTGATTCCTAAGGCTTTCCCAAGTGCTACATGATTCAATGATGGAAATTTTGACCTCTATGGATAGGCAATTAGCAACTTGCACATGGTGGGACTCATGGACTAGGAAAATAAGACAAAAATAAATGAATTAATGTCTAAGTGGGTAAATACTATGGGTTGATTATTCTAACACTGTGATGGTTTATGTTTATGAATGTTGAGATGTATTCGCATAATGAATGAGTCCATACTTGTTGATATCTTTGTGGAATGAATAAACTGTTGTGATAATTGATCTTATGCGAATAATAATGAATGATGTGACTAATGATGAGTAATTTGTGTTAAAGTTAAAAACCCTCTCCTGGATCTCTGGTTAGCAATACGATTTGGAAAGAACAAGTTGCGCAAGTCCTCCTCTTTACCGTGGAAAATCGGTTCCTATAGCCCTCCCTCAAGCATATCGGGTGTAACAACCCTCCATGGGGTCCAACTAAATAAACTAACAAGCATAAATCTAGATATGATAAAGGAGTTTAAGAAGATCTATTTTCTTATCATGTGCAACATTAAAAAATTCAAAATAATTTAAATACCTGTAAAGCGCTAGTTGTTTCCGTTTCATTGGATTTCCAATCGTGGTGGATCCACTGGTTTCCTCCCTACCATGCCCTAACAGGTACTCTCCTTCCCCCAGGACTCCCGAGCTCGACAAGGCTGAAAAACCTTGCTAGAAACGGAAGTACAACTCCAGATTGCTGCTGGGAGGCTCATGACCTCACTCACGTCATACTAAACCACACTCTTCCATAGTCACCTTAGAGCCACCCAAAGGGTTCGGTCTCCAAACTATGGAAGGACCGAAGAATATGAAGATCCCTCATTCTTCCATTTCTTTAGCTTTTATTAACCATTCCGTTAATTCCCATTCATCCAATGCATCACTTTAAGTTAACTCTTTAGTTACTCTAATTAATTAATTCATTTTTATTTACCAACCCACTTATTAGTTATCTTTAGTTCTCTAATTCCTTTCCGATTATTTATGGTTTCACATTAGTTCAAGTTCCTTAATTTACTCCTTTAATTGATTTCTCAATTTGGCTTGATTTTAGTTTATTTATATTTAACTTTTTATTTAATTTTTAATTTAATCAATTAATTAATTAATATTATTATTATTATTAAGTTCTTTATGATTAATTTATTATTTCCCTTTATTAAAATATATGTTTTTAACCCCTGCATTCTCATCGCGACAAGAATTTTCAAGGTGATATGCTTCATGCATGCCCTTTCGATAATTCCCATAGGTGGGGAGTTGTTTATGAAGACTGAGCCATTGTTACCTCAGTTCACCTACCATGGGAAGACCGAGGTGGTTCTTGGTGAATAAGGTCGAATCCCTATTGCATGCCACCCAGTAATAATCTTCATGAGTGACCGAATCGTGGCCTACCCTCATGGCACACACATCTGATGAACTGGTGTTTTCCTCACTCTATTCAAAGTTCATCAAATCGTCCAATTTCCTAACCTTACAGGTATAATATTTTCATCCTTGTCACATGATGTGGATCGATTGGAAATCACAATGCCATCACCTGCACATTAACCAATCTGTACATCAAATCTTATAAATAAGATTTCAACTATAACAAATCCTTCAATCGACCAATTGTAGAGGTTTCCTGACTCATCCAGAGTCCATGCATGCCAGTGCATCCAACATATTATAAATCAATCATGATATATGCAAGACTGATATGACCTTCCATAGTCATCAACTCAACTAGATCCTTTTGCATCTCGAAGCTTTCTTGTGTTTCATGTACCTTCCTTTCCTGTCACACTTGATAGACCATCAGAGTACATGCTACATAATTTTTGTCAAAACATTATACAACTTTATTCATTGCTGGTAAATTCACATGATTTTTCATTCATAATTAAAATCATAATATAACAACATACATAATTTAACCAGATTTCAACATTATTCTCATAGTCATAGTTTACTCCTCAATATGTTAGATAATCCTTCTTAGGTCATATCTCATCAATAATTCCTTGCTTCACACAAGTCTAGGTTATCCTAAACCGGATTCCATAAAAAATACATTCATAGAAAGTTATTTTAGATTCCAAAATCGTACGTAGACAGGTCATTTGTCATAGAACGACCTCAACTATTAGTCATAATAATCTCAAAAATCAAGGTAAAAGCAGGGTGTTACATACACCCCCACTTCAGGAAACTTTGTCTTGAAGTTCTAGAATAAGTACGGATATTGTCTATATATTGCCAATGCCTCCTCTTAGGTCACATTATTGGGACTATACCCATCCTTGATATTAGATCCTCATACATGAATCCACATCTATTTATATTATGGACTTCTTTTATTCAATTACTTTTCCTATCCCTAAGTGGGGTATTACATACTCCCCCTCTTTAGGGAACTTCGTTTCGAAGTTAATTCTTATTGTACATTCAATGATAGTTTCAATTTCTTTTCACATTCAAGTATTTATCCCATTCTACTCTATTTTCATCAAATGATCATTCCCATATGCATTAGATATACTTCCATTATTGACCTTATGTTCCAAGTAATAAGGTTTTTATCCTTCCTTCTTTAATTCAATAGTAATTTCACATAATGTAAATCCTATAATATCTTTAAATAATTTCCAGTCTAATCTAGATTTTCAACACCTCCTAATCACTCATGAGTATTTATTATATCCCAATTAAATACAACGTGTATCACATGAATAATCAATCAACATTTTGCACATCCAAAGGTAGTTCAAAATACAAATCTATTTGGCTATCCTCTATTCCCAGTAGAGAAGGCATACATCAATAGATTGGTAGTTACAATTATGAATTTATAAATTAATAATGTCTATTAAATAGTCAAGAATCATAAGTTTCCCATCACTCTCATAAGGCTTCTTCCTGTTAGTTTTTCAACATTAAGGTAGCATTATTAGGATATTTAACTGAGAGAATAACAAGTACAACAATCAAACACAAGAGACAATGAACACAGTGTTTTTCCTCGGGGAAACCATAAAGGGAGAAAACCCCGCAACTTCCTCAGAGATAGAATCAACACCAAAACAGAAAATCCCAAAATAGTAAATGATCTCCCGACGGCAGCAACCTTCTTCTTATCTAGCCTAGTGTCTTCTCCTTCCTCAACTATGCGCTACACTTGAGTGTGTATGTGATGTGTGCTAAATAAAGAGTCTAGCTCTCTATTTATACTAATCCTGGCATGACTAAAACCCTACTAGGGCCACCCTCTCTAGGAGAGTCTAATAACCCTAGTTCCCGGGAACTGCGGGGACTTTAACCCTTAGACAATAGGAGGGATACCCACAATGACTTGACATGACTTGTTTACATTATAGATCTTCCCAATCGAAACATTGGGGAATGAAATGACACAAGTAGATCATGGAATAAACATCGGGTTACAATAGATAAGAAATACAAGTGAATACATTCTGAAGTTACAATTACATCAACACTCCCTCTTAACTAGGAAGGTATTCTCTTGACACAATTTTCATCACTGGTCTTCTTCTCTAGGTCATCTCGTCATCTGCATCTTCAAGTCATCTTCTTCTTTAAGTCATCTTTGTCTTCAAGTCAAATTCATCTTCGGATTTGGATCATCACTGGACATCATCACTTGATCTAGATCATCATTGGACATCATCACTTGATATGGATCATTACTCGATCTGGAGCATCACTGGACATCATCACTAGATCTGGATCATTACTCAATCTAGATCATCATTGGACATCATCACTGGATCTGGATCATCACTCGATCTAGATCATCATTTCTAGATCATTATCATTGGATCATCACGAGTGCTATCTCATGATTCTTCTCATCACAGGAAGTTCT
Source organism: Pseudotsuga menziesii (assembly GCA_001517045.1). Taxonomy (NCBI): domain Eukaryota; kingdom Viridiplantae; phylum Streptophyta; class Pinopsida; order Pinales; family Pinaceae; genus Pseudotsuga; species Pseudotsuga menziesii. Next base: position 230,225 of record LPNX010997409.1, on the reverse strand, counting down.
ACAGAGCCAACCCTTTTTAATGCTAGTTGTAGGCCTAGCCTCCATGTAGGTCTTGTTCAGGCCTTATATCTGACCTACTAATCAAAATGGCTCGCCAAACACTTACATCTATCCTACTCATTAGAAAGGCACACCCAACACTTGCATCTGATCATGTAGGAACCGATCCTACGATCACATCAGAAAGGCCCAGCACTCACATTCACCAGCATGATAGGACACAACTACTATCTACTGTGAAAAGGCTCAACACTTACATCTAACCTACTCATCACAAAGGCATGTAATCACATATGATCTTGTAGGAACCAATCCTACAGTCTCATCAGAAAGGCCCCCAGTCCTAGACTGAGCTACCTGGTAACTGACCAGGTGCCTCCATTCCCTTAGAGAATGGCAGTAGCCCTTACATCTGACCTACTCGTCAAAATGGCTAGCACTCACATTTGACCTACTCGTCAGAAAGGCACAACACTCACATCTGAACTACTCATTAGAATGGCACATCACTCACATCTGACCTGCTCGTTAGAATGGCACAACACTCACACCTGACCTGCTCATCAGAATGGCCAGCACTCACATCTGACATGGAAGGAACCTAATCCTTTAGCCATGACAGAATGGCTCAGCCCTTATATCTGATCAAGTGGGAAAACATCCCTCTATCACATTAGAATGGCCATGCACTCATGTATGATCGTATGAGAACACATCTCACAGTCATATCAGAATAGCCCTTAGTCTCAGACTGAGTTTTCCTGGTAACTGACCAGGCACCTCCATTCGAAGAATGGAAATAGCTCTTATATCTGATCATGTAGGAACTGATCCTACAATCATATCATAATGGATCAACACTGATATCTGACATGGAAGGAACCAATCCTATCACCATCATAGAATGGCTCAGCCCTTACATTTGACCATGGAAGGAAAAAATCCTCTCACCATGTCAGAATGGCTCACGGACTCATCACTTCCCTTTGGAGGGAACCTCAATCTGGAGAACACCAAGCTTCTCCCTGAAGTACTCAAACTTCACCCTAGCCAATGGCTTTGTGAACACATCAGCTATCTGATCGTCCATTGCAACATATTGGAGCTTCACTGCTCTCCTCTGGAACACTGGATTCTTTGACAACTTCACGCAACTCTGGTTGTCACAATGTATACAAGTAGCATCCAATTGGCGATCAAACAAATTAGACAGTAGCTTCCTTAGCCATACTGCCTCACAACTAGCTCAACAAGCTGCGACATACTCTACTTCAGTTGTACTTAGTGCCACACTGGATTGCTTCCTTATAAACCAAGAGATCACACCCGATCCCATATTGAAGCAACACCCTGAAGTGCTCTTCCTATCGATGGCACTGCTTACCCAATATGAATCAACATAACCCTCCAGGTTAATATTCTGATTTATCTCATACTTGAGCCCATAATCAACTGTACCCCTTAGGTACCTCAGAATATGCTTTGCAACAATCAAGTGAACATTTCTCGGATCTGTCAAGAACTGGCGCAAGGTGTTCACAGCAAAGCAAATATCTAGTCTTGTGTTCATCAGGTACATCAAGGACACAATCATTTGATGATACATCGTAGCATCAACTGAATCTAATGAAGCATCACTCAATAGCTTCATGTTCGATGCCATAGGTGTGGCCATAGCCTTGCAGTCCATCATCCCAAACCTCTTCAGGATCTCTACTGCATACTTCCCTTGTCCAAGGAAGATTCCATCCACACTTTGCCACACCTCCATACCTAGAAAATAATGCATCATACCCATGTACTTCATTTCAAACTTGGCATCAATATTTCTCTTTGTATTAGCAATCAACCCATCCATACCTATCACAAACAAATCATCTACATATAGTAGAAGCATCACTAGATTTCCATCTTCAACCTTGTAGTAAAGGTTGGAATCTGCTTTACTCTTGGTAAATCCCAAACTGGATAGAAAGCTATCAATTCTGCTATACCATGTCTTGGGTGCCTATTTCAAACCATACAGGGATTTCTTCAATTTGCACACATGAGACTCCGAATCTTGTGTCTCAAAACTGAGTGGTTGTTCTACATACACTTCCTCTTCCACTACACCATTCAAGAAAACAATCTTGACATCCATCTGGTGTATCTTCCATTTCATCACTACAGCCAGAGAAAGTATTGATCTGATGGAAGTGTATTTGGCCACAGGTGTAAAGGATTCTTCATAATCTATTCCTTCTTTCTGAGAGAAACCCTGAGCCACAAATCTTGCTTTATATTTTTCAATGCTATCGTCTGCAGCATGCTTGATATTGTAGATCCATTTGGAAGTTACAACTGACTTCCCTTCTGATCTTGGAACAACATCTCAAACATCATTCTTCATGATCCATTGATATTCTTCGATCATAGAATCCTTCCATTCTTTCCGTTCTACCGCTTCTTCATAACTGGAAGGTTCTCTATCAATGAAATCACATAGTAAAGATACATACACGGAGTAGGATCTGGTCCTCTTTCTTTCTCTGTGATTCTCTTCTGGAGCCCCATATCTTTTCGCACCTTGGATAATTTCACGTACCTAAGCAAGTTTCCTCTTATGAGGATTCTTCTCCAGAGGTGGATCTACAGGTCTTTGTGGTTCTTCAAATTATCGATCTTCTTCTTGAGTTTCTTCATTCATGGTTGTATCATGAATTCTGGGTGCTTCTGCTTCTTCAGGTTCTTCAGCAGGTCTCTTTCTGGATTTGTTGTAAGTTGTGTCTTCATCAAATGTCACATCCCTGCTGATGTCAATCTTCTTGTATCTTGGCAAATATATTCCGTAAGCCTTCGAGCTTTTAGAGTATCCCACAAATATACCCTTATTTCCTGAAGGATCTAATTTTGTTCTATTCTCTTTTTGAATGTGTATGTATACAGGACAATTGAATATTCTGAGATGGCCGACTTTTGGTTTCTTGCCAGAGAAGACTTCTCCAAGAGTCTTGTTCTTGAGTACTCTATGTGGAGTATGGTTCTGTACATACACCGTTGTTCTGCTAGCTTCCGCCCAAAGATGCATAGGAAGATCTTGATCATGAAGCATAGCTCTTGCAGCTTCCATGATAGTTCTCTTGTTTCATTCTGCAATCCCATTCTGTTGTGGATTATAAGGAGTGGACAACTCCCTCTTAATCCCTAATTCTTTACATAGATCTTTGAATTCATTCGAAGTGAATTCTCCGCCATTATCTGATCGAAAAGTCTTGATCTTCTTTTCAGTGTGATTCTCGATCAAGGCTTTGAATTCCTTGAACTTGTAGAATACTTCGTATTTGTTCTTCATGAAGTAAACCCATGTCCTCCTAGAAAAATCATCAATGAAAGAAACATAATATGCATACCCACTTAGTGAGCTTGATGACATAGGACTGCATACATCAGACTCGGATGATTTCTAGGATTCCTTTGGCTTTGCTTTTGCTGCTAGGAAATGTCTTCTTTGTATTCTTTCCTTTTGCATATCCTTTGCATACCCCATCATGTTTTGCTTGGAATTTTGGAAGACCTTCAACAGCTTTGCTTGCACTTGGTAGTGCTCTGTAATGCACATGTGCAAGCCTTCTATGCCAAAGTTCACTTGGCTCTACTGTGTCATGGACCAAGGCTTGTTATTGATGGCCCTTTAATTTGTACAATCCTCCTTCTTGTTCTCCAATCACCACCTCATTATCGATAGTCTTTCATTTTCGCCACATGATGACTTGACCGTCTATGAATGCAACCCTAATTCCTTTTGCATCTAATGCAGATATGGAGAGGAGGTTCTTCTTGAGTCCTGGCACAAACAAAACTTCCTTCATTGTTATAGAGTTTCTAGAGTCTAGCTTATAGGAGGATTCCCCACTACCTTTTATTGGATACTGGTAGTCATCTCCTAGCTTCACCTTGTGAGGTGATTCATGTTCTGATAGTTTCACAATGGATTCCTTGAATCCTGTCATATGATTGGAAGCCCCACTGTCTATAAGCCAATCCGTTCTTCCATGAGAAATGTTTATCGTAAGAGCGGAAATCAAAACATATTCATCTTCTCTTTCATATATGGTTCTTTTCTTGGATGGTTCATCATCCTCTGTAGCATGAGCATGATTTCTTTTCCTGTTTCCCTTCTTATGAGAGTTAATCTTGTTTCTAGGAAAGTCTTTTGCAAAGTGTCCTCTTTCATCATATTTATAGCATCTCAATTTAGATAGGTCCTTTCTACTGTTATCTTTATGGTAAATATTCTTACCTTTGGAGTGATGAGAGTTTCTTCTGCCTTTCTTGGAGTGAACTGTGAGAGCTTGATCTTCGCTTCCCATATTCTCTTCTCAAGCTGCTATTCGAGCTTCTTCTTGAGTGCATTCTTCCCATAGTCTGCTGAACTTGACTAACTTCTTTCTGGCACAGATTCCTTGGATGAATGAATCCCTTGACCTAGGAAGGCCATTCAGTGTTGTCATCACAATTTTTGTATTCTCCACTTCTTCATCTACAGCTTCTAGTTTTTCTTTGATTTGGGAGACCCTTATGAAGTAATACTACATTGTTTTTGCAATCTGAATCTTCACATTCTTCAGTTGGTTTCTCAGAGTCATCTTCTGGTTTATGTTCTTCCCTTCAAACAATTTGGTTAGGGCATCAAACATAGCTTTAGGTGTCTTGAGAGAGGACACCTGTGGCATAAGGTGATCCTTGATAGAATCAACAATGATTCTCTTTTCCATAACCCACTTTTTATTATGTAAGGCCTTTTCCTCATCTCCCTCTGGAACTGGAACCTCCTCACTGATATAGGATTCCAACTCATTTTCTTCCAAGACTAGGGAGATCCTATACTTCCAAGCTCAGAATTTATCAGCTCCCTCAAGATTTTCATCAAGCTTGGTATGATGAGACATCTTAACTGAGAAACTCAAATGAAAATACAAAAGATTTAGATCTTACTAGGTCAAGATGTCGGATCTGGATTTGGAGCTGAAAATCCTGCAGAGCTGGTTCAGGAGCAAATTAGGGTTTTGCTTTTCCAGAGTTCTGTCCAACCAATTGCTTTGAATTTTATCCCTAACTTTGATTTTAGGGAGGATATGAATCCAAGCCTAGGCTCATTGAAAAATTCCTCTTCTGTGAAAATCCCTAATTTCAGGCAGTAGTGTCGGGTCCAAAACTGAAAAACCTCAGAATTGGATTCTGTTTCGATAGAAAGATGCACCCTAGGGTGGAGAGTTATTCCAACCTTATTTTGCTGAAAATATATGGAGAGAGATCCATAAAATAGGAATCCCTAGTTCCCGTAGCTGCACAGTGTCTTCTTCTCAGGTTAGCTCTAATTCCATGTTAGTTTTTCAACATTAAGCTAGCATTATTAGGATCTTTAACTAAGAGAATAACAAGTACATCAATCAAACACAAGGGACAATAGACACAGTTTTTTTCCTCGGGGAAACCATAAATGGAGAAAACCCCGCAACTTCCTCAGAGATAGAATCAACACCAAAATAGAAAAGCCCAAAATAGTAAGTGATCTCCCAATAGTAGTAACTTTCTTCTTATCTAGCCCCAGTGTCTTCTCCTTCCACAACTATGCGCTACACTTTAGTGTGTATGTGATGTGTGCTAAATAGAGAGTCCAGCTCTCTATTTATACTAATCCTGGCATGACTAAAATCCTACTAGGGCTGAACTCTCTAGGAGAGTCCAATAACCCTAGTGCCCTGGAACTGCGGGGACTTTAACCCTTAGACAATAGGAGGGTTACCCACAATTACTTGACATGACTTGTTTACATTATCGATCTTCCCAATCGGAACATCGAGGCATGACATGAGACAAGTACATCCCGGAATAAACATCAGGTTACAATAGATAAGAAATACAAGTGAATACATTCCAAATTTACAATTACATCAACACTTCCAAACCCATAGATACCAATAAAATTGACTCTCAATTTAGATATGATTCCAACATGTCAAAACTTAACAACCTAGTCAAACATATTAAACTTTAACTTTTATCCATTCTGATAGCATATCATGTCCCAATCAAGGATCTCATCATGTCCTTGCCTCATTTCAACATTCTTGTTATCATATGACTCCTTCGACATGATTTACAAGTCACATACTATGTGTCGTTATAGCCTGATCAAGTCTTGTTTTAAGGATTGGTCATCTTTCTCATTTAGGATTTATTATGTTTTAGGAGGTTATCCTCATTAGGTTTAGTTGGTTCATTAACACTTCTCTTTATTCATATCATACTTTCTTTAGTCAATACAAAAAAATTTAACTCTTTTGAGTGGGAATAACTATCTCTTGATGCAACCAAATGTTAGTATGCAAAATCTCAAAGTAGTACATTTTTGACAATCATAGTCGTACCTAGATCTTAGTTACCTATACTTGCAAATGTCTTTCATTGATTTGAATTTCCCTTATATTGAGCCAAAATGTATTCTTTACTTTGTTGAATGCTTTAACCTTTCTAACATAATTTCACAAGTTATACATTTTTTTTATTATATTCTCAACTTTATGTCTATCGCGCTTTTGAGTTCCAATTAAAACCATTCAGTATATGTTTTTCTATGCTCCATAAAACTTTCCTACTTTAACTGAGTCAATCCATGCATGTCGACAAGATAACCAATTATTGTTAAAAAAAAAAATCACTCAATTAATTCAGAGAGTTAATGTCATATAAGTATTTTTCTATAAATCCAGCCCTTGAAGTGTATGGGATGAGAGACTTCTATTGTATGTCTTTAACTAAGTCAAACTTCAAGTGGTAAGGTTACTTTATAAGGATAGGTGTTCTATGCAAAATGTACACAATTATTTACTTTGTAAGGAAAATAACATCATTAATCATATAACATTGACTTTGTAAGGGAATATCGCCTACTTCATTATCCATTACATAATATTCATATAATACCTACTTTGTGAGGAAATAACTTCCACTTTGGTATTCATTTTGTTAACTCTCTTTAAGAATACTCTTTTAATAGAATAATCATAAAATGTAATTTCAACCTTAAATGACATTACTATCTTTTGTTAGCTATCTATGCATAACCAATCTACTCATTGGAGGCATGTGTTTCATGGGACTAAATAATTTCATTTCTTTCAAAATACAAACACATGTGTCCAAGACTCATATACATATACATCTTTTAATTACAATCTTTTCCATCTGTGAAGATGTAGAGTATAAATGTATTACTCAATTCATAAGAATATCTAAACCCTTTTTATTAATAATGAGTACTAATATAGGTACACACATTCTAGCATGAACATCATAGGTGTAATTATGAATTCTATTACCATCCCTATATTATTTACACAAGGAATTAAAATTGTGACAAAACTAAGTCATATTCTCATTCTCTCCTTTATCTTTTGAATTATAGTTACTCCAACTAAAATTTCTAATTCACATAAAACTATGTACTATATATATACACTTCAATTCCATTCATCAACGAGAATATTGTATGTATATTCGTGTAGCCCATCTCTTTTAGACTTTAGATATATAATTATTAATACAATAACACATGTATAATTCCATGCATTCTCTCACAATTTATTACATTCTTATATACATAAATCCATTGTATACAAATCTGAATTTGGCGTATCTTTTATGGTAGAAAACTCTAACCTTTTCAAGAACCACCTAGGTAATTATATATAAATTCAATTTAAATCAACTATAATTAGAATGTAATGTTCCTAACCCATTCATTCACCTTTTTTCGAAAATGTATATAAATTCCATTCATGAAAGTAACAACAACATATAACCAATTAGCCATGCATAAACCATTATTGGAAAAATACCTAATTCATATTTATACCAAGGTAGCGTGTATCGATTTTTAATAGTCATTCTATTTAGTTGTCGATAGTCAATCCACAATCTTACAGTTATGTCCTTCTTCTTCTTTACAAACAATACTGGTGCTTCCCTGCAAGGGGAAACACTTGGTCGAATATATATTTTTTCGATCAATTCTTGTAATTGTGATTTGAGTTCTATAAGCTCTATTATGTTCATTTGGTAAGGAGATTTCAATGCTAGTAATGCTATGAGTATCAGATCGATTGTGAAGGATATGTCTCTTTTCGGAGTTAGTCCAGGGACTTCTTCCGGAAAGATGTCTTTAGGCTAATTAAAAGGTAGGAGTTGTAATCCAAAGTGCAGAGCCAGTAAGATTGGCAGGCATGATTCAAGTGGCAACTGGTATAAGAGGGAGGCAGTCACCTTGTAGAGTGTTACAAATGATGTTAATATTGGTGTTAATATTGTCCCTTTCCCCAATTCTTAAAGAGTTTTAGAGCCAGTAAGATTGGAAAGCACGATTCAGGTGGAAGTTGGTATTAGAGGGAGGCAAACACCTTTTCTTAGAATTACAGATGATGCAATCTTGGCGTTAATATTGCCCCTTTCCCTAATTCTTAAATGGTTCTACCTCAATGATAGAGTGTCTGCTTTATAAGCAGGAGGTTGAAGGTTTGATTCATGCGTGCCCTAATTATATTGCAATATTGATGTTTTAAGTAAAATTTATTTTATTATGATTTATTATGGCTACAAGGGGGGTTCTATATTGACTTCATATGTCACTATGAGGGGCTTTCAAAACCACCCCTGTAAGTTTATATGAGGGAGGTTCACAGCCGCACCCAAAGATTTGTAAGAATTTTGGGGGGGGGTTCTAACTGCCTTCGTATGTACCTACGAGGGGGGTTTATAATCACCCCCAAAGGTTTGTCAAGAGTTTTAGGGGGGGTTTCTAACTGCCTCCATAGGTACCTATGAGGGGGTTTTATAACCACCCCTAAAGGTTTGTGAAGAGTTTTAGAGGGGGGTTGAACCACTTCCATAGGAACCTACAAGGGGATTTTATAACTACCCCCAAAGTTTTGTAATAAATACTTTTAAGGGGGGTTTTGAACCTTCCCCATAGGTACCTACGAGGGGGGTTTATAATCACCCCCAAAGGCTTGTAAAGATTTTTAAGGGGGGTTTCGAACCACCTCCATAGGTACATATGAGGAGGGTTTGTAACCCCCCCTAAAGGTTTGTAATAAGGAATTTTAGGGTGGGGTTGGAACAACCC
>LPNX010997409.1:0-220898 GCA_001517045.1 Pseudotsuga menziesii | reverse complement strand
GGGTGTTATAATTGCCCCCAAAAAGTGACTTTTGGGGGGGGTTTAGAACTGCCCACAAAAGTGACATTTGGGGGGAGAGGTTAGAACCACCCCCAAAAGTGACATTTGGGGGGGGGGGGATTATTCTCGAAATTTAGAGGAGCTCAATGAATGCTAAGGAATTATCCATCTCCCATAGTTATTTATTTAAAGAATTATTGTCATAGCATGTATTCCATGACTTATAAAATTTCTTCTGGTGTATATAATTGTAGTGTTGAAATTTTATTATTTCTATTTCACTCATCCCTTTGAACTTGTTACAGATAGCCTTAGGAAAAAAATTGGTGTTTTGATGTGATCGATGGTATTATATACTTTGTTTTGGTGTTCTCCATGTTTCCCCCGGTGAACTCTTATTACCCATTATTTACTTGAATATTATTGTAATTTACATTATTAAATTTAAAAATTTCATTATTAATGTTGTTTTTGTTCATTGAGATAGACTACTGAGACTGTATTTTCTTAGCCTCATTTTGTTATTTCCATAAACAAGCAAACCTTTATTTGGTGGGTCCTAACATGAATGTATTGCAACGGGAAAGTATTTGTAGTATGTTGAGAGATGTTTTGAAAGGTAAATCAAATGTGGACATTGTCAAGCTCCACAAATCAAGGGAATTTGTTCCAAGAAATTATAAGTATCGGCAACATATGTGTATTTATAGGAAACAGGTAAGAGCAAGGATGCAATATCATGACATACTTTTAAATTGAAGCTTCTTTAAAACATTTTTTTATAGCTATAAATTTGCATCTTTTCATATTTCGTTTTTATTGACAGACATGTTAGAAACATAAGATATTTTACTCTCATATTGTTTCTTTGAACATGAGCTTTACTATGATTTGTTTTCCATCATTTGCACCTTTATTTTTTATTAAGAAAATTGTTCATGATTTCTATTACATATGCAATTCTGAAGCATTCTTTAAAAAGTAAACACATCAAATTTATAGGTGGAATGTAGGCTTAAATGTAGGCTTATATATTTGTCTCAATTCGTATTTATTTTATTGTAGCCATAAGATTTTCAGGAAGGTATTGTTTCTATTTTTCAAGTATTCAAGTTAAGGAGTTGAAGGTTTGGCATCCGAAGTTGAAGGGTTACTAAAATCTTGGACCAACATACATAAGAAAGGTACGCAATTTTTATTTCCAAGTCCTACTTTCATTACATCCAAACCGTATGTTGGAAATAAGTGTTTGCTAAGAAGATAGAAATGTTGGAAATAAGTGATGTGAAAAATACAAACATTCACATCTTTGTAACCCATATTACAATTATACAATTCATATTTAGTACAAATAAGGTGAGAGTGCTCATATATAACTACTCACTCTTGAGAGACTCTACAAAGAAGGAACAAGCCAAGATGAAAAAAGGGACATAGCATAAATGAAACCTGATTCTCTAAACATCGAGTTTATTCCCCCCCCTACTTTACTGTTGGATATCCGACGAAATGAAATTGACGTTTAAGAAGGAAGTTGATTGTCAAATGGTCAAAAACATGATGTTCAAAATCATACATCTATGTCGTCGGATTTTGGATTGAAAAATGCTAGTTATAATTTATAGGGAATGTGGGCACCTTCCTCTAGCCTTATATTCCAAACGAAAGTGTAGATAGAACAATTAGAAAATTAATGGAAACATTGAGGGGTGATCCTCTCCTTATTATGTATCCTTCCGATTAACTCATTCAATGTAGTTAACTTAGCCAAAAATACAACAAACTATCCTACAGAATAAGGGGAAATAATCCCTTGAGGGAAGAACCTTATAAGGGCATTTAGCATTAATTAGATAATTGTTGAGTAAGTTATTTAGTTAGGGCATAATTTTCTAGTTTGAGTTGTGTGTATGTTCATATAATACCGCATTCTAGTCTTTGAGTGGCATGCATCCTTAGATTAGGCATTCGAAATTTGTGAACTATGAACGCCTATAAGAAGATACTTTTCCTCTTTAATAAAAATGGTTTATCTCTTATTTATATAAGATACATTTTTTTGGACAGGGGGTATTTATATTTTTTTTTGCAAGTAAGTATTTTCTTATCATTTGGTTGCAAAGAAATAACATCTTGAATTTATCCCTCTCATGTATACATCTCTCAAACCTTCCTTTCTCACCTACAACTTCTTACCACCCTAGACCCTTCACCTTGGCATCTACATTGGGTCCAACAAGATGAACCTCATATTTTGATTAAAAAAAAATTGGGGTAATGTTTTTCATCAGACCCTTCCAAGAAACCATAGATTGTGATGTCTCTCCCATTGGATTCTAAGAATTAATCCTTGAAATAAATTATTAGTAATAACATATTGATCCATATTATGCTAACAACATTCTTACCATTTTTTGAAATAAAACAAATTCTTTCAACTTACTTCTATTTCCATTTATTTTTCTCATCCTACTACCTATTAGCAGTATAGTTTGCACACACGCTTCTCTCTCCCCCTTTAATTTTACTTATACCCACTGTTAGAAAGATCATACATACACTATAGGACAACCCCATTCCTATTTAATTCTTTCACCCTAATCCAACATGCAATCCTTGACATCCATTACAATCGTTAGTACTTCTCCCTTTCATGCTCTCTACTAATTCTTTTTCCCCTTAGAGATGTAGTTTTCTCAACAACTACAACTATGAAATGTGATGTACATATACCAATTTATATGAATAAATATATAGTATTCCTATTTGAGTTAATGAAAAACGAACACATATAGAATTGACAACTCTTCATACATCAACTGGTTGAGGCTGCACTTTTACTCTTTAGGTAGTGGATGCAACATATCATAGGTATACATTTTTAGTTATCCATTGCTTCGTGCATCGCAATTATAATTCCATGCAACCATATTGGAATTTAGTGCATAGACATTATCTTTTTTTTTAAATCTGACTTTCTAATTGCACATAATACATCCTCTCTAGTTAAGGGATCCATGGGTTTACAATATTATATGCTAGACTCTAATGCATCTATCCTCGTTTCTACCTATATTTCACATGGAGGGATATGCATAACATCAAATTATTTTCTAGCATATACTACAATCCATCTTCTAGATATATCTATTCATGGCATGCTTAATTCATGAACCTGTCCATTTCAATGGGAATGCAAAACCATCACTCTCATATTCCTAAAATATATTATCCACCCCTATACCATAAAATCATATATATAGGTGGATTAAATGAATTGAATCCTAAATGAAACACCTCCATTTTATAACACACTCTCATTTATGGATGATAAGAAATTAATGGATGCGTACTAAACATTTATAGTTCAATACAACAACAACAACTATGACACAAATAACACATCACCTTTGCAACACCTATCTTATTTATTTCACACATTGAACACGTTAGCTTCTCACTCTACTATTAGGTTGTGTATGATAATTTATAGTAACCAAATTTATCACCACAAAAACACTTCTAATCTAGGGATTCACGTTTATGACAAATCCAAATATCCAAGTAGCACACTATGGGAATCTACATTATCAACATAGTAGCACAATACTTCTATTTTATATCATCCTCTAATCAATTTTCATCAACCAGGAGGAAAATGATTTAAACAAACACTTGCATTCTTTCGATCAACCTTGCAAGGATCCTCCATGAAAAGGATGTCAGTAGAACATACTTGGGAATCCCCCTAGACTGCTTATCAGGTTAGATTTCAACACTCTGGTCTGTATTAATTGTATTTGGATTTCCTACTAGTTTTGAAGAAGATAGTAATTGATCCTATATAGCTCTTACCTACTTCAACTCTCTATACAACTCCACTCTTAACCTGGTAATTTATAAATTCAAATTCGTTTCCATTTTATTGACATGTTTTCAAGTTTGGAGGAAATTAGGGAAACTTTCAAGATAAAATAAGAGGAATTGATAGGGAACATGGTCACCTTTCTCTTGTCCAATTACTATAAAAATATTAACCATATCATCTAGCTAGCCATCCATCCAACCCAATGACTAATGGGCACACCTACCATGAGGGTGCATCCTTCTAGCTAGATCAACCATCTAAGAAAACACAACCATCTTAGTTATCCAAATCCGAGAATGTGGTATGATACACCCTTCAGGGTGGAACCTTATAGGGTAATATTGCATTGGTTAATTAATTTTTGTTTGGGTTAGTTATCCAGGTCACCATTTTCTAGTGTTGATATATGTTCATGTGCATATAATATGATTTTTCTAGTTTTTGAGGGTTATGCATCCTTAAATGGGGTTTCCAAACTTTGTTAGCTTGTTGGAAGGAAGTTTGGATGTACAAGGTGCGATAGCGACAAAGTTCAAAGAACACTATGCAAGGTGACGAAGTTGAGAAGGGTCCGATTGGTGGAATTTTTGGTACTTTTGGTCTAAATTAGTTATAAAGTTATTTAGATGTGGACCATTTTGTAAAGGCATCAGACTATATAAGGAATTATGAATGTAGTATAAGATCATCCTCTTTTTTGGCATCATCATATGTTGTGCAAACTATTTTGCTGAGGCTTTCTCTAAGGCTGTTGACTAGGAGATGCATTTTGGAAATACGTTTTGACCTGCAGAGTAATATGACATGGATGGATGATGTTGTAAATCTTGTGTATTTTTTCTTTGACCTTGAGTTCGCTATTTCTATAGCCTAAATGATGCGATCTAACTGAATAAATGTTATTATCTACTCCTGTGATGGTTTATGTTTATGAATGTTGAGATGTCTTTGCATAATGAATGAATCCATACTTGTTGATATCTTTGTGGAATGAATAAACTAATGTGATAATCGATCTGATGTGAATAATAATGAATTATGTGACTAATGATGAGTAATTTGTGTTAAATTGAAAAAACCTTGTCTGGATCTCTAGTTAGCACTACGATAGGGAAATAACAAGTTGCACAAGTCCTCCTCTTTACCATGGAAACTTGGTTCCTATATTCCACCCTCAAGCATATCAGATTTAATGACCCTCCACGGGGTCCAACCAAATAAACTAACATGCATAATCTATATCTGATAAAGGAGTTTAAGAAGATCTATTTTCTTATCATGTGCAACATTAACAAATTCAAAATAATTTAAATACTTATAAAGTGCTAATCGTTTATATTTGAGGAAGAGGCCAAAGGTTGTTTTGTATTTTCTTCGTTGCTTTTATTGTTGCTGGATTTCCAATCGTGGCAGATCCATTAGTTTCCTCCCTACCATACCCTAACGGGTACTCTCCTTCCCCCGAGACCCCCGAGCTCGACGAGGCTGACAAACCTCGCTAGAAATGGAAGTATGATGCCATACTACTGATGGGAGGCTCCTGATCTAACTCACATTGTATTGAACCACACTCTTCCTTTGTCGCCTCAGAGCCACCCAAAGGGTTCGGGCTCCAAACTATGGAAGGACCGAAGAATATGAACATCCCTCATTCTTCCATTTCTTTAGCTTTTATTAACCATTTCGTTAATTCTCATGCATCCTATGCATCACTTTAAGTTAACTCTTTAGTTACTCTAATTAATTAATTAACTCATTTTTATTTACCAACCCACTTATTAGTTATCTTTATTTATCTGATTCCTTTCCTATTAGTTAGAGTCTCACTTTAGTTCAAGTTCCTTAATTTACTCCTTTAACTAATTTCAGTTTATTTATATTTATTTATATATTATTTTGAATTTAATTAATTTATTAAGTATCATTATTATCATTATCATTATTATTATTATTATTATTAAGTTCTTTATGATCGATTTATTATTTCCCTTAATTAAAAAATATGTTTTTTACCCCCGCATTCTCGTCGCGACCAGAATTATCAAGGTGATATGCTTCATGCATGCCCTTTCAATAATTCCCATAGGTGGGGAGTTGTTTATGACAACTGAGCCAATGTTACCTCAGTTTGCCTACCCTGGGAAGACTGAGGTGGTTCCTAGGGAATAAGGTCAAATCCCTATTGCGTGCCCCCCAGTAATAATCTTCGTGAGTGACCAACTCACGACCTACCCTCATGACACACACATCTAATGAACTGGTATTTTCCTCACTCTATTCAAAGTTCATCGCATCATCCAATTTGCTAGCCTTACAGGTATAATATTTTCATCCCGGTCACCTGATGTGGATCGATTGGCAATCCCAATCCCATCACCTGCACATTAACCAACCCATGCATCAAATCTCATAAATAAGATTTCAGCTATAAAAAAACCATCAATCGAACTCAACTGTCAAGGTTTCCTGACTCATCCAGAGTCCATGCATGCCGGTGAATCCAACATATCATAAATCAATCATGATATATGCAAGACTGATATCACCTTCCATAGTTGTCAATTCAACTAGAGTCTTTTGCATCTCGATGCTTTCTTGTGTTTCATGTACCTTCCTTTCCTATCACACTTGATAGACCATCCGAGTACATGCTACATAAATTTTTTGAAAACATTATACAACTTTATTCATTGTTGGTAAATTCACATGATTTTTCATTCATAATTAAAATAATAATATAACATCATACATAATTCGACCAAATGTCGACATTATTCTCATAGTCATAGTTTACTCTTCAATATGCCAGATAATCCTTCTTAGGTCATATCTCATCAATAATTCCTTGCTTCACACAAGTCCAGGTCATCCTAAACCGCATGCCATAAAAAATACGTTCATACAAAGTTATTTTAGATTCCAAAATCGTAAGTAGATGGCTCATTCATCATAGAATGACCTCAAATATTAGTCATAATAATCTCAAAAGTCAAGGTAAAAGCAGGGTGTTACATACACCCCCACTTCAGGAAACTTCGTCTTGAAGTTCTAGAATAAGTACGGATATTGTCTATATATTACCAATGCATCCTCTTAGGTCGCAGTATTGGGACTATACCCATCCTTGATATTAGATCCTCATACATGAATCCACATCTATTTATATTATGGATTGCTTTTATTCAATTACTTTTCCTATCCCTAAGTGGGGTATTACATACTCCCCCTCTTTAGGGAGCTTGGTTTCGAAGTTAATTCTTATTGTACATTAAATGCTAGTTTCACTTTCTTTTCACATTCAAGTATTTATCCCATTCTACTATATTTTCGTCAAATGAGCATTCCCATAAGCATTAGATATACTACCCTTATTGACCTTACGTTCCAAGTAATAAGGTTTTTACCTTGCCTTCTTTAATTCAATAGTAATTTCGCATAATGTAAATCTGTAATATCTTTAAATAATTTCCAATCTAGTCTGGATTTTCAACACCTCCTAACCACTCATGAGTATTTTTGATTTCCCAATTAACTACAACGTGTATCACATGAATAATCAATCAACATTTTGCACATACAAAGGTAGTTAAGAATACAAATCTATTTGGCTATCCTCTATTCCTAGTAGAGAAGGCATACAATCCTCAATAGATTGGTAGTTACAATTATGAATTTATAAATTAATAACATCTATTAAATAGTCAACAATCAATGCATAAGTTTCCCATCACTCTCATAAGGCTTCTTCCAAACCCATAGAGACTAATAAAATTGGCTCTCAATTTAGATATGATTCCAACATGTCGAAACTTGTTAGATTTTTATCATTTAAGAAATATTATCTTAGGATATTATCTGAGAGAATAACATGTACAACAATAATCACAAGAGACAAGAGACACAAATATTTTCCTCAAGGAAACCATAAAGGAGAAAACCCTGCAACTTCCTCAGAGATAGAATGAGCACCAATGGCAACAGTAAAACCCAAAGATAGAAAAGATGATCTCCAACATCTTTTCTCTCTCTCACTTGTGTGAGGAATTCCTCTCTCGCTCATGCACCCTAGTTGAGTGAGTGTATATAAAAAATAGAGAGTCTCACTCTCTATTTATACTAGTTTCTGACTTTTACAATTATTACCAGGGCTGACATCTCTAGGAGAGTCTAATAACCCTAGTGCCCCTCAACTGTGGGGACTTTTCCCTCCGATCAACAAGGAGGGTTAACCTTAACTCAATTGTGGGGACTATTGCCCTGAATTACAATGGAGGGTTAACCTCAATGACTTTACATGAATTTATTATATTAATGACTCTCCCAATAGGAACATTGGGGTATAATGAAATACAAATGATTCTCCTGATAGGAACATTGGGGTACAATATAAGATATACAAGTGAATACATTCTGAAGTTACAAATACATTAACACTCCCTCTTAAATATGAAGGTATTCTCTTGACACAATACATTAGCACAAGTCTTCTTCTCTGGATCGTCATCAAAACTGGATCATCACTGGATCATTATCAAAGTTGGATCATCATCAAAGCTGGATCATCACTACTTCTGTTATATCGATCAACTGGTGTTATCTCTCAATTCTACTTGTCATAGGAAGTTCTACAGAGCCAACCCTTTTTCATGCTGGTTGTAGGCCTAGCCTCCATGTAGGTCTTCATCTTCTTCATTACTTATATTTTACCATGGGAGGAACACATCCAAGAACCATGTTAGAAAGGCCCACCCATCACTCACATCTGACCATGGGAGGAACACATCCAAGAACCATGTCAGAAAGGCCCAACACTTATATTCACCAGCATGATAAGACACACCTACTATCATCTATGAAAAGGCCTAGTTACAATCACCATTATGGTGGGACACACCTACTAATCTGTGAAAAGGCCTAGCACTTACAATCACCAGCATGGTAGGACACACCTACTACAATCTGTGAAAAGGCCTAGCTCTTACAACCATCAGCATGATAGGATACACCTACTATCATTTGTGGAAAGGCCCAGCTGTTACAACCATCAACATGATAGGGCACACCTACTATCATCTGTGGAAAGGACTTGCACTTACAATTGATTATGTGGGAGCCAATACCACAGTCATATCATAATGGCTCTACACTGACAAATTAATCATGTGGGAGCCAATCCCACGATCATATCAGAATGGCTCTGCACTTACTTATGATCATGTGGGATCCAATCCCACAGTCATATTAGAATGGATATGCACTTACATCTGATCATGTGGGATCCAATCCCACAGTTATATTAGAATGTCTCTACACTTACATCTGACCATGTGGGAGCCAATCCCACAGTCATATCATACTGTCTCTCGGACTCATCACTTCCCCTTGGAAGGGACCTTGATCTGAAGAATAAAAATCTTCTCCCTCAAGTACTTAAACTTCAGTCTGGCTAATGGCTTGGTCAACACATCAGCTATCTATTCGTCTGTTGTAACATATTGGAGCTTTAATGGTCCTCTCTCCACCATATCCCTAATATAGTGATATTTGATCTCGATATGCTTCGAATTGTCATGGAACACTAGGTTCTCTGACAAATTCACACAACTCTGGTTGTCACAATATATAAAAGTAGCATCCAAATGGAGATCAAACAGGTCACACAGTAGCTTCCTCAGCCACACTACCTCACAATTAGCTGAACAAGCTGCAACATACTCTGCTTTGGCTGTACTCAGTGCCACACAGTGTTGCTTCCTACTAAACCAAGAGATTACACCTGATCCCATATTGAAGCAACACCCTGAAGTGCTCTTCCTATCAGTGGCACTTCCTACCCAATATGAATCCACATAACCTTCCAGGTTAATCTTCTGATTCCCCTCATACTTGAGCCCATAATAAACTATACCCTTCAGGTACCTCAGAATATGCTTTGCAGCAATCAAGTGAACATGTCTCTGATCTATCAAGAACTAGCTCAATCTGTTCACAGCAAAGAAAATATTTGGTCTCGTGTTAATTAGGTACATCAAGGACCCAATCATCTTACGATACATCATAGCATCAACTAACTCAGATGAAGCATCACTCAATAGCTTCAGATTCGATTCCATTGTTGTGGTGATGGACTTGCAGTCCATCATTTTGAACCTCTTCAGGATATCTACTGCAAAATTCCCTTGTCCAAGGGAGATTCCATCTGCATTCTGCCACACCTCCATGCCTATAAAGTAGTGCATCATATCCAAATCCTTCATCTTGAACTCGGAAACAAGTCTCCTTCTTGCAACTTTAATGAGTTCCTCTTTTTTTCAGGAACAAGTCATCGACATATAACAGGAGCATCACTCGTCTTCCGTCTAAAACCTTGAAGTAAAGGCTGGAATCCTCTTTACTCTCAGTAAATCCTAGAGCCATCAGTAATCTATCCATCATGTCATACCATGTCGAACCTCAGGATCTTCTGCAATCACTCCCTCTGAAGTGGAGCATCATTCTCCCTCTGCCTTTCATACTCTATGTATGATGTACTGGAGTGACAAGTAGCTACCTTTGCTACTAATATTCTATGTATCCATCTAGGGTCACTGGATACCAATATCCTCTATCTTGAAAATGTTCTTCTCGCACCCATTTGTGAGCTTGTCATCCTCTATAGGATTTCATCTTCAACCTTGTAGAAAAGGTTAAGATCTTCATCACTCTTGGTGATCTTCAAGCTCCCATGGGTGTATTTTGAGCTCATACAAGGCCTTTTTTAATTTGTACACATGAATATGTCTTTCATGTGTCTTCACTTCCAGTGGTTGCAAATGTTTCTTCGTAGTATATGCCTTCTTTCCATGAGAAGCCTCGTGCTACAAATCTTTCCTTGTATCCCACGATGTTTCCATCTACTGCATGCTATATCATGTAGATCCATAAGGAAGACATTACAGACTTCCCTTCAGGTCTTGATATTGCATCCCTGACATCATTGTTCTTGAAATTGTATTCTCCTTCCTTTCTTCTTGGCTACTTCTTCATAGCTAGAAGGCTCTGCATCAATAATGTCGCTCAACAGTGTCACATAATTGGAGTGTCTTTGGGGCCTCTTTCTTTCTTTCTTTGAAAGTATCATCATATTATTCTTCATTTTGGATTCTTTCTTGAACTGTCGTCACTTGTTCTTTAGAACAAGTCTCATCCTTATTTTCTTTTAGGTGATTGTACACGATATTTCCTACAAGTCAAATTCATTTGTATGGTTAGAAACATTTCATAAGGAATATTCACAATGGAAAATTAGGATGCATAAAGATATAATCATGCAACTATTTTAGCCAATACAACATTCATCCATATCTCACATAAAATTTTCTAGATGCCTTCCATCTCTACCAAGACATCATTGAGATTGTGCACTAATCCAATATGTTAGCAAAGAGGTTTCATTCTATATAGGTAGCAATGGATATTTGTATAGCACTATGAGCTACTTACCCATCACATGCATATTAGTAGTATACTGTCATTAATGCAAACATTATACCATGCATAACACATCAAATGAATATAAACAAATGCATAACAAAAAAATATCATGAAATGACAATTGAATACTTATCTTTATTTGTTTCGTGGGTAGACTCCTTCTTTCAGCTTCATCATCTTCTTCATCTATACCAACATCATTTCTTATCCAAATGATCAACATGGATAAGAGGCTCTTCAAGAATTGAGTTCTTCATATTCCTCATCGCTTGAGGGATCTTCTTTGAATCATGAGCCCTTGATCTTCAGTTGCTCCCATCTTATCTTCTCTTATTATGGGTAGAGCTTCATCTTGTGTGTGCTCTTCCCAAAGTCTGCTGAAAGTAATCACTTCGTTCTGGCACACATTCCTCGAATGAATAAATCCTATGATCCTAGGAGGCCATTCAAGGTGGTTATCACAATGTCTGCATTCTCTACTTCTTCATCCATTGCTTCAAGTTGTTCTTTGATTTGAGAGACCCTTTTAAAGTATGACTGTATGGTCTCTGCATTCTGAATCTTCACATTCTTCAACTGGTTTGTTAAATTCATCTTCTGATTTATGTTCTTCCCTTCAAATAGCTTGTTCAAGGAATAAAAAATCTATTTAGGTGTCTTTAGGGAAGACACTTGTGGTATAAGGTGACCCTTTATTGAATCAGAAATGATCTTCTTAGCCTTGACCAAGTTCTCCTTATGTAAGGCTTTTAGCCTCATCTCCCTCTAGAACTGGAACCTTCCCACTTATGTAGGTGTCGAATTTCATTTTCTTCAAGAACCAGTGAGATCCAATACTTCCATGCTTGGAAGTTGTCATTTTTACCAAGGTTTTGATCAAGCTGCTATGATTAGTCATTTTGAAATGAGAACCTCAAATTTAAATAGCAAAAGATTAGATCTTACCGATTTGAGGTGTCCGTCCTCGTTTCGGAGCTGGTTGATCTAGGGTTTGTAAGAGAAACCCTAATTTTTAAAACTTGGAATATTTTAGATATGATTGGATAGAAAGATAGATCTCTTCAAGGCAAGCTGTCCAATGTACTCCTTTTCTAAAAACAATGGAGGGAAGCTCCCAGAATAGGAAGCCATAGTTTACCAATTTCTTCTACAAAGATGCCTGATATTGTTTCTATGGTATATATGAAATTAATGCTCCTCCATGTCTAAAATTTCATACCGAGGTAACCTCGTCTGTCCTCTTTCTAGAACCACAGGTTTTACCAGAATTGGTTTCACCAATTGGGACTTATGAGCGTTTTCCCAAGGTGACTTATTTAAGGACTACTCAGCATAGCGAGCTTGTACGGACTTCCACGTGTCCCTATTTCATCATCAGGGTCTGAACATTTTAACACATAAATTACTATCTGTTCCCTATCTGGAACATCTTGAAAAATTTCATTTGTATCTTTGTATCTCGATATATAGCAATTATCCCTAGGTGTCCTGTTTAGGGATGAATCCTGGAAGAGGCTGGAACCCTGATTTGGAGGGAACATATATCCCAGAATATAGTGAATCTGAGGATGAAATTTTTAAACATGGTACATCAGGATTTTATCTTCGGCCTGTGATAATTTTGGCCCCTTAGACTTCTTCAATCCCAATATATAGTGAATTTACCAAACCTAACCGTTTTAGTATTTTAGGGTTTGACTTTCCTGGAGTTTTAACCAACCAAAAATATTGACCTTGGTCTCTAAACTTCGATTTTGATGAGGAGAGAAATCCTATGTTGGGCTCACTCAAAAATTCCTCTTCTATGAATAGCCCTAATTTCCTGCAGCAAAAACTGAAAATGCCCGAAATCAAATTTTTCTTCGATAGAAAGATGCGCTCTTCAATGGAGAGTTATACTAGAATCCTTTTGCTTATGGATTGTGGAGAGAGACCCAAGAAGTAAGAAGCCCTAGATTCTACAGCCGCACAACNATATTTTTATCATTTAAGCAATATGATCTTAGGATCTTATCTGAGAGAATAACATGCACAACAATAATCACAAGAGACAAGAGACACAAATATTTTCCTTTGGGAAACCATAAAGGAGAAAACCCCACAATTTCCTCAGAGATATAATGAGCACCAATGGCAGCAGTAAAACCCAAAGATAGAAAAGATGATCTCCAACAATTGTTCTCTCTCTCACTTGTGTGAGGACTTCCTCTCTCACTCATGCGCCCCAGTTGAGTGAGTGTATATAACAAATAGAGAGTCTCACTCTCTATTTATAATAGTTTCTAAATCTTACAATTACTTACCAGGGCTAACATCTCTGGGAGAGTCTAATAACCCTAGTTCCCCTCCACTATGGGGACTTTTCCCTCTGATGAATAAGGAGGGTTAACCTTAACTCAATTGTGGGGACTATTTCCCTGAACTACAACGGAGGGTTAACTTCAATGAATTTACATGAATTTATTATATTAATGACTCTCCCAATAGGAACATCAGGGTATAATGAAATACAAATGATTCTCCTAATAGGAACATCGAGGTGCAATATAAGATATACAAGTGAATACATTTCAAAGTTACAAATACATCAACAAAAATTAACAACCTAGTCGAACATATTAAACTTTGACTTTTATCCATTTCGTCAGCATATCATGTCCCAATCAAGGATCTCATCATGTCCTTGACTCATTTCAGCATTCTCATTATCATATGACCCCTTTGACATGATTTACAAGTCACATACTATGTGTCGTTATAGCCTCATCGAGTCTTGTTTTAAGGATTGGTCAGTTTTTTCATTTAGGATTTATTATGTTTTAGGAGGTTATCTTCATTAGGTTTAGTTGGTTCATTAACACTTCTCTTTATTCATATCATACTTTCTTTAGTCAATACAAAAAACCTTAACTCTTTTGAGTGCGTATAACTATCTCTTAATGCAACAAAATGTTAGTATGCAAAATCTCAAAGTAGTACATTTTTGACAATCATTGTCGTACCTAGATCTTAGTTACCTATACTTGCAAATGTATTTCATTGATTTGCATTTCCCTTATATTGAGCCAAAATGTATTCTTTACTTTGTTGAATGCTTTAACCTTTCTAACATAATTTCACAAGTTATACATTTTCTTGTAGTATATTCTCAACTTTCCGTCTATCGTGCTTTTGAGTTCTAATTAAAACCATTGAGTATATGTTTTTCTATGCTCCATAAAACTTTCCTAGTTTAACCGACTCAATCGATGCATGTTGACAAGATAACCAATTATTGTAAAAAAAACTTTTCACTCAATTACTTCAAAGAGTTAATGCCATATAAGTATTTTTCTATCAATTCAACCCTTGAAGTGTATGGGATGAGAGACTTCTATTGTCTGTATTTAACTAAGTCAAACTTCAAGTGGTAAGGTTACTTTATAAGGATACGTGTTCTATGCAAAATGTACACAACTATTTACTTTGTAAGGAAAATAACATCATTAATCATATAACATTGACTTTGTAAGGGAATATAGCCTACTTCGTTATCCATTACATAATATTCATATAATACCTACTTTGTGAAGAAATAACTTCCACTTCATTATCCATTTTGTTAACTCTCTTTAAGAATGCTCTTTTAATAGAATAATCATAAAATGTAACTTCAACCTTAAATGACAGAACTATCCTTTGTTAGCTATCTATGCATAACCACTCTACTCATTGGAGGCATGTGTTTCATGGGACTAAATAATTTCATTTCTTTCAAAATACAAACACATGAATCCAAGACTCATATACATATACATTTTTTAATTACAATCTTTTCCATCCATGAAGATGTAGAGTATAACTGTATTACTCAATTCATAAGAATATCTAAACCCTTTTTACTAATAATGAGTACTAATATAGGTACACACATTCTGGGATGAACATCATAGGTGTAATTATGAATTCTATTACCATCCCTATATTATTTATACAAGGAATTAAAATTGCGACAAAACTAAATCATATTCTCATTCTCTCCTTTAACTTTTGAATTATAGTTATTCCAACTAAAATATCTAATTCACATAAAACTATGTACTATATATATACACTTCAATTCCATTCATCAACGAGAATATTGTATGTATATTCGTGAAGCCCATCTCTTTTAGACTTTAGATATATAATTATTAATACAATAACACATGTATAATTCCATGTATTCTCTCACAATTTCTTACATTCTTATATACATAATTCCATTGTATACAAATCTGAATTTGGCCTATCTTTTATGGTAAAAAAACTCTAACCTTTTCATGAACCACCTAGGTAATTATATATAAATTCTATTTAAATCAACTATAATTAGAATGTAATGTTCCTAACTCATTCATTAACCCTTTTTGGAAAATGTATATAAATTCCATTCATGAAAGTAACAACAACATAAAACCAATTAGCCATGCATAAACACTTACTGGAAAAATACCTAATTCTGATTTATACCACTAATAAACATACATATGTATACCATCTAACAACCATTATGTTAGCTTCTTTAGCATAAGCATTCAAAGATCATTGATCATTTTTTTTTTTCAATTCCTACCAATTCATTAAAAAAAGTATAATTATAATTATTTCACTATAAATCTTTTATTTATCCATTTTGTTAAAGGAAAGTATATTTTGTGAAAGAAAAGCAAGTTTTACTACCATTTCTCCCAGAAATAACTATTTAGTTATACTGTCATTTCTCCAAGAAATAACTACTATTATCATCTGATCTTCATTTATTTTATTTTTATTTTTATTTCTATTTTAGTTGAAACTAATTATCATTATCACTCAAATTCCATCAATAAACAAAGGATCATAAAATGAACACGTCAAGTGTTAAGGACATGTTGATTGCCACATTGAAAATCAGATGCAGCCTGCCAAGAATGTAGAGTAGTTGTAGCAGATCTTTGCTCGTCCATTGTATAATATTTTTTTGGTATTCTATATATTTTTTATTATTTTTATATGGATTGTTTAAATAAATTACTAATTCTTAAAAAAAAAAAAAGTTGTAATGATAAAGTAATAAGAAAAATTAACAATTATAGATGAAGAAAAGGTAAAATAACAGGCACGCATAAACAGTCATCAATTTTTTTTGAAAAGCTGAATATTTGAAATTCTAAGCAGCCTCCCATGTTACTTGGGCTGAATTTTATAAAAAGTCTAGTCCCATGTTACTTGGCCATAATTTTATAAAAAGTCCAGTCCCATGTTACTTGGGCTGAATTTTATAAAAAGTCTAGTCCCATGTTACTTGGGCAGAATTTTATAAAAAGTCCAGTCCCATGTTACTAAGTTGAACGTTATGAGTTCATACAACACGCGTTCTCTTTGATTTATCCGTTATGATCAAGGAGCATCGAGCTCACTACCACCGCTGCTTAGTTAGGTGACTGCCAGAACCGATAGGAAGTGCATTTAACACAGAGTTAAGGAAGTTTTGACTACCACCATCCTGTTTTAATAAGAGGAGCTTGGCGCTGAGTGCTTCCCAACGCCCATTGAGTTTTCCACTGAAAGGAGTAATTTCCTTGATAGGGATTTAGTTAAGCTTAAAGCAAATTCATAGATATTGGGTGACTACACCAAGCGCTGTCACGTGTGGAAATATTTTTACTTTTTTTCGCTACTGTCCATTTTACAGAGAGAGAGAGCACCTGTGAAGGAAATGGATAGTAGTAATCAGCTATCATCCAGACGCACACATGCATAGGCCCGTGACTAATTAATGGGTTTTAACAATTAACGACTATAGATTTAACTTCTTGAAGGCTAAGGTGTTAAAGTGAAACATTCGTCAAGCGATCCTATTCATATCTAACAGTTTCTCCGTCAAGGTGATTTTGGTTTGATGTTTTCTCGTCATTCATAGGTGGTTATGAATTTTACCCAGTGCCCACTATCATGACTCAGGGTTTGGCATAAGCAATAAATAATTTAGAGCTGAAGGAGAGGATAGAGTAGAGCAGTTACCACCCAAATTTGTGATCTGATAGGAACATATCGCATCCTTTCACAAAATATACTGTGACTTTCCCCACTGGTTTTAGCTACAAGGATTCTCTAAAATCACAAACTAAGTCTTGGACAGTTACTTAAGCACTTCGAAAATTCAAATAAGGCCCCAAGAAAATTATCATTGATCTCTTGTTCTGTGTAACCGATACAGGAATAGTAACGGTTCATACTTATTCAAGAGATTTAGCGGTTTTATTCATACTAGAGCCATAAATAGTTCATTTATTCTTTCTCTTCCTTTTTTTTTAAGATTAATACAAGTCAACACTGATCGAAGTACCATATCCTTCTGTTTTACTAAATAAATTTTAAGACAGTATAATTCTTACATATATATCAATACACAACTTTCATCTGTTAAATTCAAGAGACACATTCAGATAATCAGACAATTAATAACAACATTAGAACACCAGAATTTCATGTAGTAAAACCCCAACATGAGGAAACATCCACGGGAAAAGTATTGAAGCTAATTAATAGAGAAAGAGAGATTACAAGACGGTCTCAACCTCACAGACAACTCTCTACATTGTGCATCCCAACCATGCACTATATACTTCATGAATTTAGTTACATGAGTAAACCGTTGCCAGTTATGCCCGTTATGAGAAACTTCCAAGTAAACATCCGTAATGAGAAAACTCCCATAAACAAATTAGATTAGTTGTCATTTAACAATCTCCACTTTGACAACAAAACTTACAAGTACTTTGCCCAAGACTATTGATCACCTTTTTTTCAAACCAAGAGAAGCTACACACCAACGTAACTTCTCTAACAATATAGGTTTTGTGAACATATCTGCGCTATTTTCTTTAGTATGGACCTTTTTCAGATCTACTCCACCTTCACTAATGGCTTGTCTTACAAAATGATATTTTACATCAACATGTTTAGTAGCCAAATGAATACCACTTTGACTGTCACAGAAGATAGGCACACTCTTCTGCAACCTTCTAATTTCTCTAAGCAAACCTCTCAGCCAAATTGCCTCTTTGCAAGCATGTGAGGTAGCAATGTATTCAGCCTCTGTCGTGGATAAATCAACTGTGTCTTGAAGCTTTGACATCCAATTTATAGCTCCACCTGCAAGAGTAAAAACATAACCTGAAGTAGACATTCTCTTGTCCAAATCACCTGCGAAATATGAATCAACAAAACCACACACAGTATCACTGTTACTATTAAAGGTGATACAATAGTCACTTGTGCCTCTTAAGTACTGAAGCACCCATTTCACTGCATTCCAATGTTCTTTTCCTGGATTTGCCATGTACTTACTAACAACACCTACTGCATGTGAAATATTAGGTCTAGTACACACCATTGCATACATCAAACATCCTACTGAATTGGCATATGGTACACGAGACATATAATCCTTTTCTTCAGCACTACTAGGACATAAACTTGAAGAAAGTTTAAAATGGGAAGCCAAAGGAACATTCACAGGCTTTGCCTTATTCATTTTGAATCGTTCAAGTATTTTGTCAACATACTTCTTCTGTGAAAAACTGAGCTTACCATTTTTCCTGTCTCTGTGTATCTCAATACCCAAGATTTGTTTTGTAGCTCCAAGATCCTTCATATCAAAATTCCTAGCCATCTGAGCCTTTAACCTCTTATTCTCGTCCATGCTTTTGCTCACAATAAGCATATCATCAACATACAATACTAAGATAATGAATATATCATTAAAGTTTTTGAATTATAAACAATGATCATACTCACTCCTAGTATATCCTTGGCTCACCATGAAAGAATCAAACTTCTTGTACCATTGCCTGGGCGACTATTTCAGGTCATACAATGATTTCTTGAGCTTGCAAACTAATCTACCTTTCTGATGCTGTACAAAACCTTCTGGTTGCTCCATATAAATCTCCTCATCTAAATCTCCATGTAAGAAAGTTGTTTTAACATCTAGTTGCTCTAACTCCAAATCAAGTAATGCAACTAATGCTAACACAACACAGATAGATACAAGCTTAACGACTGGTGAAACAATCTCATGATAATCTATACCTTCCATCCGAGACTACCCTTTTGCGACCAATCTGGCTTTGTATCTTTTAACCTTACCATCAAATCGTTTTTTCAATTTGAAGACCCATTTACACCTAATCGTTTTTCTATCTTTGGGGAGTTTAACCAATTCCCATGTCTTGTTTTTCTCCAGAGAATCCATTTCTTCTTTCATTGCCACCTTCCACTTTGCATTGTCTAAATAATCAATGGATTCCTGAAAACAAGAAGGTTCTCCATCATTAGTAAATAAAACAGAGAAAACAAAATCAGTATACCTCTTAGGAGGTTTTTTCTCCCTTAATGATCTTCTTAGTGTAGGTTGTGGGGTTTCCACAATTTGAATTTATTCCTCTTCTATGACTTCTCTCTCACCAGAAACTTCTTCTTGTTTCTTCAATTCATTAGAAGATTGGTTCTCCAACTGAATTAGTTGTTTTGATATTGCATGTTCCTGTTCCACATCAACTCTTACACTTTCAGATTTAATTAGAGAATATTCATCAAAAATTACATCTCTGCTCTCGACAGTTTTGTGGGCAGTAGGATCCCACAACCTATATCCTTTCATAAAATCATCATAACCAACAAAGATGCACTTCTTTGATCTAGGGTCTAACTTAGAACGCTGATTTTTATGAGTAAGTGCATAAGCTTCACAACCAAAGATTTTCAAATTCGAATAATCACAAGAGTGATTTGTCCATACCTCTTCCAGAATTTTACAATCTATTCCCATTGAAGGTGACCGATTTATAAGATAACAAGCAGTGGAAATTGCTTTTGCCCACAACTCTTGCCCCAAATTAGCATTACTTAGAATGCTCCTTGCTCTTTCTAGAAGACTCTTGTTCATGTGTTCTGCAATGCCATTTTACTGAGGAGTGTATAAATTTGTTTTGTGTCTGATGATCCCTTCATATTTACAATATTTTTCAAACTCCAAAGAATTAAATTCACCTCCATTATCCGTTCTTAAACACTTAATTGTCGTACTAGTTCTTTTTTCAACCATCACTTTAAATTGTTTAAACGTATTAAACACATCAACTTTTCTTTTAAGGAAATAGACCCAAACCTTTCTAGAAAAGTCATCTACAAATAATACATAATATTTTGATCCCCCATATGAAATGGTAGGAGACGGACCCCATACATCAGAATGAACATAGTCACTTACACCTTTACTTACATGACTACCTGCGTTAAACTTTTGTCTACACTGTTTTCCATATATACAATGTTTACAAAACATAAAATTTAGATTTTTCAAGTTTGGAAGAAATTTATGATTCATTAATACCCGCAGCCCTTTTTCACTTATATGGACAAGACGTTGATGCCATAGCTGAGTGGGTCCTGATTCTTCTTCAAATACTAATGTAGTATCATTAACTTGCATTCTTCCAACCAGTTTGTAAAGGTTTCTTGTCCTCTGTGCCTTCATGACCACTAAAGCACCCTTGGAAACTTTTAGAGTTCCATCAAAACCTGTAAACTTATGACCACAAGCATCCAATACTCCCAAAGAAATTAAATTTTTATTTAACTCAGGTACATGTCTAACATCTATAAGTGTTCTTATTACTCCATCAAACATCTTAATTTTAACACTTCCAACCCCAACAATTTTACATGAATTGTTGTCTCCTAAAATAAATATTCCATCATTAACTGTTTGATAGGAAGCAAACCAATCTTTATGAGGATCGATATGGTGCAAAGCAACAAAATCTAATAACCATTCCTCATTACATTTAGAAATATTACAAACAGACAAGACCTCATCAATCATACCTAAATCAGAAGACTTAATTGAGTTTGCCTCTAACTTGGAGTCATCCTTCTTGGATTATTGTCTCTTCCAACAGTCTTTCTTGAGATGACCAGTTTTGTTGCAATACCAACATTTTAATTTACTCTTTCTACCCTTTGGCTTAGACCTAGAAGTACCTCTTGAATTTTATCCTTTCTCCCTTGTACGACCTCTAACAACCAAAGCTTCTGGCGAAGAGGTTTCAAAACTGGTTTTCTTCCTTAATTCCCCAGACAATAATGCTCCAACAACATTGTCAAATTCTAAAGTATCAGTTGTACTAAGGCTAATGGAAGAAACTACTTGACCCCAAGACTCAGGTAAAGTACATAAAAGATTCACTGATTTATCTTCATCATCAATTTTAACATCCATACTACTCAACTGGCAAATAAGAGTGTTAAAAACATTTAAATGATCTGCAATTTTTGTACCTTCTTTCATTCTCATACCATACAACTGTCGCTTCAAGTAAATTCTGTTTGTTACTGATTTGGTCATATACATACTTTCTAGTTTGTTCCACAAGCTTGCTGCTAATGTTTCTCCAATAATGTTAAATAACACATCATCTGCAAGACATAAACGGATTGTGCTTAACGCTTTGGCATCTAGACCCTCCCATTCATCATCTGTTATGGTGAGAGGTTTTTTCTTTTTCCCGTCTAAAGCTCTCTGTAACTCCTGCTGAACTAATAAATCTTGCATATTTAACTTCCAAAGTTCAAAATTGTTTTTACCATTAAATTTTTCAATCTCAAACTTTGTGCTAGATATCTTTGAACAATAATTTAAACTTTTCAATTTCAACCTTTTAAATTATTTTCAGCCCAAACAACACTCNNTATATATATATATATATATATATATATATATATATATATATATATATAATTTAGACTTTTCAACCTTTGAATTATATATATCACTGCTAGTTATTCTCTTTTTTTTCATATATTGGAAATAAATATATATATCCAAACTTTTATATTATTTCAAAATTTCCAATTTCAGCCTTCCAAAAAATATATAAATATATATATTCCAAATACTTCCAATAATAACAAAAAAACAATTCTCAAAGTATTTATTATTATTATTGTCTTGTCTCCATACGGCTTCCATCATACGGCTACAAAACTTATATTTAATAAACTTTACCACTTTACGGCTGTAGCTTCACCTCCTAGGCAACACGAGCGGCAATAATGGCTCTTCTTCCTCCACTGTGTCTAGGCAGTAAAAAAATACAAATGGATCCAGCTTTCATGCTGTTTTTATACCTCTCCACAGGAGCAATGTTCACTTCACATGCCGGTAGCAACTATCTATAATTTTCAGTACCACTGGCTTCTTCACAGCAGTCACTTCTCCACTAGGCCAGTCTTCAGTAATGATTCTGGTAGCAATGATCCTCCACAGGAAGGAAGTGCTGGTTCTTCTCTCGCAAATGTAGATTGTCCAAACAAGAAATGAAGAATAGTCGTCTTCAGTGCTTCTCTGTGGGTATTTTGGAAACAACAAACAACGTTCACAGCCATCAACGATTTTATCACAAGATCTCTTTCAGCACTCCAGCTTTGATACCACTTGTTAACTTCAAGAGACACATTCAGATAATTAGACAATTAATAACAGAATTAGAACACCGGAATTTCATGTGGTAAAACTCCAACATGGGGAAACATCCACAGGCAAAGTATTGAAGCTCATTAATAGAGAAAGAGGGATTACAAGACCATCTCAACCTCACAGACAAATTTCTAGATTGTGCATCCCAACCTTGCACTATATACTTCATGAATTTAGTTACATGAGTAAACCGTTGCCAGTTATGCCCGTTATGAGAAACTTCCTATAAACATCCGTAATGAGAAAACCCCCATAAACAAATTAGATTAGTTGTCATTTAACATCATCACATTTACTAGCAACTTTAGTAACATAAAGCTAATATGGAGAGAACCAATCCCGTCTCCATGAGTTTTCACTGGGATCGAAGCCCAGGATTTTAAATGCCCAATATGAACCATTCTTACATTCTAATTTAAACCTTATGGTCCCCCATATGCTTCGATATAGATACTGGTGATTGAGTTCAAGTTTCCACCATATGCAATGGGTAGTGGTTTCTGGCCCTAGTCCCAACACTAGAACCAAATGCAAGCAGAGATTTTGCTAGTAGCATATCCATTCTCGAATCCACTACCAGTTTTATAACTAGTGTCACATGTCTTATGTTCCAAGCTTATTCATGTTTCTAGGTATTAACGGTTTACAGGTTTCATGTAACCTATAGCATTGTGGGAACATAAGGAACTAGGAACTGGTTGCTCAGCTTTGCTAGACCATAGCAATGGTAGGCGTATTAGTGTTTCTTCTTTCCTGCCAATACATAGAAGATAGACCACTAGCACTATTGTGCATATGTATACATTTATTGTAGAGTAGGATAGTTACGTTTTGTTTCAATATTGATCCTAATTTGTTTTCATATGCTTCAGGTTTGATAGGGCTTCCTTATTTTCAGAAAAGGATCATAGGTTCAACCTGCCTAGTCATTCACGATGTAGGTATGCCCAAGGCCTCAAGCGATACTATCGGGTCTAAGCCGAGGCCTTCGAAGGTGGGGAAATACCCATTATGCGGTGGATCTGTAATTCCTTTTTGAAATATTTATAAATGGGTATAATCTGCAAGTTCAATTCCAATAAGGCTCAATAATAGAAACTCTTACATCAGATTTACGTATCAGACTCAAGATGTGACAGTACCATATTCAACAAAGTTTTTGTTTTAAGACGAAAAAAACATTCCTTGATATTCTATTGAATCAAAGGTAATTGGGTACATCATTAAAATTATCAGATCCAAATAGATAGTATCTAACCACAATAGCTTTTACCAAGCAGAGAGAGCTCTTTCTGAACTAGCTACTCTCAATACATGGGTATAGTGTATCCGCAAAGTTCCACTCACTGCATAACTATCAGCCAACTATGTCTCTAAAGAATATAATACGAGCCCAGAGGCATTATCCAAGTCAGGGCTTGTGTCCTCTCAAAAGTGTCAAAAAGAGTGACTGATCATCTTACTCCCAACATTCTCAACCTGAGCCTAAAATAAAAAACTAGCAGTCCTTGGTCATATCAGAGCAAAGCTCTCAAAAAAGCTGAAGTACAACTTCCCCAAATAGTTCTCCTTCACAGATTTCCATTAAGGTAAGATGGCCTAGAGCCATATGGAGCCCTTCCTTGGATAATGTATCGGCCCTCATAATATGTTCCCTATAGACATGGCTGAAATCCACCAATGTGAACAAAGCGATAAGATTTTTGGTGTTGTCAAGCCAAGCCTCTAAGTTCACAATGGCAAGTGTGGATTATTCCTTTGCCCAATTTATAATCACAGAGGAATCGCCAAAGACATATAGATATGGCAATCCAATATCTTTGGCGATGTACAATAATTCCCAGAGTGCCAGTAACTCGGCTCTTGTATTGGTACTATGTCCACAACCTAATTTAATACAGAGAAAATGTTGTTCATTGATCCAGATACAAACACCCGCACCTCCAATATTCAACAAAGTTATTGTTTGATAAGATATAACATATATATCTTTAATAGTTGAATGGGATTGTCTAAATATCAGGATTAATTCGTACGGGACTGATTCAAGTAGTGAATTTAAATACAATGTAACGCAAATTTAAATAAAAACCTCCACATGTTGTAGTTCGAAGTTTATACATATACTTGTATAATCATTTTTTTTTACAATAGATCACATACAAAATATTTATAGATATGTACCCAACATATATTTTCTTAACAATAGATCTAAGTAAAGCATGGTACGAAATTCCTAAATTAAGGGTAGTTGGTGTTAATGTAGAGGAAAGGGAAATCCCTACTCCCTACGTTTTGAACCTCGCTCTGATACCACGTGTAACGAGCCTCCACAGGGTCTAACCAAATCAACTGACATGCATAAATATAGATCTGATAAAGGAGTTTACGAAGATCTATTTTCTTATCATGTGCAACATTAACAAATTCAAAATACTTTAAATACCTGTAAATCTCTAGTTGTTGTCGTTTGAGTAAGATGACGGAGGTTGTTTTTTCTTTGCTCCGTTGTTGTTGTTGTTGTTGGATTTTCTATTGTGTCGGATCCACTAGTTTCTTCCCTACCATACCCTAATGGGTACTATATACTTGTACCATTAGGTATATCTATTCTGATATTCACGAAAGTTTATTGTATGAATTCCCAATAATTCTATACTTGTGGTTGGCACAGTTGACCTTTCAAAAAAGGAACTTCCATGGTGGAGAACCTACATACTAGACCCCTGAACTGATCCATTGACTAAAAAATGTCGAAAACAAAGCAACAAGGGATTTCAAAGTAAACACAAATCAGCCACCCAACCCACCAAATCCACGACCTGCTTGGAAGGCTAGGTCACCTTTGAACCTGGCACCTCCTTTGCATGATTTTCCTCAAGATTTTGAGAAAATGTTGCTTAAGTTTGACCCAAGTGAAAATATTTTGGTAGATGATCATTTGCAAATCCTTTACTTGGCTATAGAAGGACTACGGGTTGGAGAAAATGAAGATGTAGTCTGTAGATTGTTTCCACATACCCTGAAAGGAGCAGCAACCTCATGGTATTTTTCTCTTCCTGCAAACTCAATCACAGACTAGGACACATTTGAAAGAATATTCAGAAGTAAATATGTAGTCCAAAAAAATTATGCAGATCTAATGAAAGGGTTATGCGCTTTAAAGAAGGAAAGAAAGGAAAGAGTGCATAATTTCACTCAAAGATTTACTACTTATCTTAAAAAAATTTCTGCAGCTGATAAGACCTCTGATAAAGTTATGATTGAATACTATACTTCAGCTCTAGGGCCTGAATTGGCCATGTTTTCCAAGATGTCAGTCAAGCCTACATTTTCAGAAACTTATGAAGAAGTTGAGAGGGTAGAGGTGAAAAAAGAGAGCATAGAATATTACCCTGAGCAGTCGGGAGAAAAAACTTTTGGTAAAAAAGATTTATTACTGTCTAAGCCTAAGGATGAGCAATCACATGACTTTGAGGGAATGTTGAAAATGATGCAGAAGCTGTCTAACAGAGTGATAGATTTGGAAAAATAAAAGGAGGCTCATAAAGCATACAAGCCTTACTATAAAAGGAGAGAAGACAACAATCAATCTAAACCTCCTCCACACAGTCCTGCATCAATGAATTTAACTGAGGTAGGTATGGATAATTTTTGCACCTTTCATCAGCAGCCTCATTCTGAAAAAAATTGCCTTCAATGGATCAATTCAATGACATTAGTAATGAATTAGCTATTGGACTCTAAACTAACAGAATATGATGAGCAGGAAGAAAAAAATAATCAACCCATATAAAAACAAGAAGAGGATGCTTTAGTTTTATGGGACTGTGTTTCACTTTTTGATACAAAAGAGGAAGGTTCATGGAAACGGGAAGAAACATCAGAAACAAACATGACAACAAGAAGTCAGGGTTTGATAAATAAAGACAATTCGATACTCCTGAAAATGAAGAGACTTCAAGAGAATGTAAATAAAATTCAGAAGAGCACCACAGCTGATAAAATACCTGAATTCACCATTACGAGTCAAAATCCAAAGAAAATCAACATGCCTGTTAAGCCTATTGAAGAGAAGATTGATAATGTAAAAAAGAATCTCGAAGAACATAATATGGAGTATAATATTGTGGAAGATATTAAAAGGGCTAAGGCAAATATCTCACTATTTGAAATGTGTAATGTGTCTTAGCAGAAAGAAAAATTGTTAGAAGCACTTGAAGTACCAGAGGAAAAGATTCCCACCGACAACCAACCTGAAGAAGAAGAAATTGGTGAAGCAAGTGTGGGAGGTAAGTCTAAATAAAAAACCCCACCATTTATCCTAACTTTTGAAATTTTCAACCATAACATGCACAACTATTTAGTAAACTCAGGGGCATCAATCAATGTTATGCCACTTTCAGTCTACAAGAAGATAAATGGATAACCCAAACCATCTACCTAGCAGGTTATTCAGTTAGACAGAACAACTGTGAAGGTAATTGGGGAAATGGAGGATGTTCTAATTCGATTATGTTCAAATGAAAAGGTATGTCATTTCATCGATATTGTAGTAACAGACATACCTAAGGCTTATAGACTTGTTTTTAGTCAGGATTGGTCAGCAAAGATAAATGGATATTTTGCATCAGATTGGTCACATTTGTGGTTGCCTTATAAGGGAAGTCCAAATCAAATAAAAGTATTAAGAGAGCCCCACATGAAGCACAGTGTTACTCAGTTGGAGGGTAAGAATGAACCAGTGAATTCTGTATTGGGAAACTACTTCATTGAACTAGAACCAAGAAACTACCAAGCGGAAGAAGCCAGCGGTACATCAGACACCAATCCCGATCTCCTTCGATTTTCACAGGCTGATGAGATTGATTGTAAAATAGTATACTTAGTCTCAAGTATAGTAGAAGTAGATAGATTTTGGACACTTTTTTTTGATGGATCTAAAACATTGGAAGGATCAGGATCTGACTGTGTCCTGATTGATCCAAAGAAAAATAAACATTTTTTTTCATGTTGATTAGAGTTTGAATATACCAATAATATAGCCGAATATGAAGCATTAGTTCAGGGACTAAGAAAAGCAATTGAATTAAAAGTAGAAAATCTGAAAGTGTATGGGGATTTTGAAATAATTGTAAAGCAAATTTGAAATCAGATACATTGCATTTCACCTCATTTAAAAGCTTACCAGAATGAAATGTGGGATTTTCTTAAAAAATTTTATGCGTTTAATATTGCATCCATTCCTAGACTAAAGAATGCAACATCTGACTTGTTAGCCACCTCAGCTGCAAGGCTTCTACCTTCTAATAATAGATGTTCTATTTAATAACTTTTTAGGCCACTGGTTCCAAAAATGGTCACCAATTTACGGGTTTTTGATGATGATCAACAAATCCTGGAATGTTTGATGAACGATGAGACTTTCAAAGGGGCAATTATCGATGATGAAGAACATCAAGCTGAGTTAAAATTCAACAAATTTATTCCTAAAGGGGTTAGGACCTTAGAGTGGATGTTTGATTTAGACAACAAGTTCAGAAGACCAGCAAATGTCAAGACTCATAGCTCATCTTTACAATTCGAGCTGATAAATTTAGGAACTGAAGTTGAACCCAAATATGTAAATTTGGGAAAGTGTTGCTCTCCCGGTGAAAGAAATAAGTTCATTAATTTGTTCAAACAGTACAAATATGTGTTTACCTTGTTGGAGCAGGGCCCCACAGCTATAGGAAAAGCTGCTATATCGGAACAAGAAAGTCAAAGGAAATAGTACCTGAAGCGACCGAGAAGAGAGCTCAACCACTGCATTTAAGGCAGCGATGACGACAGAAGGGCTCAGCTACCCTCATGAATAGAGAAGGAGCAATGAGTCGATGTATTAAAGACAAAGGACAGAAGGGGAGCAACCGAGGAAGTGATTCCCATACCCACGATCAGCGCCAGAAATCGTGGAAGACTGCAGAAAGTTGCAGTGTGACCAGTAAGCGACAATTCAAAGTACAGATAGGGTGACTGTCATAGTTAGGGTTTTGGGTTACTGTTGGGATAGGCCCACGGTTTTGTATCATGGTGAGACCTTCAAGCCACCTATTTAAGCATGTATTTTGTATTATGAAGGGTTAGTTAGTCAGACAGTTAGCTAGATAGCTAGACAAATAGACAGATGGTTAGAAAGTTAGATGGTTAGCCAGTTAGTTGGTCGTTTGTTGTGTAATATATTGAGAAAGAGTCGTGCTCTGGTTCTGTTGTTAAAGCTGCATTTATCTTACTGTAACCAGCAAACAACTCCTTGAGCATGAATGTAACAATCCGTAGGGATTGAGAGAGAGAGAGAGAGAGAGAGAGAGAGAGAGAGGATATATTGTAAGAAGAAAGCATAATAGGAAGAGAAGAGATCTAAGAGAGAAGGGATCCCAGCGCGTGGAGTTTCCCAGAAGATCTCAAGCTGCATAAGAGGTTGCAGCGAAACTGTGTTACTCTCTCCAGATATAATATAAACACAGTTCCTATGGACGTAGCTTCCTCCCTGGAAGTGAACCACGTAAAATATGTGTGTTGTGCGACTGTTTCATGTGATTGTGCTATACTTATTTTCTATTTGTTATTCGTTACATGAACGTTGCTTATCAGTTAATGAATGTATGTATTCTATCCTTAAGTTGTAGTAACATAGAACGTTAAATGTGAGTTGAATGTGTTAAGTATTCTGTATATGAGTTTATCAGTTCTTGATTCATGACAGCTAACAGTTACAGTGTTGAGCGACTTCTGTATATGAGTTCAGCAAGTTGAGTGTCATTGATGTTAAGCATGTTAAACTATAGAAGGCTAAGTGAAGTTTTTTAACACCTTGATGAAGGTTAACTGAGATATTATACCCAAAGAGGAAGCCTCTGGACCTTGAGATTTGATGAGCATATTAAGTCTTACTGTAGGAAATATCGCGGCGTAGAAAGGCGATATTGCATTGTCGAAGGAGCTGCGGTGTGAGATATCACAGGTTAAGAGTTGAGCAAAAGAGTAAGTTTGCGCATTGTCTTAGAAGATGTGATGCGATAAGAGCTAGTCCTGTAGCAGAGTCATCTAGGAAGAGAGAACAACCTTTGCAGAGAGATTTAGCTAGTTAAGTAGAGTAAAAAGAACCCAGGATGCTACAGAACCTGGTTGAGGAAACCTGATTCTTCAGCCAACCCATCTAAGATCACTTCAGGTGAGACTTCAGGCCGTTCCGCGGTCTTTCGCCAAAAGGGCCAGTGAGCTAGGGGTTTTGTTGGTACAATAAAGTAAACCCGGGTCTGGATATCTAACCCAACAAATGGTTTCGTCGCCGGTTTTGAACAAATTGAAGAGATGATGTTCTGTTGGAATCCTACTAAAGAAGAACTTAACTAGTGGGTTGGGTCTAAGGAAAGAGAATTTGTTGCACAAGAAAACAAGAGTCCTAGGCTTAGTACAGAGGACTGGTTACAGAAACATATCTTCACAGACCTGCATGAGATATTTTTTGCGACCTATGCAAATGAGTTGTACGATTGGTTGTCAAAGTTGAATGATAAGCACATATTCAAGAAGAAAAGGAACATTGTCTGGACACCGGAGCTGATTCACACCGTGAAGAGCGTAGATAATCCCATTTCGTGGGTAGTAGACTTCTGGATTGAGAGTTTGCTGGAAGGTTTCATTACAGAGTTTGCAGTTGATCAAACAAAGAGTTTCAGTGAAGTAGAGAGGTACTTCTTCAAAGGATATCGCGGTAAGTACTTGAACTCTTTAAATTTGTTCCTTAAGATGTTATTGTATGAAAAAGGAGTACTGGATATATTCTCAGATGAATAAGTTAAGTAAGTGTAATGTCACAAGAGTTTGAGAGTGATTCTGAAGAAATTTGATGTACACGTAGCGGTAAAAGATATAAAGTAGATTTTAGATCTTCCTTCTTTGAAGACAGTTTAGATAGTACTAGAGAACAGAGTCAAAGTAAAAGAGAAATAATAGCAAGGGGTATCCCTTACCACCCTTATACCCCACAGAAACAAACCAGGACTCAGAATAATCCCGCAGGAACTCCATCTAGTAGTTCACACACAATACATACTACATTTACACTGCCAAGTGGTAGTAATACAGCAAACCAGAATCCACCTCATAGAAACAGAATGGGGGATGACATGAAATTACCTACCTTTAGGGGTACAGGGGAAAAAGACCCAGAACAACATTGGTTCCTATGTGAAGCTATATGGACCATTAAACAAATCCAGGATGACAATACTAAGCTTATCCAGTTGGCTACTACACTTAGAGAAAGAGCTTTAACATGGTATATGAAGTATACATCAACGTAGATTAGAACACTCGCAGAGGTCAGGACCACAATGATTAAGGAATTTAAGAAACCTAACTCTGAGTCACAATGTATCACAGAACTTAAAGACATCAAACAGTTACCCACAGAGTCAGTATGGGATTTCGATCAGAAATTTAAAGCTCTTATAGACCAAGTTAGTTTTGAGTTTGCGCCGGAGCAGCATAAGGAATGGTTCATCGCAGCACTGCTCCCTCATATCAGACTTCCACTAATGCAACACAAACTCCATACGTAGGATGAAGCATTGGAAATGGCAATGAAACTAGAGGCTTCACCTCTAGTTGAGACTAGTGCAGGTATGACAAACTTACAGAACCAGTCAGCCAATCTCACTTTACAGTTACATGAGATTAATAAAGGAAAATAGGTTGAACAAGAATGATGGTGTACAAAGTGTAAAGGACATGGCCATACCAAGGATAACTGTCTAGTATTTGTTGAGTATCTAGCAAGTGGGGCTCCTAACCCCTTAGTACAGAATCAATGGCCATGGTGTGAAATCTGTAGAACAAGAGGACATAGACCACACGAATGCCCTTTACTTCAGAAGTATGTACAAGGCTCCTAAGAATTTATACTGTAACTTCTGTAAGTCAGTAGGACATGATGAAAATAATTGCAGAGCTTATGATCTCATGATAGAGAGAAAACATGACTTCTACAGAGTCCATTCAGAGACATCAGGACCAACAGCAGGACCATAGCATGAACCGACTCATGATGGCCGTGGTGGAGAATTCAGAGGATGAGGCCGTGGTGGAGGCTTTGGTCGTGGCCGTGGACTGATTGTTTTTTACAACTGTGGAGCTATAGGACATTATGCTAGGGATTGTCAAAACCCTACTACAACATGTAAGTATTGCAAGTCCTATGATCATACTATAGAAGAATGTCCTATCTTGATAGCCAAGATTAAGGATCCTAAGCCAGTAGTAAACCAGAATATTAAGCTTATTGCTGCTGAGCAGAAAGAACCAGAACCAAGAGTCAATATTGTGACTCACAACGGTGCTTCTACTAGTAAGACATCGCAAGATGCCGAAAATAATACAGGTCTGAAGTGGGTACGTAAAGCAACTGATAAATCTACACCACTTGACCTGCAGAAGAACAAAAAAACATTTCAGCAAGCTAAAACTTTCTTTATTGACCCTACACTAGCAGGATCACAAATATTTCCTCGTAGGGGTGTATCGTAGGAAAAACCTTGTGGCATTAGTCCTGTGTAGACATCGTAGGCTACCACATCGGGAAGGTGTGAAGAGGATGAGTTGACAAGAAGTGTACAATCCTTCCTGCGGAGCTGCTTGAAACTCGTAAGAAATGAGAAATCCATAGGAGAGCTTCAATGCATCATAGATCAGTATCAACAGTCTTCTTCTGTGAGCAGTACATAGTGTATTGTTCATAATATTATGGGTCATACAAGAACAAGAAGAGCAATGAGATTCACAGCACAAATTGGAGAGTTTGAAATGGATGAAGTAATCCTAGATTTAGGATCAAAGGTAAATGTTCTTACTAAATAGACATGGGAACAGATGGGTAGCCCTAAGTTAGCCAGATCACCTATCCATCTACGACTAGCCAATCAGCAGAGGGTATCGCCACTGGGTCAATTACCGCAAGTACCAGTTGATATTGACAGAGTTCGCAGCTTTGCAGATTTTGAAGTCATAGAAATTATTGGCAATAGCAGACCATATCCAGCTTTATTAGGCATTGATTGGGAAATTGATAACATGGCTGTTATCGATTTGAAGAAAAGACAAATGACCTTCGAGGATAAACAGATTTGAGTCATTGCACCTTTGGATCCTTTTCAGGGTCCTCGATACATTGAACCTATCAGAGCAGAGGAAGAGGTGCATAATATGGAGAGCTTCTATCAGATGACTTCTAACCAGAGTGATTATATCAATCCCACCACAGAAGGAAATATTAGTTGGCAATGCGATAGCTCATGTGCATCGGATTCAGATGTTGGTTTAGAAAATTGGGAGAATAGACTTTATGAAGTCTCAGCTCACAGATGTGCATTTATGACTAAGTCACTGCAATGGATTGGAATAGAGATTAAGGATATTCGGTCGTTTGATGGCTTAGCAGATGTCAAAGAATTTTTACAGCAGTTTGGGTAGGAAATCCCTCATGAGAAAAGGATGGCAGCTATTGACCTTGCAGTAAGAGCCACACCTGCAAGATGGTGGCATGCACATAAATAAAATATTGCATCATGGGATGATTTTAAGAGATTGATGGCGATCAGATTCTCTAATGACAAGGAGCGTTTCCAGCAGAAATATACAGGAGAAAGTGACCCCAGGTCACATATTAATATTTGTGAACAGAATTGGTTGGACATTCTAGAGGATGAATGAGTTTACCTATTCATCCACACTTTAGACACGGTCCCAAGGAACTGGTACACCGAGACAGAGTTGCGCAGAGGAACGATTACATGGCCAGTTATGATAGACAGCTTTCTATTCACTTTCACTTTTGAATCTGAGTATCCAAGCATTGATCAGGCTCTAGAGAGTATAAAGACTAAGATATTTGATGACTATACCCTACCAGTGTATACTCAGCCTGATTGGGCTATCCATTTAGAACATGCGCTAGAGTGTTACAACTTCGCAGAAGAGCCAGGTGATGAGGATGAGAATCCTCGCAGTATCAATATTCCTAAGTCAGAAGGGACTCGCGAAGTTGCACTAGTGGAAAATGAGAGATTAGTGACTAGGAGACCAAAAAGTTTGGTCACCATAGATTTTTTCAAGGGATAAATGACCAAAATTGATAAATTTAAGTGAGTTAAATAAAAAAGACCAAGATAAATAACCACTTTTGGTCACGGGATAAAACTAAACTAAAAAGGACCAAGATAAATGACCACTTTTGGTCACGGGATAAAACTAAACTAAAAAGGACCAAGATAAATGACCAAAATTGGTCATGGGATGTCTAGACTCAAAATGAGCACATAATAATTGGTCATTTATTTGGTCATGTTTAGTTGTGTCACTCCAGCAATGGAGAATTACATTTTTGACAACGAATTTGTATAATTTACTAAATTCTAACATATCTACTCAACGATTTGACTACAAAAGTCTATGGAGGTGTACATACTCTAAACCCCTTTGAATTTGAACCCATGACCTCCTAGGATTAAACACATGTTATTAACCATCAATCCCACTTACATTTCACTTACCCCAAAAAAAAGAGAGCATTAAAAGGCCATGAAAACTAGGAATTTAATTTATGACATGTGTGCTAGGATATCTTGTAGATAAATGGAAATATTGCACTAAAGTTAGGATCAAATCCAAGTCTTTACCCTATCAAAGTTGTATATGTGAATCAATCTAATTTCTATTCGATATGCTTATAGAAGTATCCCATAAGATAAGAAATCATACATGTCCATATTTGGGCATGTGTCTCATGTCCCAATGTTTGACATCTGGACTTGTGGAATGTGCATGAACTTCATTTGACGTAAAATAGACACACATTTTACACATATTTTAAAAGTTTCTCGTATGTTTCAAACACATGGTTTGCACATATCCCAATACATCAAACACATAAAGGGTCATAAAGTTGGATTCGAGGTTCTTTTGATGCTCTAAAAGAGAAATTAAAGCCTCTTTTTATTTTCTCATTATTAAAAAGTTAAATAACCTTTGTAGAAAAGGAAAACGAGCTTAAGTGTGGGTCTCATATCTTTATTGTGAGCGGAATTACGATACATACAAAACATGTCCACTTCAAAGAAGAGTAGGATTGAGAAATTTTGAGTAACAAGTAAAAATATAGGTTAAATATAAATTCCTTTATTTCATCATAAATTGTAACACATACATAAATAAGCACACTTTAAAGAAGGTAAAACTTTATCCGTTTGTATTGAAAACATTAATGTGTATTCATGCCAACTTATATGT
Source organism: Pseudotsuga menziesii (assembly GCA_001517045.1). Classification (NCBI taxonomy): domain Eukaryota; kingdom Viridiplantae; phylum Streptophyta; class Pinopsida; order Pinales; family Pinaceae; genus Pseudotsuga; species Pseudotsuga menziesii. The sequence continues at coordinate 185,685 of LPNX010997409.1, read as the reverse complement.
TTAATATATAACAAAAAAAGATAATTGGAAGAAAAATATATATAATATGTGAGATGCATTTATTAATCACATTGATTTGGTCATCACCCTTGAGTTAGCATTAACCAATTTATATCTCAATACATAGGCCTAAAGTAAATCACTTTCAATGATAGTGATCTTTCGAGGAGTGATCCTCTATACCATTAGTTGATGCAACACTAACAATGAATATGTAGAAATAAGAGGAAACTTATAGGGACAATGGCACTATCACTCGTGATAACCATGGTGCTATTGATGGGAGATATTGTGTTTGTCATCCGTATTTAATGAAAAAGCTTTCATAATTGGGATTGCATTACAAAAGCATCGCTTGTAACCTACAAGTGATATGGGTTGGAGGTATTTACATGATTTAAATTCACTATGTCAAAGCTACCTAGGAATGTAGACTTTCCAAGACTTTTTAACGTGATATTTAACTTCCTAAAACCTAGAAAATGAAACTTTTAAGGTGATATCACCTTACTCTTCATTTTCTTGAGAGTGTAATTTTGGAAGGTGCCATATCTATTTACTATGTGAACCACTTGTTATATAAGTCAGTTATATGTGATATTTGTTAGTTAGACCACTCTTGGGAATAAATTAGTGAACTTATGTAAATATTACTAACGGGTCATGCTAGCAAATGTTTGTTCCTGTTAATTTTCTGCTAGAATCCATGGTTCATGCCTTTCTACTGTAGTCAATTTGATTTCCATTCTTATAAGGCTTTTATTTATATGGTCCTTGTGCTGGTAAAGCTATAGAATTTTCCCAGCAAGAAGTTCATTCTATTCAAATCAGACCAAATGAAACAAAAAATTGAGAAGCATTTTGGAATGCCTTTGAATTAACAACAACGGATTTTAATATCGGTTGTCTTGAATTGAATGAGGATTATCATTTTATTGCGAAGCTACCAAGGAATGATAATCTTTCCAAGACTTATAAATGTGATATTAACCTTCATAAAACTTAGAAAGTTCATCAGCCTTGAATATAAACTGTGATTTATCTCCTTGTCATTTCCTGTATAGTCTAATTAGGGGTAAGTAGCATCCAGATTGCAGGTTTCAGTATGGGATATGGCCCATGGGTCTTTGTTTTTTACTCTTGTAATTTTGGTAGGAACCATTTCTATTTACAATATGAGCCACTTGGTATTAAAATTTGGTATGTGTGATGCTATCAGGATGGAGCTTTGATGCTGGATGACAATGGTATTTGCTGTATAGATGAAGCTGATAAAATGGATGTAAAAGATCAGGTATATTCTAGTGAATGCTATGGAATTTGTATTGCACTTGGACTTTTCAATTACATTTTGATTAGATTGGCATGCCATTGATCCACCTCTAACAAGATCTACACATTTTCTATTAAAGGTTTCAATTCATGAGGCTATGGAGTAACAGACAATAAGAATTACAAAAGCTGGCATTCAAGCAACTCTCAATGCTCGTACCTCTATCTTAACAGCTGCAAATCCTACTGGTGGGCGTTGTGATAAATCAAAGCCGCTAAAGGTAATGTCTGCAGGTCATTTTAAAGCCAAAGCATCATTCAAAATTGATTGAGATTTGCAACATGTTTTTTTGGTCTTTCTCATCATGTTGTTTGGTTTTGCAGTACAATGTGGCACTTCCTCCTGTGATTCTCTCCAGGTTTGACCTGATTTATGTTGAGCCAGATGATCAGACAGATCACCATATTGCAGATCATATTGTTAGAGTTCACCAAAAGCATGAAGAGGCATTATCTCCATCTTTTACTACTGCTCAAATTTAGTGTTACATTGCTTACGCAAAAAACCTTAAGCCAAAGGTTGTTTCTTTGTCCCATTTTGAACTGGTCTTCCAATTTCCAGAAGAAATTTTAGCATTCTTTGCCTCTTTTCAGGAACCCTTGACATTGTTTTTCACAATTGATTGTTTAATGCCTTGATTGGTAATTATGCTTGAACTGAGTATAGCTAGGTACTGAAGCCAGAAAGGTTCTAGTTGATGCATATGTATCCTTACGGCGAGGTGATCCTACACCTGGTAGTCGAGTTGCATATAGAATTATAGTGAGAGAATTGGAAGCTTTGATAAGATTGTCTGAGTCCATTGCTCGTGTGCATTTGGATTCTGAGGTACATAGGACTTCCACATTTTCTGACATTAGCAGATACTATAAAATATCCTGTAATGATTGTCTGGGATTGTTGGAATGTTACCAGGTGTGGTCGGTCCATGTTCATATGGCAACAAGAATAATAATCACATCCATCATCAGGTTTCCTTTTTGCAAACGTTCTCTCTTTTACCTTTGTTTCGGTTTGATGCAATATTTTGTTAAGTTATGATCTAATATGTGTCCCTGCTATACAGTGTTGACTCAAATGAGATTGATCTGACTAATTTTGAAGATGCTGAGAATAATAATATAGATAGAGGTGCTGGGGTCAACAAGAACCAACCTATAGAAGCAGATGATCATCAACCTTCAGGTAAGTGCATGGAATACATTATGTTAGAAATTGGTTTTTACAAGTTAGATGGGCTGCAACATTGTTATGCCCATGGTTTTATATTTACAACTTTATTGTTTAGGGGATGGGATAGCAGCAACAGAAGGAAAAGATGGTGATCAACCAAAGAAGAAAATGACAGTTACATACGAGCATTTCCAAAAATTTACTCGTGCACTTGTCATGCAGCTTAGATAACATGAAGAATCAAATAAAGATAGTATTGTGACAATTTACATGTTCTATCCATGTTACTGTATCTGTTAGCAACTTGGCACACCATCTGGAATTTTTATAACTTTGAAACTGATTTGATAAATCACTCACTATTTTGCTGAAGATAATCATATCGAGAAACTCACAATGCTATTGTAACCTTCCATTGTGTTGACTGATGGGTCATTTAGTACCTGATGTTACAAATAGATTCATTTATTTATTATTTGGTTTCTGTAGAGGCTGGTTTGGATGGTTTGAAACAGGCATATTTAATCAAGTGGTACGTTGAAGATTTGAAATCCCAGCAGGTGTTTGATACAATGAGTGGAATACTGGAGGAGGTAAAATGTGTGAGATCTATTATACAGGTATGGAAAACTTAAATATAATTTTTCTTTAAATTTCTTCTCCATTGATTTTAAGGTCCTATGTAGTATTAGCTAGGGTGCAGTGGGTCACTGTGTTAAGCAATTAATATCATGTTTTGAATCATTTGATAGATAAGGAAGGTGTCCTCGTGATTCTTGATGACAGCTAGACAGCACCAGTACCTAGGACAAAAGGATCATCCCAATCAACTGAGAATGATCAGAGGGTTTTAGCAGTTAATCCTAACTATGTGTTGGAGTAGTAGGCTCTTTAGTATAAAATTTGAGCTAGACTGTCATGGTTTCCTCCATTTATTGCAGGGATATCTTACAGATGGGATATTTTTCGGCTGAAGCTTTGAGAGGGGTGATCCAATAGAATTTGAAATTGGCAGTGGTCAAGTAATCAAAGGTTAGCTCTTGGGGTTTATAGTTTATAGTTTATAATTTTGGGTTTCCATATATATCTATGCTTTTAATGATTAGGAAAAGTTCTTTGAGTTGTTTGTGAGTTTCTGAAGTTGACATTTACTTGAAATATGCTAATAAAACTTTGTATGCCAAAACTCCCTTTGTGAGATCTGAATTTACTATTTCTCAAGGGACATAAGAAGTCAAGATTGTATCACTGTTTGAAATTCATAATTGATGTCAAATTTTGATCAATTATTGCATCTTTATTTGAGATACAATCAAAACATATCCTTTCAAAACTGAAAACATGGATTTGGTTTGCACATTGCAATTACACTTGGTGGTTTGTGTCAAATTCATTGGTATGCTCATTTGACCACTATATTTGAAGATTTATTAGTAAATGAATGCAATTATTAATTGATAATGTATTTGTGCCTTGAAGGTGAGCTGGTTGCCCATATAAAATTTACAGTCGTGTTGATACCAAATTGATTAGACAAAATCATAAGGCATCCATTGCAAGAATTGAATCCAACAAAGTCTAATGATGATCCGAAGATAAAAGCATGGCTAGCTTTAGGCCAGACCAAGTCCAAAAAAATGGAGGTGGAAAAAAAGAAAGGTCATTTGATCTCTTTGTACAGTATATTTATTATTTACCAATATATTGCTATAATTCATTTGTTGGTATCTCAAGCTATAGTAGAACATAAATTATTATATTAAATTTTATTTGTTACATTCAAAAAAGATTCTCAAGATAATTCAGTAGATGACAGCCAAAAGTCTGAAAGAATACAAGTCATTATTAACATAGTTGGTTTGCGTAGGTTGAAAGCTGTGATGTGGCTGAAGCATTCAGGCTGCTTGAAGTTGCCCTTCAACAATCTGCAACTGATCATGCTACTGGTAAATCCTACAACTTTCTTGATAAAGGTGGTCAGTTTACAGGGGATCATAAATTGGTAGTGTGTGCAAGGGCATAAGAGAAGAGAGAACACACACACAAGTTCTCAACTGTACATATATTGTGTACTCTTCATATTCCATGAACAAACAATTAATTCTACATTGAATTGTATATATTTGATAGGGCACTTCAAAATAATCTACTGTTTGTAATAAAGGAGTTAAACTTCGGCATAAATACCTAATATAGATTCATAGTTGTTATGTGCTTAAATGATGGAGAAAGTTTAAGTTAATTTACAACCATGACTGTATACAAGAAGATGTTGAGGAAAGCATCGTTGTTGGTGGCGAGTGTAGTCTATTGAGGCTTCCTTCAAAGGTTGATGCTATCAAAGATACACTTGAAAACAATGAGCAAAAGGTGTGATATTTGTCTCTGTCATTCATGATCAATTTCAATGCGGGTGGAAAAGATTCCAGAGCCATGTTTTATAGTCAAATGACACATTATTTGTTGAACGTAGAAATATTATGTGTATACAAAATTACATTTTTTTTAATCTTTTGCAACTTGTTATTACATAGGCTTTAAACTGTGTCGGCCTTTGTGGTGCTCATAGATTGGTGCAGGCAGTGTTAAACAGGCTTTAAGCTACGCATTGAAATTAATTGCAAAGAATGCTGGAGTGAATGGAATTGTCGTGGCTGAAAAGGTCAGGACAAAACCTACCATGATTGTCAATTAATTTTCATGCCTATTGGAGTTCTTTTCCTTTTAATGCAGACAAACTTATTTACGTTGAGAGTCAGCCTAATTGCATATGGTGTTATTTTTTTATTCGCTACACTCTTTAATAAATACTAGACTTAAATTACATTCTTATTTTTTCTTAGGCACTGAATAGTGTAGATTTAGCCTTTCAAGTTTAATTAACCAATTCTTAAATTGAATTTGTTAGATTATATTTTCCTATTTTGCACATGATCTTGGTTACTGTTGTTAACTGTTGAACATTATAAATAATTTTCTTCATTGTTTTTCTACTTTACAGTTCATTGTTTTTCTACTTGCAAGTGAGAATTTTCTATTGGATTTTGTAGGGGTGAGCTTAAATAAGTGGTCCATTTAGTATGAAGAGCCCACTACTGAGGATTTGCCATTGAGTATGAAGAGCCTGTTGCTGAGGGTTTCAAGCTGTTAAGTATGGTTTTGAAGCTTCCGCGGGATCTAAGTATGGCTTAGCAACCAAGTACAAGTGGGATGGTTTAGCTATTGTAATATTTTGAAAAATCATCAATGTACTAGATGATTTTCATGTAAAGTTACATGGAGATAGTTTTTGAGAAAACTCATATTTACTGTAATACTTGACATTTCATATAATATAATTTGTGCGGTTTAAAATTTATATGGTTGTACTTTATATTATTTATAAGTGTTGTAATTAACTAATTAACGTGAAATTGCATAATTCATGTGTATTAGATGATGATAAATAATTTATGATTCTTTTTTTAATTTAAACATAATATGATATTACAAATTTATATTGATTAATAATGGACACTATTAAAACTACTAAAATATAATAACCACACATAAAATGACTAAAAATGACTAAATTAGTGACCAATAATTGAGATCAATGACCAAAATTCACATATATAATGATAAAAAATTGAGAGATATGTGACCAAACAATGAGATATAAATGACCAAAAAATGACCAAAATTCGCATATCAATGACCAAAAAGCAGTTTTGGTGGCTAATTTATGGTCTTTTATTACGCGACCAAATTTGGTCATATTCTAGTTTGTCATGTGGTCATTAATTTGGTTATAAATGTGGTCATATATTTGGTCATTGATTCAAATATATGACCAAATTAATGACCAAATATATGACCAAATAAATGACCAGCTCACAAGCTATAAATGACCAAAATAAAAATGACCAATTTTGGTCATGTAATAAAAGACCGTAAATTTTGGTTATAGAAATGAAGGGAATAGTAGGAGATTTGGGAGTCATGAGGATACCTTTGAAAGAGGATGCTAGGTCGGTTAAGCAACGTCCATACAGATTAAATCCTCATTATAAAGAAAAAGTTAAGGATGAGATTGATAAGATGCTAGCAGTAAGCATCATTGAGCCAGTAGAAGAGAGTGAATGGGTTAGTCCCATGGTTGTACAGGAAAAGAAAACTAAAGGAGAAATCAGGATTTGTGTCGATTTGCGCAAACTCAATGACGCATCGCTTCATGACCCATTTTCGACACCTTTTACTGATGAAGTTTTAGACAATGTAGGAGGACATGAGATCTACTCATTCACTGATGGATTTTCAGGCTATCACTAGATAAGAATCCATCTAGAGGATTGACATAAGACCACCTTTGCGACATAATGGGGCTCATTCCAGTATACAGTAATGCCCTTTGGTCTTAAAAATGCACCAACTATTTTTTCTAGAGTAGTAGTTGCTGTCTTTAAGGAATACATCCATAAATTCTTAGAATTCTATTTTGATGATTGGATCGTATTTGGATTAATCAAAAAGCATATAGGAGATTTAAGGCTCATGTTAGAGAAATGTAGGCAATATCAGATTTCTCTTAACTTGAAGAAATGTATATTCTGTGCACCATTTGGTATTTTGTTGGGTCATATTTTTTGCAGACAAGGCTTGATGGTAGATCCCGCAAAGATTGCCATCATTGTAAATCTTCCAGCACCCAACTCATTCAAGCAATTGAGGACAGTGCTTGGTCATACAGGGTATTATAGAAAATTCATCAAAGGCTATGCAAAGATCACAGCACCTATGGAAAAATTGTTAAAGAAAGAAGTGAAATTCCTATGGAATGAGGAATGCCAACAAATTTTAGACACTCTTAAAGAGAAGATGGTCACAGCACCCATCTTAGTATTTCCAGATTGGAACAAACCATTTCATGTACATGTGGATGCATCTGGAATCGCATTGGGGATTGTCTTAACACATCCAGGAGAAGGGGGTATTGATCACCCTATCGTGTACTCAAGCAGAAAGTTATCTACCACAGAAAAGAACTACACCACTACAGAAAGAGAAGGATTAGCTATGATGTATGCTCTATAGAAGTTCAGGCACCATCTGTTGGGTGCCCCATTCAAGATGTTCAATGACCATTCCGCTTTAAAGTACTTGGTCAATAAGCCAGTGTTAGGGGGAAGGATCTGCAGATGGTTACTCCTATTTCAAGAGTATGATTTTGAAATTATTGTAAAACCAGGAAGATTGAATGCCGGACCTGATCATCTGTCGCAAATAGACTCAGGAGAAAAACCAAGTAATCTAGAGGATAATTTGCCAGATGTGCAATTGTTTTCTATCCAGATCATAGATGAGTATTACGTAGATATTATTCACTTTCTCACTACAGGGTGGGCACCAGTTGACTTTACTAAGCAGCAAAGTAAACAGTTAGTTGTTAAAGCAGCAGATTTCACTTTGATCGCAGGACATTTATATAAGTTAGGTCTAGATGAAGTCCTGCGTAGATGCGTTATGCCACACGAGAAAGAGGCCATTATCAGAGAAGCACATTTAGGTACCGCGGGAGGTCATTTCGCAGGAAAGCTGACTACTCAGAAAATTCTAGCTGTAGGATTATGGTGGCCTACTTTGCATAAAGACACTAAGGAGTTTTGCAAATGCTGCGATATCTACCAGAGGGTAGGAAAACCTTCACGGAGAGATGAAATGCTGCTACGACCACAGATTACACTGCAGGAATTTTACAAGTGGGCTATAGATTTCGTGGGTCCTATCAACCCACTAGGGAAATGAACTGGTGCGAGATACATCATTACAGGAACAAAATACTTCACTAGGTGGACAGAGGCCAAAGCAGTAAGGAATTGTGATGTTGCTACAATTGCATAGTTCATTTTTGAAAACATCATAAGTAGATTTGGATGTCCAGTAATTTTGATGAGTGATCAAGGCACACACTTTCTGAATCGCACTATTCAGGCCTTAACAGAGGAATTTCAGATACAGCATCATAAGAGAACTCCCTACCACCCACAAGCTAATGGTACAGTGGAGGCTTTTAACAAGATTCTAGAAAATGCTCTTACTAAGATCTATAATAGCCAAAGAGATGATTGGGACCTCAGGGTTAATGTTGTATTATGGGCTTATAGGAATACATGCAAGAAACTTACAGGACACACACCTTTCAGCTTGGTGTATGGACAAGAGGCTATTATTCCTATGGAATATATTATTCCCAGTTTAAGAATTGCTCAAATTACCGAGATGGTTGATACAGATATGATGAATGAAAGACTAGTGCAGCTGCTTGCCTTAGAAGAAGACAGATTCATCATAGGATTTCATCAAAAAGTGCAGAAGGCACGAGAAAAAGATTGGCATGATAGGCACATCAAGAGAAAGATTTTTCAGATAGGAGACCTAGTGCTTGTTTATGACAGCAAGTTTGTTAAGTTTCCAGGGAAGTTCAAGACACATTGGTTGGGGCCATATCAGATTCAACAAGTCATAGAAGGAGGTGTTGTTCAGCTCAGTAAACTGAACAGAGAGCTTGTTCCTACCTTGATTAATGGTAGTAGGCTTAATATTTATAGTGATATCCACTCCACCTCCTAGCCCTAACTCAGAGAACTAGGTCGTTTAGATGTCCAGTGTAGTTGAAAGGAGGCATCGCACCCATAAATAGTGTACACTAAAAAAAAATAATTCTAAGTAGGAGGAATCGTAGCAGGAAATTTTATTTTGCACAAGTCATAGGATACTTGCAGAGTTTTTGAATGTTGCGGAGTTTCACGGCAACTTTTTGGTCCAGGACGATGTGGTGTGACATCGTAGCGAGGCGATGTTCCCCATTCCACGAAGACAATTTTAAAAAGGGACAGAGGGCTAGTCACTTCACCCTCTGAAAAGCAATTAATCTAGATATGACAGGTATACGTTGCCCTAGATTTGGAAACAGTACAAGGATTGTCCTAGATTTGGTAAATCTTGGTCGAGACCAATGCCTGTACATAATTTTCAAGGGAGATTTGATCGGATTTTTAGCACTTAATGAGGATCGGGGCACCGGGTGTTGTCTTGTCCATGTAATAAATGCCGCCAATGGGTCCAGCTTAAGTGGCCGTTGCTTCATAGATTATCTCCTTCATTACAAATACACAGATCATTCAAATAGAAGGGTTACTTTTGCGATTTCTGAGAGCTATAGAGAAATTTGTAGAGTTTTCCCTGTGCAGAGATACTCTAGTTACAGAGTGCTAGTTTCCCAATTTTTGCAGCCATTACCAGTCCAGAGTACTGCACCAGATGGCTTATGTTCGAGAAGGAACCTTTAGAAGACATTGTGCGACAATTCCAGCGTGGTGGCCTCGATTCTGCTATGACGACGCCACCCAGGGTTGTGAAACTAGGTGCACCACAGGTTAGGAAGACGCCAAGGATGAAGAGTCAAGCTCAGATAGTAGAAGAGTCCAACCCAGAGCACGAAGAAGAAGTTCATATGGCAACAGTATACATTGTGCCACGAGTTGAGGACACACCAGAGGTAACCATTCCCAAGGGTGCTAAGTTTCCTATTCCGCTACCGCCGATTGATTCTCGTGTAAAGGAAGATGGAGAACTATTAGGATATGTCCATGTTCTCAAATTTATAGACTATAACCTTGGAGACAGTAAGACATATCCTCAGTTTCAGTCGGATCAGTATCTTACGGTTCAGAGGAACCCGAGGACCGCCTTAGCAGATAATATGATGAGTAAGAGCTCAGATGACGTAGATCAAAAAACAGTTATTAAGGATAACATGGAAATGAAGATGGATATTCAAGTTATCCCTCGGAATGAATCTGCTCAAAACACCTCAGCCACTAGTGATTTGAAATTCAGCATGCAGACAAAGGCTTGTTCTCGGAATGGAATTCATGGTTTGTATAGTTTTCGTATGAAAGGATCCAGACCGAATGAAATGTTTGAGAAGGATGGAAGATACAGATTTATATTTTCTTTGTGATATGAGTTCTAACCCAGATAGAGAGGAAAATATATCTGTGTAAGGCTTCTCAAAAGCTCAAGATACTTAAAGGAGCTGCTAATCCATGAAGAGACCTATATGCCACTTTGGAGTATATCTTGTGTGAGGGATTCGATGGTGATCCAGGTGAAGTGGTCACTTGAAGGTAAGGAGTCGTATTTTCTCAAGGATGGCAGAGAAAGATTGGAGGCTGATAATAGGGCTAGGAGTTCTCATGATACCAGGAATTTGAATCCTTATGATGAAGAAATGGATGGCAGGTCTCGCAAGCAACCAGAGCGTGAGCATGACAATGAGGGAAGGAAATATAAGAGAGATATACAAACTTAGTTTACAGAAGATGATGCCAAAGATGATAGAAAGCACAAAGGAGAAAAGAGAAAATTTGATGAGAGGATGGAGGAAGACCACAAGGTGCATATTGCTGAGCTTGAGGCTCGAGCATCAGGCACACCTGAGGCAAAAAAGGAAGCAAGAGCACAGGCCTTTAGACTCACTTCAACATAGATGAAGTGTCACATAGATGATGCAGAGTCATTGCTAGCTGATGCGACGAAGACATGGTCGGAGCTAGAAGAGCTCCCAGATAGACTGGACTTGCAACAGAGCATGCAGAACATAGAAAATGCAGTAGGAGCAATGAAGGAAGAAGTCAAGAGCTTAGGAGCTCTTGCAAAGATGAAGAAGATGACAGAGATGAACCATTTGCAATAGCAAGTGTAGCGGTTGCGAGAAAAAGAAATACAATTCAATAATATGCTTCAACTGTATCAGGAACAAATCGCAGAGTTGGTTGATGCGGTTGAGCAGAAGGTTAAGGAGTTCACTACAAGAAAAAGTGAAATTGATAGCACAAAAGACCCCCTGATTAGTCAAGTTATGATAGAAGCGGCACAAGACTCTGTCGAAGCTATGGAAAAAGATGTCGCAAGACTCAGGGAGAGATTCGCAAGGACTTCGCAGGAAGCCAAGGAGAAGCTATAGAAAGAGAAACCAGATGTTAGTGGCTCGAGGACGAGCCACAAGTAAGTGTTAGGGGACTGTTGGAGTAGGGCCCCACAGCTTTAAGAAAATATGCTATATCGGAACAAGAAAGTCAAAGGAAATAGTACTTGAAGCAGCTGAGAAGAGAGCTCAACCACTGCATTTAAGGCAACGACGACGACAGGAGGGATTAGCTACCCTCATGAATGGAGAAGGAGCAATGAGACGAGGTATTAAAGATAAAGGATAGAAGGGGAGAAACCAAGGAAGTGGCACCCATACCCATGATCAGAGCCAAAAATTGTGGAAGACTGCAGAAAGCTACAGTGTGACCAGTAAGCGGCAGTTCAAACTACAGATAGGCCAACTGTCACAGTTAGGGTTTTGGGTTACTATTGGGATAGGCCCACAGTTTTGTATCATGGTGAGACCTTCAGGCCACCTATTTAAGCATGTATTTTGTATTATGAAGGATTAGTTAGTCAGATAGTTAGCTAGATAGCTAGACAAATAGACAGATGGTTAGAAAGTTAGATGGTTAGCTAGTTAGTTGGTCGTCTATTGTGTAAGATATTGAGAAAGAGTCAAGCTCTGGTTCTATTGTTAAAGCTGTAGTTATCTTACTGTAACCAGCAGCCGACTCCCTGAGCATGAATGTAACAATCCACAGGGATTGAGAGAGAGAGAGAGAGAGGATATATTGTAAGAAGAAAGCATAATAGGAAGAGAAGAAATCTAAGAGAGAAGAGCTCCCAGCTGAGTGTGTGGAATTTCCCAGAAGATCTTAAGCTTCATAAGAGGTTGCAGCGGAACTATGTTACTCTCTCCAGATATAATATAAACACAGTTCCTATGGACATAGCTTCCTCCCTGGAAGTGAAACACGTAAAATCCGTGTGTTGTATGACTGTTTCATGTGATTGTGATATACTTATTTGCTATCTGTTATTTGTTACATGAACGTTGCTTATCAGTTAATGAATGTGTGTATGCTATCATTCAGTTGCAGTAACATAGAAGGTTAAATGTGAGTTGAATGTGTTAAGTATTCTATATATGAGTTTATCAGTGCTTGAATCACGACAGCTAACAGTTACAGTGTTAAGTGACTTCTATATATGAGTTCAGCAAGTTGAGTGTCATTGATGTTAAGCATGTTAAACTGTAGAAGGCTAAGTGAAGTTGTTTAACACCTTGATGAAGGTTAACTGAGCTATTATACCCAGAGAGAAAGCCTCTAGACCTTGAGAGTTGATGAGCATATTAATTCTTACTGTAGGAAATATCGCGGCATAGAAATGTGATATCGCACTGTCGGAGGAGCTGCGGTGTGAGATATCGTAGGTTAAGAGTTGAGCAGAAGATTAAGTTTACGCATCATCCTAGAAGTTGCGATGCGATAAGAGCTAGTCCCATAGCAGAGTCAGCTAGGAAGAGAGAACAACCCTTGTAGAGAGACTTAGCTGGTTAAGTAGAGTAAAAAGAACCCAGGATGCTACAGAACCTGGTTGAGGAAACCTGATTTTTCAGCCAACCCATCTAAGATCACTTTGGGTGAGACCTCAATCCGTTCTGCGATCTATCGCCGAAAGGGCTAGTGAGCTAGGGGTTTTGTTGGTACAATAAAGTAAACCCGGGTTTTCACATTTAACCCAACACGCCTGGACATATGAAGAGATTAAAACATATGACACCAATATTATACAACATGTCATCCCTATTATATCTGGAGTCAATCCTTATCAGCAACCTTTGAGGAAGATGCATCCAAAACTGGAGTCTTTAATTCAGAGTGAAGTGAAAAAAGTATTGGATGCCAAAATTATATTCAAAATCAGACACTCAGAATGGGTTTGGAATTTGGTACTAGTAAGGAAGAAATACGGAGAAATCAGGTTATGCGTGGATTTCAGAAACATAAATCATGCTTTGGATAAAGACAACTATGTAGTCCCACCCATGGAACAGATATTGCAGATGGTTTCAGGTTCTGAGTTATTTTCATTATTAGATGGATTCTCTGGCTATAATCATGTATTATTAGTTGAAGAGGATAGACTTAAAACTACATTTAGAAGAAAGTGGGGAACTTTTTCCTATAGAAGAATGCCCTTTGGACTCATCAATGCTAGAGCTACTTTCCAGAGCGCCATGGATATAGCTTTTTGCGGTCTAGTTGGCTATAGTGTTGTAATGATATCTTGACAATGTCATGATATTTTCAAAGAAGAGAGAGAACACGCATTCCATTTAAAACAAATTTTCAAGTGTTGTCAAAAATATGGCATCTCACGAAATCCTAGGAAATGTGTGTTTGTAGTTATAGAAGGAAAGCTACTGGGTCACGTGGTTTCTAAAAAAGGGATCTCCATAGACCCAGAAAGGATTAAAGCCATTGAATAGATCCCTTTACCCCATAACAAAAAAGGTATGCAATCATTCATGGGGACAATTAATTTTGTGCGAATGTTTGTACCATATTTTGCCCAGATTGTCAAACCTTTGCAGCAAATAGTGAAACAAAGTGTACAATTCAAATGGACTAATGTGGAGAAGAATGCATTCAGTAATATAAAGACATCTATTGTACATGCACCATCTCTTAAAAGTCCAAATTTCAAAAAATATTTTATTTTGTACACTTTCGCATTTGATGATTCATTGGCAGTTGTGCTTACACAGAAGGAAGATGGGGGAGATGAGTACCCCATATCATTTATGAGCACTGGTCTATAGGGAGCCGAATTGAATTACCCAGCTATGGATAAACAAGCTTATGCAGTCTTCAAAGCGGTAAAACAATTCAGGCCATACATACTTAAGAACCAGACTAAGGTAATGGTTCCACACCCAGCTGTAAGGTCTCTTTTTGTACAACAGGAATTAGGAGAAAGAAGAGGAAACTGGGTAACAACTTTACAAGAATATGATATTGAATTCAAACCAGCATTTATAGTAAAGGGGCAGGGATTGTGTAAACTAATGGCTGAAGGTAAAGGCAATGAAGAAAACAATTGGGAAAATGAAGCTGAGTTACATATGATGGATGTGTGTCCTTTTTTCACCGCTCCAGATTCCTGGTACCGAGACCTTGTTCATTACCTTTAGGAAGGATTGTTTCCATAACATTGGAATCCCAAACAACGAAGAGCGTTGTGCCTTAAATCAACTGCATATCAGATTATTGATGGAATATTATTCATGAAAAATTATGATGGAGTCCTTCTCAGATGCTTACAGAAAGAAGATGCAAACAAGGTCATAACAGAGTTACATGATGGGCCTGTTGGAGGTCATTTTTCTGGAGATACGATAGCCCACAATATTCTCAAAGCTAGATACTATTGGCCCACACTGTTCAAGGACGCACATGCCCATGTGAGAAAGTGTGATATCTTCCAAAGGTGTGGGGGAAGACAAGCCAAAGCAGCAGGGCCATTCAAGCCTGTGATGATAGCATAACCATTCGAGCAGTGGGCGATTGATATCATTGGAGAGATAAAAACAAATTCTTCCTTGCAGCACAAATACATTTTGACAGCAACTGACTACTTCACTAGATGGGTCGAGGCTATTTCGTTACGTAAAGTGAATGAAGACGCGGTCATGGATTTCTTGCGAGATCATATTATGACCAGGTTTGGGGTTCCAATTTCCTTGGTTTTTTATAATGCTACTTATTTTTCTTCTATTATATTAACTGCATTTACTCATTGAAGAGGAATCAAGTTGCATTATTCTGTGAACTATTACCCACAACGAAATGGTTTGGTAGAATCTACAAACAAGAATCTCATTAGGATCTTAAAAAGGACTGTGATAGAAAACCAGAGAAGTTGGAATTTAGCATTACCGAATGCTCTTTGGGCTGATAGGGTCACTCCCAAAAATTCCTTAGGTGTGTCATTGTATACTCTTGTTTATGGAAAAGAAGATATTCTTCCTCCCAACATTGTGCTACCATCTTCCATAATAGCTCAGGATTATGGAGGCACAGATAACGAAATCCTATAGATTAGAATCTATAATCTTTTGAAGGTGGAATTTTCTAGGTCCATAGCCAAAGAACATTTTAAGCATCAACAGGAAGTAGTGAAACGATGGTTTGATAAGTATAAAGCTGGAAAAAAGGAGTTTGAAGTAGGAGATCTGGTTCTCAAGTGGGATCACCCACATGATGAAAAGGGGAAACACATGGAGTTTCAACAGTTATGGGTAGGCCCTTTTCAAATTGCAGCAAAGCTTAGCCCCTCAACCTACAAGTTGCAAGATTTACAGGGGTGGGAAGAGAACTTACCAGTTAATGGTTTAGTTCTCAAACCTTATTTTTCCTAATTTTTGTTTTTATTTTGTACATAAATAAACTGATTTGGTTGTTTATTTTTTATTTATTTTATTTCTGTTTGTTTTTAGTTAGATTTTGATTGATTTCAATAAAAGAAGCAAACTTTTGGTTGCATGGAGAGTATCATAATTTTGGATGAACTAAAATCCTTGATTATAAGACTGTATATTATTGATTTATCTGAAATAATTCTTCTAGTTTAGCAGTTTTCCTAAATGGCTATGAACACATTGAAGTCCTACTTAATCCTTGTAAAATAACTCAGGATCGAAAGGTTTGGAATACTATTTCAAGGCTCCATCCATATCACATTTAAAAATGTCTTAGGGGGTGATAGCAGAAGACCCATGGAAAGGAAGCAGGGTAAACAGTATATTATATATAAATGATCCCATGCCAAGAATTGAAATCCAAAAGGGAAAATAAGAGTCAAAATATCCTAAGAAAGCAATATGTATAAAAACAAAGTACTGAACCATATGAGTACAAAATTGCCAAAGTTATTCTCCATCCGTGAGCTAAAAATTAAATACATCTCTCACACAAAAGGAAACTATGGATAGAGCAGCCTTGTAATCTCACAGATCACATAAGGTTGCCAATAATACACACTGAAACATATATATAAAACAGAGACAAGAGATAAGAACAAATAGGTGAATTAACAGAATATATTATACAAATGAGTCCATACAACACAGAGAACTGAACTGAGTTCTCATCTGGATCAATAACCTAGTATATATGATTACAGAATGGTTACAAAATAACTACCTATTGGTTCGGTGAACCGACACGACCTTAGGTGGCCGACCTAATCTCTAGTTTAGTCGGCTGACTGACTTAGTTTGTTGATCAACTAAGTTGGCCCATTGACTTAGTTGGTTGATCGACTAAGTCAACTTATCGACTTGCTCCTTCTACATCTCCCCCATGAACAAAACATTTCTTCATCCTGAAGAAACAGGGAGGTACAAAAATTCTTCGTGGTCTCAATAGTTATTGCGGTGGGCTATGAAGTCTGATGGTCGGTATTTTTTGTACACAGAATTCTACAATGGATGGGGTTGTTACTACAAGGTGATGTTGGAAATCTATCCAACTCTGCAAAAAATTTTGGATGTCGATGGTGAGTGTGGTCAATATTGATAAGATCGACATCTTCTTTGAAATGGAGACTTCAGCTATCCTCTCCATGTCGGGACCCATAAACTGGTCCTTCTCTTTCGGAGTCTCGATAAGTCATTTCATCTACAAGCAGATGATGTCGAATTTCTCCAAGTTAGGGAGATCTTGTTACACCCACTGATGTGCTTCCCTTTCTAGTTTTTGCAGTTTGGAAGTTTCAAGCACTATCTGTTCTTTTATTGTCATTCTGAGTGCTTCCTTAGTGGTTTTTCTATTTTCTAATGCCTGAATCCCTTGTCAAGTCTGTCGAGTCTACTGATAGACTTGCTCATAGTAATTAGTCTAGTCTCTTAGTATTTCTTTAGTTATGACAGACTCCTCAATATGATCCTCCAACACTTTTGTAATAATGCCTTTTGGTGGAGATGGTGGTGGTGGTGATGGAGTTGGCGAATGGTCAGGGGTGATTGGTGGGTTGTTGGGTTGAAGGGGCGAGTCTACGTCAGAGAAAATTTGGTTAATTTGTCAGGTTATTTCCTCCTTAGTTTCTTCTCCTTCAGTCAGTGCAGTGGCTGGTAGGTCGGCTTGGGGTATGGTCGGTGTGATAGTCGAGGAATGACATGCAATCACTTCAACTTCCTTATCGGGATTTCTCTTGAAAGTTGATGTAATGGTTGCAAAGGTTTTGGATTGTGCGTCCTGTCCTGGTTGGTATCCTCTAGTCGTGAAGAGAGGTGCTTTTGTAGAAATCTTGTGTGGCGACGTAAATATGTCAGGCAGTTTCTCAATGAATGCCTGCAAATATCTATCTTTGTCGAACTTTGCTTTCACAGCCTCTTTCATTGCACTTTTTCATAAGTCAAGGGGGATGACTGATTGCGGTGTCAGTACTTGTTCCTTGGTTATTTTCGTTGGTGATGGGGGTGGAGGAGTCGACAAAAAATTGATAACGTTTCAAGGCATCGTCGTAGTCTTTGCTTTCTTTGGTCGACCTGCTTGTGCTTCTGCGTCGACAAATATTTGGAACTGGGTTTCACTAGTACAAGTGATCAATTTTTCCATGGAAAAACATGGCAATATCCACAGAAAAGCATGGATATTGCCACATCTAAGTGTTTTTTTTTTCGTGGAAACAATTCCGTCGCAATAGAGACGACCCCTAATTTGCGTTGCAAGAGCGACAATGTTCTATATTTAGTTAGATGTCTAAGCCGTCGCTATATCCATGCCGGGCTGTCTCTATATCCACGCCTGTCTATCTCTGTATCCATGCCTAGCTGTTGCTGTATCCACGGCTGTGAAATTTTTTAAAAAATTGCCGTCGCTTAAGCAACGGCTATAACTGTTTAAAAAAAAAAATACAAATGCCATAAGACCAATTCCATGTGGAAGTAGGTCATAATCCTTACATAATTAGTATACCCCCCTCACATGCATACATACATCTCGCACATCTTTATCTCATGCTTCATTACAATTTACAACACCCCTGGGTGGTTACCATGGTTTAACTTTAAACAACGACCCATAACCTCAACATCTAAATGTTAAGCTAGTTTGGTTAGTGGTCACATGTCACTAATATATAAAGTGACCCTTATTAAAATATTTAAGTCTTCTAAACATTGGAGTGTAACACAAAAATAATACTCATCTTTTTCAACCATATAAATTGGTGGTCACGTGCCAGTCAATGCTTCACACATGCCGTGGGATATGTTTTTGTTGTGCAAAGTGAGTAAAGTCCTTCAGATATCTTCCCTACCTCTTCATGTCTCCAGAACTATAAAAACTTATCTCTGACAACATTCTCCACAGAGGTTCCAAAGTATGGAAATCCAAAGGTCCATAGTATTTCATCCACAGAGATTTCACCTATCTCTGACAACCAACACCAACCAAATTTGTCATCCAGTTGTCAAATTTCAACCAAAGGTCGATTGTATTTACACCTCGCTGGCTATGATACCAGATGAAATGCCTAAGAGAGGTTTCTAAGACATTTAAACCGTGCACAACTTATCTTATATGGTAAAAAGAAATACTTTACTATTAGCTGCTCATGAAGTTACAGGCACTATGTCCTTCAATGATCTTTTGGTAGGCAAGCAGCAAAAATAGAACTAGAATGAGCTCAAGATGAAATCTAGATATAATTAATATATTTCTTATTCATTTTCAACAATTAATCAAAGGACATTTGCAATTTACCTCCACATGAGGTCTCATTTTCCTCTTCAACTTTGTTCTGATGCTATATGTGTCAAGCTTTTGTGGAGTAGATCCTTATTCTGTGCATGACTTCTTTGTCCCAACACGCCCATCTATATCCATTTCTTCTGAACCATCATCAGTGTTGTCTGTGCAATATTAAGTAAAAAAAAAATTAGTTCCAATAAAGATAGTGAAAGAACAGATAAAACACGTAGCTTACAGTACAACTTCGAACTTATCCTCGGTATTGTAATTCAAAGATATTTAAATTTACTATGATATCCAGTTTGCCAAACTTGAATGACTGGGACTAATATTTTAGTTTCCTCAACATTTCATGGGAATAAAAAATTGAAACAGTGGAATATGATTCTGCTTATTCTTCTGAAACTTTTCTACCTTCATCTGCATCCAATAGATCAGCATCATCAATACCAGCAATAGTGAAATCTTCAATGTCATATTCTTCTTCCATTTCATAGCCTTCCACAAAATCTACTTCAAGCTCTGGCTCCTACAAAAAGAAAGCAAAAAATAAGAATGCAAAACAATATATTAAGAATGATACTTATGGGTGACAAAGTAACTAAAATAATCGTGACATTATCGAGTAGGACAGATGACTATTACTCAAAGGCATAAGCTGATTATTGTAACATCGTCTAACAAATCATAAAACAAAAAGTTGTTACAAACCTCCTCGTCATTATATTCTTCCTCACTGGCTTCCTGCATTTCCTCCATTTCTAGGACTTTCTCATATTCTTTCACAGGGAAATTGTATATGTCACCATAAGTACCACTTTGCAACCTCTCCAGCAATTCTTTCTCTATGGCCTGAACAAGAAACAAAATTCATCATTTGATTCCCATCAAAAAGAATAATGTAGAGATCTGCAAAAGGGAAGCAGAGAATCAAGATACCCTACTCTATCTAAAACAGCTGCTATTTCAGCTTTTGCTTCCCTCCTAGCTTCCCTCTTCTTTTGTTCTGTAGGCACAGCCATGACTTTCTCCCTGTAGCAGAAAAAAGCAATAGTTATAAGACTTACAACTGTAATCTCTTTTGACCCAGTATTTGTGAGAATTTAATCTTGCATATGGGAAGTTGGGCACAGATATTTTTCCTAGGCTGTCAAATGACAAGCTTTCAACCCTCCAGTTGGCATGGCTGTTTGTACTTGGAACTCTGACAAAGTTTAGAGGAATTGTGAGCAAAGAAAACACAAGGAACCTGAACAAAATTTTTATGAGCTCCTCATTGCATGGTTTCCCATCACATGTTCATCCAGGGATTCATCTACTTTGGCTTCATGGATGGAAAAAATGGTGCTAGGATATACTGCTCAATCAGCTATAGGTAATTTGCCAACAGGAGTCTCTAATTCAGTAAGAGATTCATCTATTGCTTGTGGGTCTAGAGAAGGCATTCCTATCATTTGATGTTCCTACTGTGAAAGCATACTTCAATTTTGTAGTTCAGTTGGCAAATGGTGAGTCCACAATAAAGCCTATTATCAAGAGGGCAATTGATATGGTGGTCAAGTTGTCTGCCGATGAAACCCATCTGGAGGGTTTGAAGTTTGTCTTGGGTTTTCTGGTTTCTGCACTGGGTTCGTAGATTCATGCAATTACTATGGAATAATTCATCCATGTACACAAGCTCTCATTCGGGAAAGAAGACAACATATGGTGAAGGTATTGAATCAAGCAGATCCATATTTCTAGCTAGAAATCAGTCCCATATTTGGAAATATTTTTCAGCACTTCTAAGCATGGTTTGAGTTAATTTTGGTTCCTATATCTGTAAGTTTTCAACATGAATCAATTAGATTAGGTGACAAGTCCATTCCAAGAATTTCTAGGCACATTCTAGACCTTAATCAACCTCAAAATATGTGTTATGGATATAATCTAGGAAATGGCTAGATCTAAACATAGTATGGTGTGGTTTCCTGTAACATCAGAGTAATATTGCGACCAGCAGTACCATAGGAGAAGTGAGTGAATGATCACCCTTAAGTTATAATCTCTAGACTATGATAGATCCCTTTTCGATCCTATCTTTTTTAATGTCCTCGATTGTGTAGCAACAATCCTGAGATTGTATCAATGGTACATTCACAAAACTAGAATTTGTATGTTAAGATGTTGTATGACAAAATGGATAATATAAGAATTGAAGCACTTGATGCAACTCCAAATTTCCCAGTATTTGTCTAAATTATTTAATCTATTGTTCTTTCTTTTATCTTCTGTATTTCTAGATTTCCTTGCATCAAGTGCTATCACAACAGCTCCAAAGTTGTTTTGGTCAGAGGTGGATAGAATATGAACTGGAGGTCTGAAGTTATTTCCTCTCAAATAAAGCAAGATACCACAAAAGAAGAAATAACATTATAATTGAAGTCGGTACTTTGCAAACCAGGGTCAAAGTTAAAGATTCGATTTGTCTCAAATGATGGAAACTATTCTGCAAAACCAATGTAGGATGACCCATAAAATGCCAAGTGATGTATTTTGAAAAGTAGGGGGGACTTCATGCACACCAACCTCATGCTCACAATATTTTTACAAGTGTTAAAACTTGGAAAGGAGGTGCGTAAATATGATGGTAATCTCGACTCTGAAACCATGGATCATTCAATTTTATCTATAGAAAAGTTTTTTGATACCATTAACTTGACTGATCTAGAAAGTAATACAATTTGGAAGTTCAAAGCATATATGGAAAGCCTATGTGTGTTGGACAATTTATTCCACTAGAATGACAAAACAAAGGATCAGCCATCCTACAACATTGGATGGTTTTATTAAGGTAGTGAGAGAAATTCTAGCCTTGAAATTGTTGCATTCTTAGACAAGAAATTTGACAGTGTAAGTCAAAACTAAATGATTCAGTTGCACTATGTTGACTTTTTGGAAAATCTTCATGGAAGATACATAGTGAATATATTCAAAGGAGAGGAAAGCATTCATAGAGGATGAACCACCAAAAAAATCTGGACTTAATGGACAAGCGAGCTTTCCAAATGCCTGGAAATCTTTTTAGATGAACTTCAGATTTTGCACACATTTACATCACAATGCAAATGTGTAAAGTCACTCACCATCCACGTGTATTTGAAATTTTACAGATCATGCAATATCATCTTAGATGGCATGAATGTTAAAGAGTACCTGTCTTAAACTGCAAAGGCTGTGTCTAGGTATAGTTTCACATGCCATGGAGTTCAATGACATTTTAATAGAAATCTACAAATGTACCCTCAAACTTTCTATGTAACATTTTCTGGTTTTAACTTTTACCTATGGCTAAAACAACATCCACACATGCCACTTCTCAACAACCATACCTCTAATAGATTAAGTTCCAAGTTTTTCTTCAATCTAAAAAGCAAGATCGGTTACTGTTCTAGGAAAATACCAGTAAAGCAGACAAAGTTGACTTGCCACAACCACTTGTACCGCAAAGTAAAGTTGTCATCGATTCCTTCCGTTCACGTATCCTGGAGTGGGATAAAATCAAATTTAAAATAAGAATAAAACTTTTTGAACTTCGTATCGTTCAAAACTTATTTCAGAAGTGATACAAATAGAATAACCCAGAATGTCACAAATACAATGTAGTTTAATATTTATAATCTAGAGATATTCCATTGGATAATCAGGAATGACAATTATATGGTGGACTAATGGTCAAACATATTTTCTCGTTGAGTTCAAATCATTTTTAATCTACAATTTAAAGAATATATTCTTTCAAATCCCACTTCATTGTTGCTTCTCCACTCCATAAACCTTCACTGCAGCCTCCCTTGATAGAACCTTCCTATTACCCTACATGCCTCATAAAACTCGATATATACTGTAGAATTAGTTTAACCAAGGATAAGCAGCCTTGTTCCAAGAATCATAATCCATATAGTACCTTATGTACCAAATTACCAATAGACACGGTAGGTTAGATAATCTACAATATCTAATGTCACGGATGAACAACTTATAAAGCCTTAGGACTCTTAGTGCACAAGTATCAGAAAAAACACTTCGGGGAAAATGATAGTAAGAACAGAATGTGGGGAAAGAGAAAATGTTCCTCATACTAATGGTTAGAGACATGAATCTAGGTGATCAATTGTCATACATGAATCCAGGTGAATAAGAACCAACCTTGTAGACATACACCCTTGGTGAAAATGTTGGAAATTGCGAAGCACGGGCTAAGGCAGGTTTCCCTTCCCAACAAAATTGAACAATAGACCAAATTGTGCATAATATTTCCAGCACTTCTTCGACAGATAGCTAAAGATATGAACAATCAAAAAATGGTGATAGATCATGAATAGGCTATAGCTGACCCTTTGTCAACCAAAACAGGGAAACAGAAGAACAGTGTATTTTCCTAAACATATATATATATTAATATCAAGTTCTACTGTTTCTTCCTTGTTTCTATTTGATTTTCCTTTTTCTTTCCTATTTTTAGTTATTGGTGGGCCTCATGCCATTTGGCAAAAACATAAACAATAAAAAAAAATGTTTTGTGGGGACTTCTCAAGTTGGTGAATGTGGGGTGCTGCTAATGCTCCCACCAGGGTTCAAAAATTCAAGGCTCCCCAGTGACATGTTTGCCCCCTATGGACCACATGGACCACTTGTGCTTGTGCTTGCGTTTATGGATGGATCCAGGTGCAAGTCCTAGGTAACTTTGGCATAATAGATACCCCCTAGTCGCAGCTGCTTAACCAAAGAGATACTCTCACAGCTTGTACAAAAATTTTGTTTCATGTATGTAAACATCCAGGATGCACTCCTAAGGTGTTTCTTATGAAAAGGCCAGAAAACATTTCCAGGGCATCTCTAGCCATCCCATACAAATTCCCCTACAAGATGGGTTCCCAGGGATGGAAACAATGGAGCACACGTTTCAGTGACTTTGACTTGGAAAATAAGTACTGTCTATTGGATATTCTTAATAATTGAACATTTATACATTTGTTATATAAACCAACCTCTCTAAGTAATTAATCATTAGATTGGGAAAAATAAAACTGCTTGCAAGTAGCATAAGAATTTTAGAAGCACTAATAATAACATAGAAAACAAATGATTGATTCAGAAGCTAAGGAATAATTTGTAACTATATCTAACTACTTCTATAGATTTTAAAATTGTTACCCACAATATAATGGAGACCTTTAGAATGTATTAAATGAGAAAATACATTATATGTGGAAAACAGAAAACCAATTTCCAAAAAAACGTTATGAAGCAGTACCTGCATGCCAGAACCAAGTCAGCTCTTTTGTTAGGTCCAACATATTTGTATTCAGCAAGGGCATCACAAACAACATCCAAAAACTTGTCCCTTTTAACAATCACTGTAGTCCTCCTTTTGTACAACTAGAATGGTTTATTGTCATTTTCATTATCCTTCTCATTATTGGATTCTTTGTCAGCTTGTCCTTCCATCAAGTAGCCATCAATAAGACCATCCGTTTCACTCATAGAACATTTATGAAGGTTAGAGAATGGATACTTATTCTTTTCCAAGTATATTCCATTGCTTGAATTTTTATCTCTCATAACCTTAAAGACCCTTTTACTAATCTGTAGATTACAATCAGTAAGTATGCAGTCAGCAAAATAGGAAATGCCTTTCCCACCGACCTAAAGAAAATAGAAAAATGTAATTCAATATTAGGTTCTACACAAATTAAATGGAAAAGAATAATTTTAGAAATACTACAGTATATAGTTCCCTAAACTGCTATTGTTCGGCCAGAATAGAAAACCACAGAAGTTCGACCCAAACAGGTAACAGGGAATACAAAAATAGTCTAGGATAAAACAATTGATGCACAAATATGAAAGAAAAGTCATCCAACCTCTGCAGTTAAACAATAAGATCAAAATCCCCACATTTTGAGAAGGAATGGGCCTCACTGGTCAACTACTGACACTTTTAGTGGAAGAAAACATACAAAATTATGCATGGAAGCAGCAGTCAAAGCATTCTTTGAGCCTTGCACAACATACAACTATTACTAGAGACTATATTAATTACCAGAGCCGGATTCGCAGCATCTCCAAAATGCTGTCGCTTTCCTAGCTTAAGGCACGTTAAGGAATCCCTTTGAACATCCTTGATGACATTACTGTTATCTCTCATGGGACCCTCGTTAGCACTCTGAAAATTGTCATTCCTCCCGAGTCCCACCCAAGCCAACTACCACCATATTTCTCTAACATAATGGCTATACTTGGAACCCCCAAGAAAATTACCACCATTTGCAACCCCTTCTACAAGCCAACCCTTCAATAATCCAATGCCTAGGCTTTTCATAGAACCCTCAGCCAAAGGATTTCGATGAATCTTGACATCCAGAGGAAACTGTGACTTATGATTTCCTGAAAAACTCCAGTCGTTGATGACTTCAGTAAAATTACCAGCAGCCATGAGAAGCTCAGACAGGGGCGAGGACTCATGAACCATGTTCGTCCCACGGAATAAATCCTTCTCAATATTATAACCCTCTTCTGAACAAACCCATTCAGCCATGAGTAATCTCTCATACCTATCCCCGGCCGTACTGTAAAGCCTTATGCAACCTTCCTAGTCCCAACGACTCTTTAAATGCCAATCCGGCATCTTAGAGGGCCATCAATGATCATGGCTGCTACTGTTGTTACCACCGCGATTTGCCATGGAATTTGAGTCCATATTCTTAAAAATGACTTCTTCACAAGACCAAAACTAATCCAAGGAAAAATACAGATACATTTTCAGGCTCTTTTCACATGATGAATATTACCAAATCCAGCGATCCCATATTTGCTTCGATTTCCAAATCCGGGATGATTAAAATACTAACCTTGTTGTCTCAACAAAACTTCCATGAGAGCAATACTCCCCAGAGCCTCGTCCAACAGACCTGCATCAGAGCCCCTGAATCAAAATGATGTAGGTAAAAACATCTGGGGCCATCCCCTTCTCAACCATGAGAATCTGCAATTCTATGGAAAAATCGAGCTCGCCCATTTTACAGAGCCCATCAATCAAAGAAATGTAGATGACAAAATCCAGCTCGCAAACTATGGCCACCATCTAGTAGTGAATGTTTTCATGTGATGTGTTATTGGTAGTGTGTCCATGAATCGAGAACCCTTGGCCAAGATTTTAGGCGCGGGAACCTTCACATTCTGCTGAAATTGCTACAATAGTTGCTCGTTACTCTCAATTTCCATAAGGCACTTGTTCTCTATGGTTAAGATGTCCTTTTCCAAGAGAACAAATGCCTTGTAGAGGACGAGAGCAATTGCAAGATCTTCCAGAAAAAATGGAATGTTCACAAATCTACATGTCTAAGATAAAAACACAATATCTTTAAGGAAAAGAAAGACCAATAAAAGAAAGGGAGAAATCCCACTATGAAGCACTGTATGGCAGCTGCGTTTAAATGAACCCTGTCGCCCGTGATGGAAAGAAATGGCCACCCTTTGAAAAGACAGTGGCCTATTTGCTGGGATTTCAAGGAAGAATAACCATTAGAGACTTCCAAAAACTATTATCTAAAGGCCGGTAATTTTGGAGACTTTAAAACCCCAAACATAGTTAACCTACCCTGGGAAACCCATTAATCTTTTGTGGAAAATATTTTACTCTTTCACTTTGCTGATGGCTTCATTCCTTAAACGCACTTAAATTCTTATTACTTAGCAAATGGATTCTCTCTACTGACATTGTTACAAAATGATCCTTTACTCGCAACCTCCATAAGATTCGTTCTCTCGGTTCAAAATACAATTTCAAGAGAAAAGAGAAAAAGCATATGGTCTCGTATGCAAGCGCGAAATAGAACTCATGTGAAAAGACTAACAAAAATATGTTGCCATTCCACTGACAAGAACGACATTGCAGATGCATCTTGAGCACGGTTATCTATCAGGGAAAGAAATGGACCCCCTACGAAAATACCGTGACCCATTGCCTTGCTTTCTAGGAATCACAGGCATGGTAATAACGAAGTCTGAGGGCTGCCATGAAATTAGCAGCCCCAAAATCAAGATGGATACTACTGCCATGAAATTAGAAACCCCAAAATCAAGATGAATACTGTCAAACTCGGTGGGAACAACCATGGAAATGACTGTCACATTAGTTAACCAGATGAGAAATAAGACACGAGTAAAAGAGAAAAACGAACACAATCATAAAACAAAGGAAAGAGTAAATCAATCAGAAAACCGCGCCCAAACTCTTGGCCATCTCTGTATCCACGCCTTGATCGTTGTAAAAAGTCAACAAAAGACGGTGTCGTCGCTATAGAGACGGTCAGGCATGGATACAGCGACGTCCAAGAGTTTAGGCATGGATACAGAGACGTCTAAGAGTCCAGGCATGGATAAAGCAACGGCTAGGCGTGGATACAGCGACGCCTCATTCCTGTTACATCGGATTTTACACCAAAAAGTAAGAAACGTGGAAAACATCCATGGAAAAATCCACGCTTTTGTACTAGTGTTTCGACTGGTACCTTGTTTGCTGCAGCATCCTCTATGATGTCGGGGGCTGTGGCTGCCAATTCTTCTTCATCTTCTAATGAGTCAGCAAGAATAAGCTTGCACTTACTTTTACCTTGTTGTTGTTGTTGTGTTTTGAGCTTCTTCCTAGCCGCTGCTATCTCCTTTGACAATTTTTGAATAATGCCTTTTGTAACAGTGTACTCAGGGTTTTCTAGCTCTGTCTCCCCCCCTGGCTCCTGGGTCGGGACGACACTTTCTGCAGCCTTAGGAATTATCTGCTACTGTGGCGACAACTTTGTGTTCTGGGTTTTTGCGCTCTTTGCGGTCGGAGGTTTGATGGTTATTTGTAGGCGACCGGTGTCTCCTCTGACACAAATGTGTTGATATAGAGGTTGAGCTCATAGTCTTTCTCTTTTTGCTGGTCTATGAGCGGCTCCTCGATCGAGAATTTGATCGGCTTTTATTGCTGCTAGTACTGGTATTTTTTTTTTGCCCTATCGAGATAGTTCCCAAAAGATCTAGTTGATAGATGGATAGTAGTCGAGGGTTTTGGTGTTTGAATTGTTGCCCTGCATGTACAACACTGAGGTATGGATGAACTCCAACTGGATGTGGGAGTTCGTTGGTATATTTATTTGGATTTTTTGAGGCACCCTCCATCTAGTTGTGTGGAATTTAAGCTGTTGAAACCAGTTCTCCAACAGTACTTTCCCGCGCTCAAGCTTGTGCAAGGTTCCTCTCTGGGAAAATGTCTTAAATATTTACATGTTGAACTTCAACGGTTCCTGAAAGATTGGACTCCTCTCTGGGCAGATGTGGTACATGAAAATCCATAAGATGAGGGAGGGGAACTTGATGATTCCCCCCATTTCTTGACGTCTTTCATAGATGGTATTCACCATGTTGGTGACATATTCATCCCATCTGTATATTTGTCCATCGATGGCAATGGCGTCGACAGCTTCCAACATGTCTAACTTAAGGTCGTTGCCTCGACCTGCTAGGGTGAGTGTGAATGCGATTATTTTGGTCACAATCTGTGGCATTCGGGTTGTGATTGGGCTAATCATCAACCCCTTGGATTTCTTACCTGAAGATGACCCAGTGAACTCTTCGACCACTCCTTCTTTGATTCTAACTGGTACGGGGTTTCCTTCATTAGAGAGACCGATCAGCTTGGAGATAAATTTTCTAGAGATGTCGACTGGCTAGTCAAAGTAGAACTAGCCATTGTGATATCGGCTGATGATGAATTTGATAGCAGTTTCGTTCATGCCACCAAAGCTGGCCATAAGTGGTGCATTGGCATAGACAAAGATAGTGCTGTGTTTTATTTCCTCTGCTTCTTGAGTGGTATTTTTGTCGAGAAAGGCCCATTCTTGCATTTCGGTCCATTGTTTTTGCCATGAGCCTTCCTTTACTTTGGTGTTTTTGATGTTTTTCAACCTGCGGACTAAAGGTGTATCCGTAGGCTGTATTTCCTTGTCTTTGGTCAAGGCTCTAGTTTGTTTGGGGGCCATTGTGTCTATTTGGTGGTCAATTTCACTAAGGGGTTCTCGGATTTTAGACGACTGGATGCTCTGATGCTCTCTCTCTATGGATTGCAGTGAATGATCCTTCAATGATCCAGTATTTATAGGCAATGCTGTGGATGTGTGTGTCGATGGGTGTATTAATGGCGGACGTGATGTTCCAGCTGGAATACTTGAGTGTGCGTTAATGGCAGATTGCTTTCGGTGCTCGATGTCATGAATGCACGATGGGACTATCGAGGTCGTCGATCGATGTCGGTGATGAGAATGGTTGATGGGAGTGGTTGGTCGATGAAAATGGTCGATAGTGTTATGTCGATGGTCATGATGGTGGTTGTTGAGATGGTGATTTCCTGTCATAGTTTTTTGTAAGTGCGGTATTTTTTTTGTTTTTGAATTTTTAAATTTTTATGGCTTTTGGTTGACAGTTATGGTCGTTATATGATTTTTTTTTTTTGAATTAGTTTCTGTAGCATTTCAGTCAGGCTCCATTGACGAGCTTTCAAAATACTATGCCCTGTAACGTCCTTAGTCGGACTAATCCATTGGGATTTATCTCTTCAACAACGTACGGTCCCATCCATTTTGTGTGGAGCTTTTTAGGTTTACCTTTGACCCAACTATTGTATAGTAAAGTAAGGTCTCCAACTGACAAGTTTTTGTTTTTGATGTTGCGATTGTGCCATGCTTTCTATTGTTGTTTCTGGATTTCTTGGTGTTGTATAGCCATGAGTCAGTGCTCTTCCAGCTTCCTGAGTTGCAATAGTTGGTCCTTCCTTCCTTGTTCAACATCGTCATGTAGTATTTATACGATGATAGGGGTATGTTGTCTAAAGTGTAGTGGAACTATTGCTTCTTTTCCATAGACTAGTCAAAAAGGAGTTTGGTTGGTCGATCATTTATATGCTATTTTGTATGCCCATAAGACTACAGGTATTTTCTCATCCCAGTCATCCTTATTAGCATTACATATTTTGGTTAATACTCTTGTTAGTGTTTTATTAAATGCTTCAATTGCTCCATTCGACTGAGGATGGTATGCTGTACTCCGACGATGGTCGATCTGGAACTGGTCGGTTAGGGTTTTGATAGTTCTGTTGATAAAGTGTGTTCCCTGGTCACTACTTAGGGTTAGTGGACATCCAAATCTAGTGATGATATTCTCATAGATAAACTTAGCAGCTATCTCACTAGAACATGTGTCGACTGGTTCAACTTCTGCCCACTTAGTGACATATTCAACTGCAGTAATGATATACCTTGCACCTGTCCTTTTCGCTGCTATAGGAAATGGTCCTATGAAGTCTATGGCCTAGATTTTAAATGTCAAAATTGGGTTTACTGATATCAAAGGAATTTCTGTACTAGGAATAGGTCAACCTAGTCATTGACATCTGTCACATCGACTAGCAAAACTTTTGCAATCTCTGTGGAGTGTCGGCCACCATAATACTGACAGTTGGATTTTCTTCACAATTGTGTCTGCTTGAAAGTGTCCTCCTACAGGTCCATAGTGTGCTTCATGCATAATGTGGTCTCGTTCATGTTCTAGTACACACTTTCTGAGGATGTCATATAATCCCATTTTGTATAAAAATCCATTGATAAGATTGTATGGTGCAACCTTCATAGCTAAGATCTACTTTTTCTTGGTGCTCATACCTTCTGGTGCATGTCCATCTTCTAAGAACTGAGCTATTTATTCTAGTTCTGTTGGGACTGCTTCTATCCGAAATAAATGTGCATTAGGTAAGTCATCATCAACTCCTATCGGTTCTTCTCCTGTGTCGATTCGGGATAAATGGTCGGGACCTACATTTAACTTTTCCGGTCGGACAACGAATTCAAACTCAAATTCTTGGAAAAGAAGTAGCCATCGACAGATCCTTCCATGATGGAGTGGTTTATTGACGAGGTTTTTGAGGGCCTGATGGTCTGTATAGAATATAAATGGGTTAGCTAAGAGATAATGTCGATATTTTTGTAGTGCAAAGACCATTCCTAGGGCTTCTCTTTCTGTTGTCGAATAGTTTCTTTCAGTATTATTTAATTTTCTGCTATTGTAAACTATACGATAATCCATTCCATCATCTCCTAGTTGAGTTAGGATTGCTCCTATTGTGAGGCCTGATGAATCAATATGAACATGGAGTTTGATCGACCAGTTTGGAAACTTTAGGATTGGAGCTTTGACGAGCTTTCTTTTTAATTTTTTGAATGATATGTGGCACTCTTCTGTCCAGTTAAACTCTTGATCTTCTCTTAATAGTTCTTCAAGAGGATAGGTCATATCTGAATAATATCTTATGAATTTTCTGTAATAGCCTATGTGGCCAAGTAACACCCTTACTTGTTTTGGGTTTACTGGTGGTTTTAGGTTGAGAATAATTTTGATCTTTGCAAAGTCAACCTTAATTCCTTCCTTATAGACAATATTCCCTAATAATATCCCTATGGGGGTCACAAATATGCATTTCTTAATGTTTAGGGATAGTTGAATTTGTTGAAATCTCTCCAACATAAGTCTGAGCCATTTGCAATGATCCTTTAGCATGGAGTATATTGTCCAATCATCAAATTATACTTCCATGGTATTATAGATATATTCTTGAAATGTTTTGAAAACAATTCGAGAGAACATGGAAGGTGCATCCTTTAATCCAAAAGGAATAACTTTGTAAGCAAATTAACCAAATTCACACATAAAGGTTGTCTTCTTCTGGTTTTCTTTAGCTATCGGCACTTGATTATAGCCTGAGAATCCATCTGTAAATGAGTAGCATTCATGTCCTACAACTTCATTCAAGATTTCATCTGCATAAGGGGTTGGAAATGGGTCTGTTAGTGTTACTTTGTTGATTTCCCTGAAGTCGACACAAATTCTTAGTCTGGTTGGGTCATGCTTCTTAGGTTGTACAACCATTGGACTTTCCCATTCTGATTGGTCGATAGGGTAGATGATGCCTACTGCCAACATGTTATCAATTTTCTTTTTGACTATCTCCTTGTATTTGTGAGCTATTTTATAAGGCCTTTTCTTCACAGGTCCAACATCAGGTTTAGTATCAATTTTCATCTCTCCCATTTCGTGGACTAAGCCTTTGAGGTATTTATAATCTCTAGCAAATACATATTGGAACTCCTTTAATAATTTCACTATCTCCGTGGTCTATTCTTCGCTCCAGTAGTCACCAATCTTTGCCATTTTTGGTCAATCATCATTTGAGATGTCGAATTATTTAGTTTTGAATTTAGCATCTAGCCACTCTGGTGCTTTGGCTTCATTGATCGGTCAACTTCCTTCTTTGAACTGTGAGAATGTGGCAGGGAAATCGCCTGCAGTATCTTGCTTGTCGGTTGTTTCAACTTTCAGGATTGTGCAAATAGGTTTGGTCGTTTCGACATGGTTGGATTTCCATCTAAAGATTTTTCCTTCTGTGTTTTCATTTTCTAATTGCAATCTTGTCGACTGTGGCTTTATCCATGTTTGTATATTGTTACATTTCATTGTCTATCGGTTATCCTTTAAGGGTTTGTTTTCAGTCGGTTGTATAAATTCTTTAATTTGTTTTGTTGTTTCGACCAAATTTTCATTTTGTGGTATAAAGTTGAAATCTTTAATAAAATTTTCCCTGAGTTCATGCCATAAGAAGGTTTCACCTCTAGCTTCTTCCATCTTATACCATTTGTTTGGTAAGTTGACGAGGGTTGATGGGAACAAGTGTGGCCATGCTCGTTCATCCTTGTAGCCAAGTCTTCTCCACTCCTTTTCATAGGTTTTAATATGATCCTCTGGGTTCTATCCTTAAGCAAATATAGGTATCTGAGCTTGTTGGGTTAACTTATTTCCTCCAAACCTTTCGACAAAATAAGTCGAAGCAGTTGGCCAGGTCTATAGTCTTGTCTGATGGGTATCCCACCATCTAGTAGCTTATCCTGTAAAAGTTTTGACTAGGATTTGAAGTTGGCCATGTTCACCAATATTTTTGGACACTTGCTCAACATGCATGACTGGTGATTCCCTTTCCTTGTATCTTGGTAGTTGTGTAGTATTTAGGTTGGTAGGTTGTAAGGTAGGGTGTTCCCTAATTTTCTTTTAAATATTTTTAGGACAATGGACACTATGAAGCACTGTTGGGTGGGATTTTTCTGCACTTTTTGTATAGTCCAGCACCCTCTTGCTTATGTTTCATAGTTCTCGATATCCCAATCATATAATTCAGTGTCGAAATTATAACCAACTAAGTCTTGGTTGCCTAAATGAAGTTCTCCATGGATATTTGGTTCTGTGTAATTTGCATTGTTTTGGATCTGGTAGAGTTGTTGGACATCGACTTCTTCATCAATAGGTTTAGTCCAAGGTTCCCCTAGAGATGGATGAATGGGTACAATGAACTTTTGTCCATTTCCTTCTAATTTGATTCGCTCCTTGTCCAGGGATATGGATGCTTTCATCTTTCTACCCCAAGGTTGACCGACTAACGCTAGGAAGGAATGGGATCCTTCCTTTGGGTCAATGATTTCGAAATCGACCTTGGTTGAGATTCCTTTTATAGCCGTGTCGATGTTTCTCCAGACTCCAATGGGTTTAATTAGGCCCTGGTCGGCTAGTTTCAGGTATATGCCTGACTCATAGAGTCAAGGTCGGCCCATTTGTTCCCAAGTGTCACGAGTCATGATGTTTACTTGTGAGCCGAAGTTGAGCACTACTTGTCGGA
This sequence comes from Pseudotsuga menziesii, assembly GCA_001517045.1. Taxonomy (NCBI): domain Eukaryota; kingdom Viridiplantae; phylum Streptophyta; class Pinopsida; order Pinales; family Pinaceae; genus Pseudotsuga; species Pseudotsuga menziesii. Next base: position 151,706 of record LPNX010997409.1, on the reverse strand, counting down.
CGTGGTATCCTTTGATTTCCAAGTCAACAAGTGGGTTGGTATCACCTTTGTATTTTTTATTTAAGCTGTAGATGTTCTTTGTTTGTTTTTCAGAGTTGGTACATTTTATTTCATACAGCAAATCGATGAACTAGGATACTGAGTTGTCTTTTTGAACGAGCTGGATTAATTTGTTTATTGTGTTATGTAGAATGTCATGAACGTTTTCTTGTCGTGCAATTTATTTGAATACATTGGTTGCTTCTTTGTATGTTTTTTTTTCTTTCAGTGGGTCAGGATAGACATGTTTCTCTTTTATTTTACTGATTCTAGGGTTATCAGCTCCTGTTTTTGTTCCTTGTTGAGTTACAATATGCAAATTTTTTGTGTTTATTACATCATTTTTTCGCACACAGGACAAGACATTAACATTTTTATTTGTATTAATTTTTTCTAACATGGTAGGGAAATCCTCTAGTGAGTGATCCCCTACCCCATAGTGAGTACAGAATTTGAGATCAGTTTTGTCTTTATATGGACAGTCTGCATACTGATGTCCCTCTTTATAATATGTAAAGCACTGGATGGGTCGACGCGGTCGGTTGTCTCGATTCCCAGGGAATTGACCTCTTCCTCCATAGCTTGCACATCGATTGTCATACCAACACTCATATCGTTGACCATTGTATCTCTAACCATTTTGATCATTTGCTAGATTGTTTTGCTCGTTATGCTGTGCCAATGCATTGGTTTGGTAGACCGCCTGATTATTTTTTCGGTTCTTCAGGTTCAAATGACAGTCGGTCTTGTTATGATTTTTGGTCTCGCAGATGGCACACCAGGAGGCCTTGCCATTATTCATGTTGAACGGGCAATATTTCGTCGAGTGATGCCTATGTTCCTAGCAAATGTCGCAAAAATATTTGGTCTACACGAATCGAACGTCCTCTCGGCTGTATTCCTGTCGACAATTGTCTTTGGAATGGCCGTCCATCGAGCATTTGGTGCACTAGATCTCCTGATTTTTGAGGTTTAACTCCTTTAGAGACTTCTATACGTTCTCGAGCTGTTCTTCCAATTTTTGGTCCATGGGGTAAGCAGGTATGTCCTCGTCCATCTCCACTTGGAGAGCTTTTGTTAGCACATCTTTGTAAGATTTGAATGTTTCCAGACTGATGTGTCAGCGCAATTTCTGAGATAGCCCTACAAGAAACCACTGGATTACTAACTGTTCATCTATAACATAGTCCAGCTAGCTCAGAAGGTCTTTCCAATGCTTATCATAGTCATGGACAGTTTCGCCTGGCTTTTGTGATGTAGTTTTTAGTTTTTTCATTGCCAGGTGTTTGGCATCTGGAGTTTTGAAAAATGACAAAAATTGCACCTTGATCTCAGATTTTGTTGCTCTAGGTTGTCTTTTTGAAAAGGTCATATACCATGACAATTCCCTTTTCCTCAAGGAACCGGCTAATTGTGCCATTTGTCTATATTCGTCTGTAACTTGGTTGGCCTCCCAAGTCGACTCACAGACGAACCAGTGTTGTCTGGGGTCCTCATCCCCCTCCTATAGAGGAATGTGAGCCAATCCATGACCCATGTCTAAATCACCATCACTGCTCTCAGGAGGTGGCGACGGTGGAGGTGGGGGTGGTGGTGAGGGTGGTGGGGTTATTGGTTTATTCGTATCTACAGGACTATGGTCAACGGAACTTGCATTCCCATCGGTTGTCGATTCTTCGTTGACTGGCAGTCGGTTGATGTCGACTTTTGCTGTCAATGGTCCACTGCAACTATATGTCCAAAGTTCTGAATGTTGTGTGTCTTCTAAAGCTATATTTGGAGGCGGGGTGCTCCTTCATGTATTGGTAAGAGTAAGTGGATACTTCAGTTGGAGGGTGCTTCTTGAAAGGTCACCCAATTCCCTTCCTTTGGTTGATGTATAATGAGGTGTCGTCAAGTGTATGTTTTGTCGTCTAGTTGACTCCATATACTAAAGTCACCAGCTCATATTTGGAGGTCCTCTTCGACAATAGTCTGTATCCGAGTACACGGATTCAATGGAGAGAGGGTTGTTCCTTCATTGGGAGCTCTTAATTGGAGAGATTCTGGCTGCTCTATCCACAATTATTCCTCCATAGGGGCTGCTTCTTGTTCCACGCCTTCCTCATGTCGGTCACGACCCGACTCTGGTGGATTCTCTTCTTTGTCGGTTGCCCTTGGACTCCTGCCTCTGTGCAGCTGTAAGGCTCTTTCTCGTCTTCCTTCCCTCCTCTGGTGTCTCTCTTCCCTCTCTATTTTCTGAATGTCCGACATACCTTCGTATGATACTATTCTCTTGAGTTCCCTTTTAGTTGACTTCTCATTACTAGTGACTGGTATCTATTTCTAGTCGACTAGAATCCACTATACTCTATCTCGACATATGACCAGATACCCCCCCATAGCCCACCTGACACTTTTAGAAAGCCCAGATAGTTTGGTCTATTTGCTTAGGAAGTATTCTCCCTTTCTGCAATAAATTTTTCCCACTTCCTCTTCTTCTCCACCTAGTTAGAGTTTGATGGCAGTTCATGAAGTGATGGACGAGGTTCAACAATATGTCCTTCTCCCTTCTCGATCAGGAATATGAACAACAAGGTCGGTAAGGAACATAGAAATTGTTCGATGAGATCTGTGTAAAATTTCTCCTTAACTGTTTCTATCGAAGTTCTGTCTTCGACTTCTTGCTCCTCACAAAATTCGTCGCTGATTTTCTCAAACCACTCCGACAAGTTTGTTCTACCTCCTCAGATCAGTTTTTCCAGCAACTGTTGTTCTTTAGTCGCTTCTGGCTTTCTCATCCAGGAGTTTCTTGAAAAGTTGGGGCACTGATTCGACAAACTTTTCATGCGTTTCTGTGAAAAATCTTTCTTTTGCTTGTGCAATTATTAATGTGTTCCTTCGCACATAATTCTATAAATAGTTTGCAACTTTACGTTCCCTCCAGTCCTTAATATCCTGCTCTGGTATCATTTGTTTGCATACATTTCAGTCATGTACTACCAGCAACAGAACCAATGTTGTAATCTCACAGATCACATAAGGTTACCAATAATACACACTAAAACATATATATAAAACATAGGCAAGATATAAGAACAAATAGGCGAATTAATAGATTATATTATACAAATGAGTCCATACAACATAGAAAACTGAACTGATTTTTCATCTGTCTCAACAGCCTAATATATATGATTATAGAACTGTTACAAAATAACTACCTGTTGGTTCGGTGAACCGAAACGACCTTAGGTGGTCAACCTAATCTCTAGTTTAGTCGGCTGACCGAATTAGTTGGCTGATTGACTATGTCGGCCCATCGACTTAGTCGACTGATTGACTAAGTCGGCTATTCTTCAAGTTGACTTCTCGACTTGCTCCTTCTACAATCCTGAATAAAAAATTCAGAAAGAAAGGCATGTAGGAGGACTCAAATAGGACAAGAAATTCCAAAAGCACAAAAGGGAAAAATGGCATGGGAATGAGGAACAAATGAATATTTCTATTTACCATATGTTACAATCCTATGGTGTCCAAGCTGGGAGCTACCCGAAAACAGAGGTAAAAAAATGAAACTCATATTCCTGGCGTCAAAAGAGTTGTCTAGACTTTTAAATATTGGTTCCCATTATCCCTAAATTAGACTATCATCAATGATTACAGTACATATATTTTCTATTTGGGAAATCCAGACATCTAGAAGAATTCAACATGTTGGTTTTATTGTCAAACAGTTTGTTACTTAAGGAAGAAATTGTCCAAAGATCTGGGTTCACCAGGTAGTCACGAATTGTTGCAGCTGCAACTTTTTTCCCAAATTTTTGAAAATTTTGGACCCTCCTTTTGGTTTTATCTTGCTTGGATTTGTTTTGGATTGCTGAACTTCGTTGTTCCTCTGCTACAATTTTGAATTTCCGAGTTTGATTTGAGGAAAACTGTTTTCTTTCGTTTCGGAAGTTGAATGATCTAAAAATTCCTTTGTCTAGATAATGCTTTTGACTTTGGAACTTAAAGTTTTGATTTGTAAATGGTTTGATTTTATCGCTATCAGAGGTTTGTTGAAGATTAAGTCAGGGCGGTAGTTCTCTACGCATCCGCCATTGCAGAGGGTAAGTAAGGAACATCCTGATGGACACTTCTTATTTTCACCAATGTGCTTTTATATTATTTGTTTTTGGATTGTCGGTGATTTTATTTTACCACAGTCAGAGCATTATCCTTCTATATCACCGCCATTTTAGAGGACAAATAGAGAATGGGCCGGTGGATAGTTTTTAGTTTTGCCGATTCCGTGGTCTTATTGGCTCAAACCTTTTACTTTGCGATGTTTTTGTTTTCTCTATCGGAGTGGTGTTGATGATTGATTGGGGGCTAGTCCTTTATGTTTCCAACATAGCAGAAGTGTTAATCTCTATCCCGCCGATACTTAGTCTTTATAACCTCCGATCGTCGAGGTTTTCTTTTGATCGCGGGGTCTGCAGTTTGTCCATCACCCGCCGTTGTAGCTCCATAGTAAACTAACCATCCGACATATAGTTGTTTCGTTCACCAATGATGAGGTTTCTGCCCAATGCTTAGTGTTTTTCCTTCTGGTGAGGGTTTTTTCCACCTTTTTTGTGTGCTTCTACTCTATTTTTCCATGGTGGTTTTCTTCAAGATGAAGAGCTCAGTTTGGGGTTTCGGATTGGAAATTACTTTGTTATGATTCATGCTTTCATCAGAGGATTTTGAATTGGTCCAGATGCGACCTGGATTGAGATAGGGAACCAGTTTTATCGGGCTTGTGATTTTAGTTTGGACAGTGGATTTAGCGGATTTCAAACCCAGCTTGCAGGATTTTCCTTGCCTTATCTTTTCATGCATTAATATTGTTTATAGTTCATTTTAAAGAATGCATGTATTGATACAGTTTGTGTTACTTTGTTAAATGCTAAATGGTCTAAAAATTTGATATGTTCATGATAGGATGATTGCTGCAAAGAAGATATGTCTAGAGGAAAAGGCAGAAGGGAGGTAGCAAGGAAAGAAGAAGCTAAAGCATAAAGAAGCAGGGATGTTTCTCAAGAAAAAGAAGAGAGTGAAGGTCTAAGATCAACAGGATCTCAAAAAGACAAATGGATTACTAAGAATAATCGATAGCAGCAGAGGTCCAGGATTGGGAAAAGTTCGTCAGTTACCAAGCTAGTCCCTTTTTATAAAGTGCTCTTAAATCTTAATCTGAAATGTAACGTATTGTATAAATCATGAGCACTCACAAAGAGACAAAAGGGTGGGTTTGAATGGTTGGGGGGAGCCCAATGTCACCGAGGGGTGTTAGAATAATCAACCCATAGTTTACCCATTTAGACATTAATTTAATTATTTCTGTCTTATTAGCCTAGTTCATGTGTCCCACCTTGTGCAAGTTGCCTATTACCTATCCATAGTGGTCAAACTTTCCTTATTTGACTCATGTAGTGCATGGGAAAGCCCAAGGAATCAAATCTGCTTTATTCCTGGCCTCCTAGGTGCCCTTCTTCTTTTTTTGCTTTATTCCCTGCTTTTTCAGTGTTTTAAGGCAAATGGAAAAGCTAGACTAGGTGAGGTGAACTAGTTTTTTGTCCTCTTCATCCTCCACTCGTTTCTCCATGAAAAAGCATGTATGAGCTTCCATTCCACCACTCTTTATCTTTCCTAAGCCATTTTTCTAATTCGTGAGCTCCATGACAGATTTGGGATCAACTTTTTACACCTATGGGGGATTTGCTTATTTTTAGTAAGCCTGCTTTATGCTAGATTCGAATTGCTCCTCATGCATTTGAATCCCTGATGTATGTTATTTATTCAGCAACCTATTATGTTACAATTTTTTATATTATACACTGATTTAATACAGTTTAGTGTTCAGCTCCAATTTCAGTCTCTTTTGTGAGTGATTTTGCATGATCAATTGTTAATTGTTGTGAGTAAAATTAATCTATCACTGGGTTCAATTTATCAAAGAGCTTGTAGATTGTTTTCTCTCCTCCAAAATTGTTTTGCAGGTTCGACATTAGTGACTGGGAGCCTTCTACTGACAGCTGGGACAGATTTTCTAAGCTATGGATCAATCACAGAAAACTATCTTGACTCCTTTCAATTTCTTTGAATGGAAAGCAGAGATGGAGATACTGTTGAGAGAGAAAGGCCTCTACAGGGTGACTATGGCAACAGAAGCAGAGCCCAATGCAGCTGCAGAGAAGATAAAATGGCACAATAGGAGGGATGAGGCTTATGGCCTCCTGTGTCTGAGTATTTCCAGAGACCTCCTTTTTCATCTTGATGGATTGACATCACCGAATGAAGTATGGGAGAAGCTTTCTGATATTTTTGGAAAGACAAATGAGATGAGGGGACATCAAATCGAAAAAGAGCTGATTTCTCTGAGTCCAAATAGCTTTGAATCCCTGCAGCTATATTTCTCCAAGTTCAAAGCACTAGTTTTGCAGCTGAAACAGTGTGGGATCGAAAAGAAAGATGATCAGCTCATACTGGCCATCCTCTTGAAGCTAGGCCCTGACTATTCAGTGTTTGTTTCGACCTTCTATGCCACAAAACTGACAGCTTGAACCTGGAAGATGCCTAGCCTTGCAGATTTCATGGAATCTCTCACACAAGAACATGACAAGCTAGTGATGATGGGCACCATCAAACCATCCAAAGATCAAGCTTTGATTGCTGGAGATTCGAGGGTGGATTCAAAAAGAAAAAATAAAGCTAAAAATCCACCTGAGAAAAAGAGAGACAAGAAATAGTCTCTGGAGGATCTACAAGGTCCCAAGAAGAACTACCAGAAGAATAAAAACAAAGGTGAAATGAGCAAGTGCGCATACTGCAATAAGGGAAATCACACTGAAAGCTCTTGTATGAAGAAGCAAATAGATATGCTGACCCAACTCCTAGAGAAGAATGGAATCTCCCTTCCAGAAAGCTCAAAGAAGAGAGAAGGAGGATCAAGTTTAGATGACAGAGAGAGAGTTCATGCTCTAGTTGCTGGCACATCAAGCTCACCCAGTTTTATCATTGATTCTGGAGCTTCAAGACACATGGTTTCGACTAAGGAGGCCTTCTCCTCACTGGATAAGTCGAAAGGTCCATCTATAGTACTGGGAAATGACTCTCTCACTGAAAGTTTGGGTAAAGGAAGGATAGATCTTGATCATGGTCAGTTTAACAATGTGCTGTATGTGCCTAGTCTTGCCTCCAACCTCCTATCAGTGTACCAGATGACCCACACTGGGTCTCCTAAGAAATTCATATTCTCACCTGATGAAGTTGAGTCATAGAGATCTCAACTGGTAGAGTCATTGCAAAAGGAGTTGCGAATCATGCTCAAAAGGTATACATGTTCTCACACTTCCTACCTTACTCAAACCCCTCTGCTCTTCTGATTCATGCTAATGAAGCAAGCAAGCTTTGGCATGAAAGATTTGGCCACCTAAACTACAATATCTTTCTGATCTTAGTGAAAAAGAGATGGTCATAGGGTTTCCCAAGATAAAATTTTCCAAAGGAGTTTGCCAAGGTTGTATCCTAGGAAAGCACCCAGAGCACAAATTTGAGAGAGCTAGTCATGAGAGAACCTCTGCACCCCTCGAGCTGATCCACAGTGATGTTGCTGGCCCATTTCCTCATATGTCCATGAGTCAGGCCAAATATGCATTGAACTTCATTGATGACTTTTCCAGGTATTGCTGGGTTCACTTCCTGAAACACAAGTCTGAAGTTTTTGGTCTATTCAAAGTCTTTAAGGCTTTGGTTGAAAACCAGTATGGAAGGAAACTCAAGGCCCTCGGATCTGAAAATGGTGGTGAGTATGTCAAGTCTGAGTTTATTAATTATTGTGCAGATGCAAGTATTCAGATGCAGCATTCTATCCCTTACACACCACAACAAAATGGTGTTGCTGAGAGGAAGAACAGATCACTGAAGGAGATAGCAACATGCATGATGGAGGCCAAAACTTTCCCACCAAAGTACTGGGCCGAAGCTATCAACTGTGCAGCCTATTTTCAAAATAGGGTGCCTCACAAACAGCTTGATGGCATGACTCCCTTCGAAGCATGGAGTGGGCACAAGCCAGATGTGACCCATTTTAGGATTTTTGGCTCAAAGGCTTGGGCTAGAATTCCAACAGAGAAGAGGAAGGCTTTGCAGCCCCAAAGCCAAGAGTGTATTTTTGTTGGATACTCTAAATATTCAAAAGGGTACAAACTGATAAATTTGAGCACAAATAAAGCCTTCATCGAAAGGTGTGTTCAGTTTGAAGAAGAACCCCTTGCAATAGTGGAAGCTGGTGAAGCCTCTTCACCACCTGAACCTCAAGAAGCAAGTAAAGAGTTTGTTGAACATGATGATTCTGATTTGTTTGATAGAGATGAATTTATTGCAGACCCTAACAGCCATACAAGGCCAAAATGGGCATCCAATACACTACATGCTGCAGGAGAGCTAGCTGGGGATCCCAGTGACCCAAGGAGGACTAGATCTCAGTTTGAGAGTGGTCTGTGCATGAAGGATCCTATGTTTGATGAAAAATTCTATTTGATGGTGGAGTCTAATCCTCAAACATATGAAGAAGTAGCAGGAGATCCAAGATGGCAAACATCCATGAAGGAGGAGTTCATCTCACTCCATAAGAGCAACACATGGGAGCTAGTGGATCTTCCCCTAGGGAGAAAACTAGTACAGTGTAAGTGGGTCTATAAGAACAAATTTGCTGCTGATGGTTCACCATTGAAATAAAAGGCCATATTGGAAGCCAAGGGCTACTCAGAGGTTCATGGCATAGATTACAATGAGACTTTTGCCAGTGGCAAAGATGGATTCCATCAGGCTAGCCTTAGCCATTGCAGCCTCAAGGCAATGGGAGGTACATCACATGGATGTAAAATGTGCCTTCTTGAATGGATATATCACTAAAGAGATATATATGCAGCAGCCTCAAGTTTTTGCTACTAACCCTTCTCTTGTGTGCAGGTTGAGAAAGTCATTGTATGGGCTAAAGCAAGCCCCCAGGGCTTGGTATGCCAAGATCAATAGCTTCTTGCTATCACTGAATTTTGTTCGGTGAAAATCAGATCCAAATGTATATTTGAAGTTAGTTAATGGTTCATTAATGATCATTGTGTTATATGTTTATGACCTCCTCATCACAGGAAGCTCAAAGGCTGAGATTGATTCCTTAAAAGGAGCTATGAACCAAGCCTTCTCCATGACAGATTTGGGGCTCTTAAGTCAATTTTTGGGGCTTGAGATTGCTCAAACCAAAGCTGGAATCAAGGTGCACCAGTCCAAATATGCCTTGGACTTGCTGAACAAATTCAGAATGAAGGATTTCAAAGCAAGCAAAACTCCTTTCCTTTCAGGAGTGAAGCTGGAAGAAGCTGATTCTTCACCTATGGTAAACAATACACTGTATAGGCAATTGATTGGATGTTTGTTGTATCTGACACATACTAGACCTGATCTTTGTTATGCAGTAAGTGTGCCTTATATATTCATGGATCAGCCTCAATAGATCCATTGGAAAGCATCCAAAAGGATCCATAACTTTGTTCAGGGAACAAGGACACATGGGATCTTCTATAAAGCAAAATTTGATATTGATTTGATTGGATTTACTGACAGTGATTGGGTAGGTGATAGCACAGACACAAAGTCCACATCAGGATATGTGTTCATGCTTGCAGAAGGGCCAATCAGCTGGTCAAGCAAGAAACAGAGTGCCATTGCACTCTCATTTACAGAAGCAGAGTATAGAGGAGTTGTTAATGCAGCAACTCAATGTTTATGGTTGCAGGGTTTACTTGGAGAGTGTGGCTTCGAACCAGAGTACTCAAATACCATCTACTATGATAACTAGAGTACCATTTGAATCTGCAAAGATCCAGTTCAGAAGCAGAGAACCAGACACATTGAGATCCATATGCACTACATCAGAGAACTTGTGCATGATGGCACCATTCACCTACTCTTCTGTTCATCTTCAGAACAAGTAGCTGATATATTCACCAAAGCATTTTGTGAGAATACCTTCAGAAATCTCAAATTACTGCTGGGGATTGCTGATCATGTTGTGAAGCATGAGTGAAGACAAGATTCTACAATTTTGTTTTATAGTCCATGTTTAAGGGAGGATTTTCCCAAGTTGGTTTTGCCTCTTTCCTTGTTTAAATGGACATGCAGTATGTAAAGGGTGACTAAGCCTTGTTTCTAGGCCCTATAATTTTCTGATATATTACTCATAAGTCAGGATTAAGGGGGGGTGTTAGAATAATCAACCCATAGTTTACCCATTTAGACATTAATTTAATTATTTTTGTCTTATTAGCCTAGTTCATGTGTCCCACCTTGTGCAAGTTGTTTATTACCTATCCATAGTGGTCAAAATTTCATTATTTGACTCATGTAGCACATCAAAAATCCCAAGGAATCAAATCTACATTATTCCTAGCCTCCTAGGCACCCTTCTGCGTTTTCTGCTTTATTCCCTACTTTTTCAGTGTTTTAAGGCAAATGGAAAAGCTAGACTAGGTGAGGTGAACTAGTTTTTTGTCCTCTTCATCCTCCACTCTTTTATCCATGAAAAATCATGTATGAGCTTCCATTCCACCACTCTTTAGCTTACCTAATCCATTTTGCTAATTCGTGAGCTCCATGACAGATTTGGGATCAGCTTTTTACACCTATGGGGGATTTGCTTATTTTTAGTAAGCCTGCTTTATGCTAGATTCGAATTGCTCCTCATGTATTCGAATCCCTAATGTATGTTATTTATTCAGAAACCTATTATGTTACAGGGTTGGCTATTGTACACTGATTTAATACAGTTTAGTGTTCAACTCCAATTTCAGTCTCTTTTGTGAGTGATTTTGCATGATCAATTGTTAATTGTTGTGATTAAAATTAATCTATCACTGGGTTCAATTTCCACAAGGGGCATCCCAAGATTTTTGCTTGTAGTATAAGTATAGGAGAGTTAGATAGAAGAAGAAATTTTTCCCAGATAGATTTGTGAGAGTATGTTGTAAGAAGAACTATTTCCTTTTGCAATAAAGAATTACAAGTTTCCTGTTCGAGAAAGCTTGGTGGAAGATTTCAAATGTTGTGCTATGTATTTTTTGAATGTGAACTATTTAGTTTTTATATTTGTGTCCATTAACTGTGAGATTGTTCTAACACTTTGAACCTATGTTCTTTTTATGAATGCGCTCTAGTTTATTCTATAAAATTTCCACTATGAGTAATGAAGGCTTTTCATAAACAATGAGTTATCTTGTTCATATATCTATTAATGTTCATGTGTTTTTAATTAAGTAACAACTATTTGTGATTTTTATTAATGCATGCGCAAAAATATATTACTCATTGATAAAGGATAATCTTGTTGCTTAGGGATAGGTTAGATAGTTAGTTTTAGTTTCTTGCTATTAGGTCATGATTTTGTCTTCCTTGGTTTTATGCTTTTGTTTATGTTTTTGAAACTTGCTAATATTTTTGCTTCTAGGAAATTTTGGGTTATAAAGGTTAATTTTGAGTTCAAGCCTTTTAGTTTTCATCATTTTGATTTTTATTATTTTTAAGCCCGCTTTTATAAATTTTGCATAGAGTTCATTCTTGAAGGGTTCTACAAGGTATATATTGATTAAATGGTTTCATAAATGACACTAAGGTCAAGATTAAGAATATAAACCAAGTATTAAACCTGATTAGTGATTTAATGAGGTGAAATTATGTGTTGGGACTTTCTTGTAGTGCAACAGCGAAATTAATACACTAGAGCACTACAAGAAAGTCGTGAGTGCCCAAAATCGTTATTTTTCAGTCCAATTTTTTTGGGTGTCTTGTCCTTGAGGTGTTAACCACATTATTTATCACATTTGATATGTGTCTTGCCAAGGTTATCATTGAAACAGGTGGATAATAATTCTATGAGACAAAACATGGTGATTGCATGCAACACAGGATGAATGATGATAGTGAGTGGAATGAGGCAAATTTTTCAGGAATATGTTCTTAATATGAAGAATACGAAGGTATTGAAAGTCGTCGTGGGAACATATTGCTGAGAAATCAGAGTTTTTACAACTGAAGGAATAATTAAGGCTTTCCAGCAGCGACAGTTTGAAGCGATCTGGACAGTTGGAGACAGCTGGAGTGTGAAATTCAACACCTAACCCTTGAAGAGATTGACTTCCAGTGCTTGCATTAAGCTTCTGAGTAGGTACCCCGCGTGGCATTTGATAGGGTTTGTTTAAATGGGGGTTTCTTATAAAAGTCCATAATGTCAAAATTCTAAGGAAGGATATAAATTTGCTCATTCAATAGACTATGAATGATGAAATATTAACCAATATATCCAAGTATTCATCATTTGAAATAATAAACTTTAGACCAAAACTATTGGAGGTCCCTGAATTTAGTGATTAGGTCAAATTATTGAAAAAATTTGGTATAGAAGAGTTCTTGAACTGTGTGATAGGGTAGATTGTGAGGATTTGAAGATAAATAGACTGTGATATTATTGACAGATGCTGTAAACCATAGTGAAAATGAAGAAAAGTGGAAAAACTAATAGAGCTGATCCCACTAATCTCAGTTGGATAGATCAATTTCTAGAATGTGCTAAGCTATTTGAAAATGCAGGATGGTTGATATTTTTCAAGAAAATTGATGGATACCATGCAGAGGTCTCCCATAAGTTTGCTCAGTGCTATGACAAAGAAACTGTATCTTTTGATACTTTGCAATTGAAATTGACCAAGGAATTGGTAGCTGAGGCAACATGAATTAAAAATGAGGGAGAATTATGGTTTAAGAAGGTGCCATTCACCTTTAATGCACAAAAGTACCTACTACCTGGTATAATTGCAGATTGGGGTAAGGGTGTACCCATTCATAACTTCAGGCCTGAATGGATAGAACCTATTAAGGTTTTATAGAGTTATAATACATGTGAAGGAAGATATGCCTTCATTTTTAAATACCACTTCAGATTTCTTCAACACCTCAGTAATGAGTCAAAGATGAACCTACCCTTGTTCTTTCTAAAGAGCCTGCAGAAGATGGCTTGTAGAATTAAGGAGCACCTGAATCATACTAGATAGTCCATTTTCCACCATGGACTTATGAAACTAATTATAAACACCGTTTTGCAGAGTAAGGGAAAAACTTGGGAATATTTCCTTTTCTCGTTAGGGTTTCAAAATGGTCAAGAAGGGCAGTCTCACAGAAAGCAAGCTGATAAAGGACAGACCTTGATCAGAAGGCTCAGACAGAAGATAAAGGTTAAAGATGAAGACAATATTAAATTAAAGGAAGTTTCATATCCTGTAAAGGAATATTTTGAGTCTAAACAACATCTTAATGACATTGAGAGCAAATATTTGTAGTCTGATAATAAGGAGACTGAGCCTGTTCAGGATGATGCACCAGCAGAGACATTTTTTGCTGAAAATATTGTACCTGCAGAGAAAATTTCAGGTGATAAAGAAGATACTGAAGTTCAAAAACAAATTCCAATCACAGTCCTGCCAGAGGATGAGAAATGCTTGTTTGAGGAGGATAAACCTCCTGTTATTGATGAAACTAGGGTTTCTACTAAAAAAGAATTTCACAGCCAGGAAGATGAGGTAGCAATACCAAAGAGAAAGAAGCTAAAAGTTATTGAATTTGCCTTAGTCACCCATCAGGGAAAAACTTTCAAAATGTTAGGGGAACTTGCTCCTATGTGGAGATCAAAGACTAGACCTAGAAACAAGCTCAGGCTGAATATGAAGAAATTGCTAAACCCTCAATTGAATAAAGCAGGAGTAACAATGATAGATGAATCCTCATCTGATGAAAAGTTGGATGTTGATAAGGGTGACAGTAAAGGGAAAAGGCCAATGGAATCAGAAAGAGAGTCTGCCCTTACTGAGACTAAATTGTCTGATATTTTTCTAGAGATATGAAGTCAAATGTTGCAGGAACAACAAGAAGGTAAGATAAAGGCTTCTCACTTAGAAAAGAAGGTGATAGTTGAGGAAAATATTGCCTGTGAAGCTGAGACTGAAGAAAACCTAAGTTTTCCAGAAACTCCTACAGAATTGTTGCCAAAAGATGAAGAAATCTATAGGAGACTAAACATTCCATGGATTCCAAATGAGATGCAAAGCACAGCAGGAAATAAAGCATTTGATTCAAAAAAAGAGAATTTATAGAGAACTATAAAACAATATAGATATCAGGTGGAATATATGTAGGAGACAAATGATGGCTTGGTCATGGAAAATAGAAGACTCAGAGAGGATCTAGATGAGGTGAATAGCCACTATCAGGATCTTATTGCAGTCTCAAAAGAGGCATTGAAAAGGAAGAGGAATACAGAATCTCAATTTACAATGTTGAAACACACCATCAAAGATATACAGCAGCAAAATGAAGAACTCACTAGAAAAATGGTAGATATGGAAGAAGATCAACTGAAGGCTAGAAGAAAGGCTCAAGCCCTAGAAGGGATAGCCTTGTTAACTGAAGCAGCTAAAGATTTGTGAAGCTTGTTAACACAATCAGTTATTAGTTATGTTTTGAAGGATATTTTATTTTTGTAATTATTATCTATATAGAACTATTTCGATGAGTAGGCTGAAAAGCAGTTAGGGTTTAGTCCTAAACCAATTTTGGAAGGATAGTATTAATGTATGCCAAAAAGAGTACTAAGGGTTCAATTTTTTGGTTGGGAAGAGGATGTCTTCAGACTTGTCCATAAGCTAAGTAAATGACTCTTATGTGTATTTGAAAGGATAATTATGAAATATATGCTCTATTTACCCTTGAGTTTGTTCTCTCACTTCATTTATAGCTTGTTTTAGCTACTCAGTTGGTAATTTCATTGCTGGTTTAAAGTTTTTATACTTGTAGTGATTGCCATTTGTGGATGAACCTCAGTGTTATTTTTTGTTCGATACATGGTTATTATGTTATGCATATTAGTTTTTCTATGCTTGTGATTTAGTTTTATTTGGGTTATGAATGCATTCCCTCTTGTCATCAAACTTCACAACCAGAAAACCTTTAAAAAACCCTAAAAACCGTATTTTGTTTTATTGAGATATTTGAGATTATGTTGGCTTGTTCTCTTGTAGTCTGGGAACAATTTTTGGCATAAACATATTTGGCACCGTTGCCGAGGAACGAAGTTGAAAACATATGTTTCCTTGGGATACTTATCATTTCACTGGTTTTAAGAGGTGAACTTAAACCAGCATATCTTAAAGACTACATTTCACCAGTTTGTCATAGTGGCTAATAGGGGAATTGGAACTAGAAAGAAACCTATTTCACCTTTGCAGTTTGGTGTTTCAGACCCAGAACAGATATTGAAAACAGCAAGGAATATTAGAAGGTATCAGTCATTACCAGCCCTATGTGATCCTGATCAATTGGATAGTTAATCACCTTTATCTGTTTTGAGAAAAGAAGAAGAAACATTACCTTGGTTAAAGCCTATAATTCCTTTTAGTAACTTTCTAGTTTTCACTGATCCTCAATATTTCAAAAAGGCAAAAATAGTAGTTCCTGGTAAGATTTCCTCTATTTCTTTGAAAGTTGGTAAAACCCCTTTTCAGCCAAGTTCTAGGCAATTCTCTCCATCACCAAAGTCAGTCAGCCTTAAAATGGCAGCCCAAAATCAGCCTATAGATATGATGGACCGAATGGTTGCAGCCAGATATGCACCATTAGTTTTGCCTCACCCTTTGAATGCACTTCTTGGAGGTGACTATCAGAAATACATGCCTAGGTTTAATGGACAGGGTGAAACTACAGCTGAATAGCACTGGGAAGCCTTTCTTAGTTATGTTGATAACCAAAATATTGAAGCTAAGGACGTATGGATGAGGATGTTTGTGCAGAGACTTGATGGAGATGTCAGAAAATGGTTTAGGGAGCTACCTGCGAATTCTATCACCATCATAGAAGAGCTTCAGGACCTCTTCATGAGACAACGGGGTGACACCAAAGATCATACTTATTATATAACTGAATTTGGAGCCATTAGGAGAAAAAAGGATGAAACCATTGTAGAGTTTTCAAAAAGATTCAATAAAATGCACAGCAGAATTGCTGCAGAAATAAAACCTTTAGAAACATCTGCAAAACTCACATATGCAAATGCTTTCGATCATGAATTTTCCTTACTACTAAGAGAAAGTTGGCCTATTTCTTTACTAAATATGTAGGATGCAACGTTGGAGGTGGAGTCTAACATATTGGCTTCCAATAGATTGAAGAAAGAAACAGCTCAGCATATGTATGACATGAAAGGTAAGAAGGAAGCAGCTCTAGGGGTTTCAACATCTCATTATTCGGAAGGCAAAATTGATGATATCACCAAGTTAGCGAATATTTTGACTGCAAAATTAAACAAGTTAGAACTGGAAAGAAATTCAAGCAAGCCTGTTCAAGAAGGTGAAATAAACCCTAACAATCAGAACCAATTCAGAAGACAAATTGCTCCTCGTTTCATACCTAGAGAACGAAGAAATAATGATATTTAGCGAGAAAGGAGAGAGACTGAGGATCAAAGGGTACCACCACCTCTTTAGAACAATGTTGTTGATGAAGAAGAGATTGATGAAGAAGTGCTATTTGAAGACACATATCAGGATATGAACTATTTTGGAGAAAAGTTGGCTGAGGGCTGTCACTGAAGAAGAATTTTTAAATGCAGAATATTATGATGCTGATATGTATGAAACAGAGGATGATTTGAATCTGAAAATGACTACTGTAACTGTTGATGTCTATCAGAATGAACTGAAGAAGACTTTTAATTTGAGGTCAGGCCCAAAAAAAGTAGCTTAGAACCCAAAGAAGAAGGTAGTTGTACCTACTAAATAGCAATCTAATCCTGTGTCAGAGAAAAAACAAATTCAAGATAAGCAAAAGAAGAACATGGAGGTTGAAGAGGTAAATAAAACCGTGCATAATTTTAATCTGGAAAATGAATTAGGCAAAATAAAGATTCCTATGCCTTTTACTGAATTAATGAAAAATCCTTCTTACAAAGAACCAGTTCTTAAAAGGATTGGTTCAGCAAGCAATCAGCCTCTTTCTGATACAATGAATCTGCAAGAAGAAAATCCTAAGATTTTTATTGGATCAGCTTTGGCTGAAAAAACTGAGAATGAAGCAGGTGCTTCACCTCCATTTTACATTACTCTGATAGTCCATGAAGAAATGATACATAACTGTCTGTTAGATTCAATAGCATCACACAACTTAATGCCAAAGGCTGTCATGGAGGCTTTAGGTCTGAGTATAACCAAACCCTATCATGATCTGTATGCATTTGATTCATGAGTTGTAAAGTGTTTAGGTGTGATTAAAGACATGGTTGTCAATTTGGCTTAGCTGCCAATGCAAAGTGTAATCATGGATGTGGTGGTAGCATATATTACACCTAAATTTGGGTTACTTCTCTCTAGGTCCTGGGCAAAGAAAATTGGTGGAACTTTACAAATGGATTTATCATATTCTACTATTCCTGTGTTTGGAGGAGAAAATAGGAGGCTATACAAAGAGCTTCAGTTTGCCTATATTGTGACAGATGACAAGAACCCTATAAACCATCCTATTTATGCTGTTGATAAATATTTGGGTACTTGCATGTTACATTTTAGTGATGATGACAATATTGCTGGTTTGTTACAGGTTGAAAAGGAACAGCCAGTTAAATGCAGCAAGGAACATGAAGATGAGCTTTAGCAATTATAATTTGATGGATCATCTTGCAAAGAAGGTGCCGGAGCAGGGGTTCTTCTTATGTCCCCTGGTGGTGAAACAATAAAGCTGATGTATAAATTAGAATTCATTACTACAAACAATACTGCTGAATATGAAGCTTTGCTGTTAGGATTGAAGGCTGCTAAATATTTGGGCATTCAACAGATTTCTGCATATGGCAACTCCGAATTAGTTGTTCAGCAGGTGAGAAACAACTATCAAGTGAAACAGGATTTGCTAAAAGTCTATCGAAATGAGGTATGGGACATGATTGATAATTATTTTGTAGCTTTTAACATTACCCATATTCCAAGGGACCATAATCAGACTGTTGATTCATTGACCTTAGCTGCCACACATTTTAGAATTCCCAAAACCACACAGTCAAGGTATCCCATTGAGGTTAGGTACAGACCATCTGTACGTGATAATGTAAAGCAGTGGAAAGTGTTTGAAGATGACATTGAAATTAAAATATTTTTGGAGCTTACACATGAGTTTTCTAATTCCCTGATTGATTAAGAGGAAGATGATGAGGATGGAGATGTTGAAGAGATTGCTGAAAATGAAATTGCTGGCCGCAAGATTATTATACTAAAAGGTAATTTCATCCCAAAAGGTTTGGTACCTTTAGAAATGATATTTTCGAAAGATGATACACCCCTAAAACCTGTTGTACACTCTTCATAAGAGAATGTGGTGGATTGTAACATTGGCACTGTAGAACATCCTAGAATGGTGAAAATTTCGAAAGCACTCACAGCTAAATAGAGAAATAGGTACATACAATTGTTAAAGGAACATGATGATGTCTTTGCATGGTCTTATGAAGAATTGAGAACGTATGATACTAGGATTATACAACATAAAGTCCCTTTAAAAATGAATGTTAAACCTTTTCGTCAAAAATTAAGGAGGATTAATCCATCCTTGTTTCCTGTTATTGAAAAAGAAGTGAAGAAGTTATTAGATGCTAAGATCATTGTTCCTCTTAGGTACTCTTCATGGGTGGCTAATATAGTTCCTGTTAGGAAAAAGAACGGAGAAATCAAACTGTGTGTTGACTTTAGAAACTTGAATAGATCTTCACTAAAGGATAATTATCCTCTGCTTAAAATTGAGCAAATATTGCAGAAGGTTGTTGGAGCAAAGAGGATTTCTATGGTTGATGGTTTCTCAGGATACAATTAGATTTCTATGCAATCTGATGATAAAGAGAAAACAACTTTTACAACTCCCTGGGGAACTTTCATGTATGATAAGATGCCTTTTGGTTTAATGAACGTTGGAGAAACTTTTCAGAGGGCTATGGATATAGCTTTTGTTGGGGAAAAGGACAAGTTTGTGGTAATTTACTTAGATGATATTACTGTATTTTCACAATCAGATGATGAACATCTAAAACATTTGAAATAGAATTTCCTTAAATGTAGAAAATTTTGTTTGTCCATGAATCCAAAGAAGTCGCACTTTGTTGTACAGGAAGGAAAATTATTGGGTCATTTAGTTTCTGTTGATGGTATAAGGATTGACCCAGAAAGTGTAAAAGCAATATTGAAGATAAGTCTTCCCAGGAGTAAAAAAGATGTCCAATCTTTCATTGGTAAAATCAACTTTTTGCATTGGTTTATACCAAACTTTGCTGAGACTATCAAGTAGATTACAACCATGCTAAAGAAGGATCAAGAAGTCAAGTGGACCACTGAAGCAAATAATTCATTTGAAAAAATCAAGATGGCTCTTACTGAAGCCCCTGTATTAGTAAGTCCAGATTTTACCAAAGAATTTATAACATTTTCCTTTGCATCTAAGGATACACCATCAGCTATTCTATTGCAGAAGAATAATGATGGTCTTGAGCAAGCTATTGCATTCTTCAGCAAAACTCTCAGAGATTATGAATTAAAATACAGCATCTTGGAAAAACAGGCTTATTCTTTGGTAAAAGATTTGAAATTTTTCATAATCTATGTTTTGCATTCCAAAGTTATTTCATATGTGCCTAACGCTGCTGTAAAAGATGTTTTGACACATCCTGGCAGCGAGGGGAAAAGAGGCAAGTGGATTGCTAAAATCATGGAGTATGATGTAGATATCAGACCTACAAAACTAGTCAAGGGACAACATTTAGCCAAGTTGTTGGCTGAATCAAATTGCTAAGCTTTAGGATTGCATGTGATGGCAGAAGAGCCAGCTCAGGAAGAAAATCAAGCAGAGCTGGAGAAAGAAAATATTATGGAATTCTATTCAGCATCGACATGGTATGCAGACATTGTGTATTTTCTATTGTATTTGCAATGTCCTGAACATTTAGTTAGAAAAGCTACTAGATATTTGAAGCTAAGAACTACTAAGTACTGTTTGGTAGAACATCAGTTATTTTGGAAGGACCCAGGGGGTATTATACTCAGATGCTTAGATAAACCTGAAATTGAAGGAATGATTTCTGAATCTCATGAGGGTGCTTGTGGAGGTCATAAGTACTGGAAGGAAACAACATACAAGTTCTTAAGAGCTGGGTACTATTGGCCATATTTGTTTGAAGATGTATATCAGCAGGTAAGAGCTTGCATCCCTTGTCAGAAGTTTGCTGGTAAACAAAAATTGTTGTCATTACCTTTAAAACCAATTGCGATAAGTGTCCCTTTCCAGCAGTGGGGTATGGACTTTATAGGAGAGATAAGTCCATCTTCCTTAGGACAACATAGGTGGATTTTGACTGCAATAGACTTCTTTACCAAATGGGTGGAAGCTATCCCTACTAGGAATGACACAGATAAGGCGATTATGGAATTTATTGAAGAAAATATCCTCAGTAGATTTGGGCGTCCTCAAAAAATAGTAACAGATAATGAAAAAGCTTTTAAGTCTAAGGTAATGGGAGCATTTTGTGAAAATAATGGTATCTTGTTGAAACATTCAACTCCTTACTATCCCCAAGGTAATGGTTTAGCTAAGTTCTCCAATAAAAATATCATTCAGTGTATCAGGAATCTGCTGAAGCATAATAAGAGATCATGGGATTCTATGCTGAAATATGGATTATGGGCTGATAGAATAACAATCAAGAAAGCAATTGGAACTTCTCCTTTCCAATTAGTGTATGGTACAGATGCAGTTTTTCCTGTTCAGTTGGGTATTCCAGTGATGAAGTTTTTTCAGGATTGTCAGGAAGAACCTAATGATATGCAGAGAAAGATTTATGCAATGATAGAGTTGCAGCAGAACAGTGAAAAAGTGGAAGAAAGGGCACAACTATACAGATTGAAGATAAAAGACAGATTTGATAGGAAAGTCAAAGATAACACTTTCTCAATTGGTGACATGCTTCTAAGGTGGGATGCTAGGAAAGAGAAAAAAGGGAAACATGGAAAATTTGATAACCTCTAGTTTGGTCCTTTCCTAGTATCTAAGTTTTTGGAAAATAACACTTTTGTCCTACAGAGTTTGGAGGGTGAGGAATTGTCAAGTCCGGTTAATGGACGATTCCTCAAACATTTCTACAGTTTTTTAGGGAAACTTCAATTTTTCATTGTATATATCGGTGTGAGTAAAACACAATAAGGACTCCATAACCCAATGGAAATTTTGCAGATTAGCAGGTGGCAGGAAACAAGGCACTGGTCTACAGGTTCTTGAAGCCTCACAAGGTGGACTTCATCCCGCAGCAGGAGCTAGATTTTAGGTCATGATTTTGTCTTCCTTATTTTTATGCTTTTGTTTATGTTTTTGAAACTTGCTAATATTTTTGCTTCTAGGAAATTTTGGTTTATAAAGGTTAATTTTGAGTTCAAGCCTTTTAGTTTTCATCATTTTGATTTTTATTATTTTTAAGCCTGCTTTTATAAATTTTTCTTAGAGTTCATTCTTGAAGGGTTCTACAAGGTATATATTGATTAAATGGTTTCATAAATGACACTAAGGTCGAGATTAAGCATATAAACCAAGTATTAAACCTGATTAGTGATTTAATGAGGTGAAATTATGTGTTGGGAATTTCTTGTAGCACAAGAGCGAAATTAATACACTAGAGCGCTACAAGAAAGTCGCGAGTGCCAAAAATCGTTATTTTTCAGTCCGATTTTTTCGGGTGTCTTGTCCCTGAGGTGTTAACCACATTATTTATCACATTTGATACGTGTCTTGCCAAGGTTATCATTGAAATAGGTGGATAATCATTCTATGAGACAAACCATGGTGACTGCATGCAACACAAGATCAATGATCATAGTTAGTGGAACGAGGCAAAGTTTTTGGGAATATGTTCTTAATTTGAAGAATAAGAAGGTATTGAAATTCATTGTGGGAACATATTGCTAATAAATCAGAGTTTTCACAACTAAAGGAAGAATTAGGGCTTTCCAGGAGTGACCGTTTGAAGCGATATGGACAGTTGGAGACAGCTGAAGCGTGAAATTCAACACCAAACCCTTGAAGAGATCGACTTCCAGCACTTGCATTAAGCTTCTGAGTAGGTACCCTGCGTGGCATTTGATAGGGTTTGTTTAATTGGGGTTTTTTTGATAAAATTCCATAATGTCAAAATTCTAAGGAAGGATATAAATTTGCTCATTCAATAGACTATGAATGATGAAATATTAACCAATATATCGAAGTATTCATCGTTTGAAATAATACACTTCAGAGCAAAACTATTGGAGGTCCCTGAATTTGGTGATTAGTTCAAATTATTGCAAAAATTTGGTACAGAAGAGTTCTTGAATTGCGTGATAGGGCAGACTATGAGGATTTGAATATCAATAGACCATGAGATTACTAACATATGCTGTAAACCATAGTGAAAATGAAGAAAAGTGGAAAAACTAATAGAGTTGAGCCCATTGATCTCAGTTGGATAGATAAATTTACAGAATGTGCTGAGCTATTTGAAAGTGCAGGATGGTTGATATTTTTCAAGAAAATTGATGGAGACCATGCAGAGGTCTCCCATAAGTTTGCTTAGTGCTATGACAAAGACACTGTATCTTTTGATACTTTACAATTCAAATTGACCAAGGAATTGGTAGCTGAGGAAACAAGAATTAAAAATGAGTGAGAATTATGGTTTAAGAAGGTGCCATTCACCTTTAATGCACAAAAGTACCTACTTCCTGGTATAATTGAATATTGGGGTAAGGGTGTACCCATTCATAACTTCAGGCCTGAATGGATAGAACCTATTAAGGTTTTACAGAGTTATATTACATGTGAAGGAAGATATGCCTTCGTTTTTAAATACCACTTCAGATTTCTTCAACACCTTAGTAATGAGTCAAAGATGAACCTGCCCTTCTTCTTTCTAAAGAGCCTGCAGAAGATGTCTTGCAGAATTAAGGAGCACCAGAATCATACTAGACAGTCCATTTTCCACGATGGACTTATCAAACTCATTATAAACACTGTTTTGCAGAGTAAGGGGAAAAATTGGGAATATTTCCTTTTTTGGTCAGGGTTTCAGGATGGTCAAGAAGGACAGTCTCACAGAAAGCAAGATGATAAAGGAAATACCTTGATCAGAAAGCTTAGATAGAAGATAAAGGTTAAATATGAATACAATATTAAATTGGAGGAAGTTTCAGATCCTGTAAAGGAAGATTTTGAGTCTAAACAACATCTTAATGACATTGAGAGCAAAGAGTTGCAGTCTAATAATAAGGAGACTGAGCCTGTTGAAAATGATGCACCAGCAGAGACATTTGTTGCTGAAAAGATTGTACCTGCAAAGAAAATTTCAGGTGATAAAGAAGATACTGAAGTTCAAAAACAAAGTCCAATCACAGTCCTGTCAGAGGATGAGAAATGCCTGTTTGAGGAGGATAAACTTCTTGTTATTGATGAAACTAGGGTTTCTACTAAAAAAGAATTTCATAGCCAGGAAGATGAGGTAGCAGTACCAAAGAGAAAGAAGCTAAAAGTTATTGAATTTGCCTCAGTCACCCATCAGGGAAAAAGTTTCAAAATGTTAGGGGAACTTGCTCCTGAGTGGAGACTAAAGACTAGACCCAAAAACAAGCTCAGGCTGAATATGGAGAAATTGCTAAACACTAAATTGAATAAAGAAGGAGTAATAGTGATAGATGAATCCTCATCTGATGAAAAATTGGATGTTGATAAGGGTGACAGTAAAGGAAAAAGGCCAATGGAATCAGAAAGAGAGTCTTCCCTTACTGAGACTAAATTGTCTAATATTTTTCTAGAGATACGAAGTCAAATGTTGCAGGAACAACAAGTCTTCTCACTCAGAAAAGAAGGTGATAATTGAGGAAAATGTTCCCTATGAAGCTGAGACTAAAGAAAATGTAAATTTTCCAGAAACTCCTACAGAATTGTTGCCAGAAGATGAAGAAATCTATAGGAGACTAAACATTCCATGGCTTCCAAATGAGATGCAAAGCACAGCAGTAAATAAAGCATTTGATTCAGAAAAAGAGAATTTACAGAGAACTGTAAAACAGTATAGATTTCAGGTGGAATATATGCAGGAAACAAATGATGGCTTGGTCATGGCAAATAGAAGACTCAAAGAGGATCTAGATGAGGTGAATAGCCACTATCAGGAGTTGATTGCAGTCTCAAAAGAGGCATTGAAAAGGAAGAGGAATACAGAGTCTCAATTTACAATGTTGAAACAAACCATCAAAGATCTACAACAACAAAATGAAGAACTCACTAGAAAAATGGCAGATATGAAAGCAGATCAACTAAAGGCTAGAAGAAAGGCCCAAGCCCTAGAAGGGATAGCCTTGTTAGCTGAAGCAACTAAAGATTTGTGAAGCTTGTTAACACAATCAGTTATTAGTTATGTTTTGAAGGATATTTCATTTTTGTAATTATTATCTAGATAGAACTATTTCGATGAGTAGGCTGAAAAGTAGTTAGGGTTTATTCCTAAGCCAATTTTGGAAGGATAGTATTAATGTATGTCAAAAAGAGAACTAAGGGTTTGATTTTTTGGCTGGCAAGAGGAGGTCTTCAGAATTGTCCATAAGCTAAGTAAATGACTCTTATGTGTATTTGAAAGACTGATTATGAAATATATGTTCTATTTACCCTTCAGTTTGTTCTCTGGCTTCATTTATAGCTTGTTTTAGCTACTCAGTTGGTAATTTCATTGCTGGTTTAAAGTTTTTATACTTGTAGTGCTTGCCATTTGTGGATGAACCTCAGTGTTATTTTTTGTTGGATAAATGGTTATTATGTTATGCATCTCATTTTTTCTATGCTTGTGATTTAGTTTTATTTGGGTTATGAATGCATTCCCTCTTGTCATCAAACTTCACAACCAGAAAACCTTAAAAAAACCCTAAAAACCCTATTTTGTTTTATTGAGATATTTGAGATTATGTTGGCTTTTTCTCTTGTAGTATGGGAACAATTTCAGGCATAAACACTTGCTTTGTGTGATTTAGATGTGAGATATTTAAGATGAGAGGCAAGAACCTACGCATCACATTGTGACCACTCATCGTATTCTCTATCAATCTAGATTCTTAGATAGGCACTTGCATATCATACTTAAACATAAAAATTTAAAAAATACACACGGTGGACCAGGCCGTAACCGGTAAAACCTTCAATTTTTTTACTTGACCTACGGTAGCCGGACCATAAAATGGATGGATTCCCCATACCAAACAGTAACGGGCTAGTTGGGAACATTTACTGGGGAGAATCCATAAATTTTGTTATCTGCAATTTTCCAGGACTCAATAGAAGGATACATTGTTGAGCTTGCTATTGACATAGTCAAATCTTATAGCGACACGGAAATTGAATTCTTCCAAGGACCAAGAGGCAGGTTTCTATTGTCTTTGCAATGGCGGATTAAGATACTTATTTGTGAAAAAGGTATATTGAAAATGAACTACGATGAGTAAATCCTTGGTGTGCAGAGGTTACGGGTACTGCAGAGACGCGGGTTGGATGGAATGATACTGGGTAGATGGGTGGGAATTACAATGAGACTGTGAGGGAAATCAAGGAAGAGTGTGGTATTCTGTGAAGTGGGGTGGGGATCTAACAAGAGAAGAGATAGAGGACTGAGGAGAGTCCTGGTGCGACCGGAAAAATAATCTACGAGAGAAGATCACAAGGGACTAAGAAACCCTACAATGATGAACAAGAGAACAAGGCTATGCCAGAGTCCAAGGAAGTACCAACCCAAAGAAACAATGTACCTACACCTTCGTACACTGCACCACATTTAGGAACAAACACTAGATAATCTCAAGACTGTCGTGTGTGTCACCATAGGAGTAATAGTAACGAATCGATGAATACTAGATGGAGGCCAAGAATGGTGGGAGACGATGTAAAAATACCTTTGTTCCATGGGAATGGGACAGAAGATCCTAAACAACATTAGTTTCTATGTGAAGTGGTGTGGACTATGAAACAAGTCCAATATGAAGACATTAAGAAGGGACAACTTGCGACAACTTTTAAAGATCGTGCATTAGATTGGTACATGAAATTTGTACATGTGCCTATAAGGAATCCATAGAAGACATTAGCACATATCAGGATCGGGTTGATTGAGGAATTTTATAAATGTAAATCTGAGGCACAATACATTACTTAATTGAAGGAAATCAAACTATATCTAAATGAGTCAACATGGGATTTCAATCAACGATTCACGAAACTAACGGCCAAGGTGAGCTTCAGAATGAGCTATGTGCCATACAAATAATGGTTCATCGCAACATTAGTACTGCACATCCGAATGTCGTTGATGCAACATAATATTGTGACTCAAACTAAGGATTTAGAAATCACAATGAAGCTCGAGGTTTCAGTTATTGGGGAAACAGGAATTGCGATGAACCAAATCCAATCACAACTGGCGAATCTAACGATTCAACATCAGGATATCAAGAAAGGAAAGAACATCCGTGAAGAATTATGGTGTACTTGATTTCACACTAAGGGACATCATGATGATCAATGTCTGAACTTCCACAATTACTTACACTCTAGTGCTCCTAATCCATTGAGTCAAGGTGGGTTTCCATGGTGACGCATCTATCAAAATCAAGGACATCGACATGAAGAATGTGTATATATCCAAAAGGTAGTATCGAAACCTGGAAATTTGTTCTTTAGTTTTTTTCATTATGTTGGTTATGAAGAAAAGGATTGTCAAGCTTATGAATTGCTCTAAGAAATAAAAATGGATACATGCTTCATGAAAGGAGAAGAGCCACGACCAATGGAGAGGCCGCAACCACAAGAACCATATTTTGTGCAACAATAATCGATGTTTTCTCTACAACAACCATAGTACAATCAGTCGCAGTAGTATTTTCCATAGACGTAGTATACTCAGTCATAGTATGCTCCACCGCAACCTAATAAAAAGCATCACCAATTTAATCAACCGTAGTACTAGCAATAAGGTGGATTCCGTGGAGGATTTCGAGGAGGTCGAAATGGAGGCTTTCATCGAGGAGAAGGTATGGAACCAGGAGGACTTGTATAATGTTATAATTGTAGTGTATTCAGACATTATCAACATGAATTCCCAAATATTCAGTCACAATGTACTTATTGTACCATTGGAGATCATACTGTCAAAGACTTCCCACAGCTATTTGCGAAAGGGCAAGCAAAGAATAATCCACCACCGTAGAACCGGACTTTGAATGTGAACCAGAATGTGAACTAGGCTATGAACCAACCTTAGAATCAAAATCAAGGGTTAACTATACGAAAAATATCGATGGAACTTGGGATGCAACCTACATATATTGTGGTCGTAACTCGAGGAGGTGCGTGATCCAGGAGGTCTCCAGATAGCACCAACATTTATAGTCTCAAAATGGATTTAAAACTTCACCATTGCATAGTGTTCGTTGTGCTAATTTTGGAACACTTTTCGGTTCGTCAAACAGAGTCTGTATGACCAAGATATCGCGTTCTGAAGTTTCTTGGGAACATCAAAAGGTAGAGCAGGTTGTGGGCCCCACAAGCTACCACGTGGCAGCATAGTCAGCATTGTTGACATGGAAGTGGGACCCACCATAGGTGATGTGGAAATCTGACAAGGTGACATGTGGCAGGGCAGTGTTGACATGGCAATGGGTGACTAGGAAGGTGATGTGGCAAGCTGATTGGGTAACTTTTGAGGTGGACCAATCATATGCTGATACATGGCACTTTTAGGGCCAATGAAAATTTGCCACGTGGAAATTCCAAAATGGTCATGTTTGGCAGACCTAATAGTGGCTTTTGTGTACATTATGTTTGGACCCACAACCATGGTCAAACATCTAAAAATATGCTAAATAACCAAGAAATCCGGAGCTTGTGTCTTAAAATAAGCCAAGAATAATATCATTTTGTGGGAGTAGTTCGCAAAAGATAGAATGGAAAGATCCAAGCATGGGATTTGAATGGTCGACCTATGTATTATAAAGCTAATGCTTTTAGAATTAGACCAGGAGGCATGACTAAGTAAAGAGTCGAAATTATATTGTCTAGTATCTTTGCCTATAATAATGATTTGGGCATAACTTTGCTGTTCTTTGTCCGTTTTCTGAACGAAAAGAAGCGTTGGAAAGCTGGAGATGAGAGATATCAGATGAAGGAGGGTTGGAGACAGAATTTAGAAGTCAAAGGATCATAAATTTTTATGTAACAAAAGAAAACAAAGCTTGCATCATTAATTAAAAATGGATCCCAATTGAGAAGCGGTCCCCGAGACGTAGCCCAAAACATATGGGTGAACTCCATTATTAATATTATTTGTGTCTTGTCTTTTATTTATTCTATTCATGTCAGTTTCAGTTTGCAATAGTTTTTTATTTTTGCATTTGCAATTTTAATTAAGGCAATTTTAATTAATGAAACTATTACAATGCAAGCTATGTAATTTACATTCACAATTACAATGGCACACTAAGTTGAGATCCTACAGATCATGTTATGGTATTAGAGCAGGTTAAATGCTTACCAAATCCAGGTTTCAGTGAGGTGAAGGAGAGCTTGAAACATTTGATCCAGAAATTGGCTCAAGAAGAAGAAAGAAAATGGCAAGTGAAGATTACTGAGAAGAAGATGAGAAGGCATTCCACAAAGCTTTCTATCAGATGGCAGATAGAGTTGAAAATTTATTTGCAGATTATCAAAAGAGGTTGGAAATGAAGCAAAGAAAGAAGGAGAAATCAAGGAATAATGCTTCAGGAAAAAGAAAAGACCCTTTTGAACCTTCATCTCTGTATTCTTCCTCTTCTGAAAGTTCTAGTACTGATTCTTCAAATCCAAAGAAACAATTTGAGAAGGCTAAGTCTGATTTACCTTATTTGAAACTTAATATTAAGTTCGAATTGCCTACATATAATGGTGAACTTAATGATAAAAAACTAGATGATTGGATCAAGAAGATTGAGGTGTATTGCAGGATTCAAAATCTTGTGGATGATCAAATCAAAATCTAGTTAGATACTTTCCATCTTAAAGGCACCACACTCATCTGGTGGGAGAGTAAGACACAGGAAGACCTCCTTACAAAAGGTAAAATTATCTCTTCTTGGTATGAGTTTACTTCAGTGTTAAAGAAGCAATTTTATCTGTTAGGCTACATCCAACAAGCCATGATGGATTGGAAAAAACTAAAGCAAGGTAAAGGTCAGAATGTACAAGAGTACACTCAGGAATTTAGAAAGAGAGCTTTGATTTTGGCTATACCTCTTTACACTCAATAAACTCTTCTTAAGTTTATAAGAGGATTGCATAATTATTTGCATCATACAATACTTATGTTTAATCCGACTAGCCTGGACGAGGTATGTGTGCAAGCTACGCACATTGAGTTAAAAGAGAAGGGTGTTCATGATTTTTCTTCAGATGTATCTAGTCAGTCAAAAGAAGGAAAGGAAAAAGGGTAAAATAAGCATGCAGCTACCGTGAAGAAAGGAGATACAAAGCTCTCTTGTTCACATTGTAGGAAGAAAGGGCATGAAGATGCAAAGTGTTGGATATTGCATCCAGAATTGAAACTAGAATGGTTTAAGGTTCCAAAAGGGAAGAAAAATGCCACAGTCATTGTTCAAGATCTTGGATTGGACTCTGATGATGAAACAAAGGTAACAATTGTGGGTTTGAAAGGTAAAACTCTTGTTGGAAATGATTCTAGCATTGCTTCTTCATGTGCTTCTACTTCTAAAAAGCATGTTGATTTGGAAGATGCTAAAAGGAATGAATTGTTTCACATAAGGGTTATCTCAAAACAAACTAAGATCGACACATTCATAGATAGCGGATCTCAAGTTAATTTAATTTCAGAAGAGACTGTTAAACAATTAGGATTGGAAACACAACCACATAAGAAGCCTTATCCGTTGGGATGGATGTGCAAATATAAAAGAATGCAAGTAACAAGACAATGCATTTTAAAGTTTGCAATAACATCTAAGTTTATAGATAAGGTTGAATTTGATGTGGTGCCATTAGACATTTGTGGGATTTTGTTGGGAAGCCTGTACTTGTATGATAGAAAGGCTATCTTTTACAGGGAACAAAATCAGTATCGTTTGTTTAAGGAAGGAATAGAATACATTATGCATTATCATTCAATTAAAAGCAATAGATCTTTTGTGACTACGAGACAATTGAAAAGGGTAGTCAGTGCAAGCAAGAATTTGACACTTGTATCTGTGAAAACTAAGGAAGAAAGCAATCCTAAGCATGAAATGGAAGTGTCAATGCATCAAAAATCTATCATGAACATTGTTCCTGTTAGGAATGAAAAGCATGATGTGGGTGCATTCTCTTTCACATCTTTATATTCAGTTTTTTTATTCAGTTTTTTATTGTTCAATAGTATATGGTTGATTGCAGCAACAGTGAATGTAGATGTGATAGTAAATGGGATTATGTGCTCAATAACATCTGTCCAGTTGTGATTATTCTTGTAATGAGACAAATGTGCAAGTTCCAGGAAAAATGGATTAATGATATAGGACAAGCGAGACGAACGTGTTCTTGCTCGAATTCTGAATAAAAAACCACTTTTGGTGGACCAAAAGCTTCTCAGTGGGGAGGAATGATCCAGTAGGTCTCTAGATAGCTGCAACATTTATAGTATCACAATGGATTTAAAACTACACCATTGTGTAGTGCTCTTTGTGCTGATTCTAGAAAACTTTTCGGTTTGTCAAACGGAGTTCATATGACCAAGACATCGCATTTTGAACTTTATTGGGAACAACAAAAGGCAAATCATGTTGTGGGGCCCACAGGTTGCCACGTGGCATCATAGTCAGCATTGATGATGTGGTAGTGGGACCCACCATAGATGACATGGCAAGCCAACAAGGTGACATGTGTTAGGGTAGTGTTCACGTGGCAATGGGTGACTGGGAAGGTGATGTGGCAATTCTGAATAAAAAACCACTTTTGGTGGACCAAAAGCTTCTTAGTGGGGAGGAATGATACAGGAGGTCTCCAGATAGCTCCAGAATTTATAGTATCAAAATGGATTTAAAACTACACCATTGCATATTTCTCTTCATGCTGATTCCGGAACACTTTTCGGTTCATCAAATGGAGTCCGTATGACCAAGATATCGCATTCGGAAGTTTCTTGCGAACAACAAAAGGCAGAGCATGTTGTGGGGCCCACAGGATGCCACGTGGAATCACAGTCAGCATTTCTGACGTGGCAGTAGGACCCACCATAGGTGATGTGGAAATCTGAAAAGGTGACATGTGGTAGGGCAGTGTTGATGTGGCAATGGGTGACTGGGAAGGTGATGTGGCAAGCTAATTGGGTAACTTTTGAGGTGGACCAATCATATGCTAACATGTGGCACTTTCAGGGCCAATGAAAAGCTGCCATGTGGCAGTTCCCAAATGGTCATGTTTGACAGACCTAATAGTGGTTGTATTACCTTATGTTTGGCAGATGTCCATTGAAAAAACAATTGCACAGAGATTTGAACCCACAACCACCTGCGGTCAAACACCTAAAAATCTATTGAATAACCAAGAAATATAGAGCTTGTGTCTTAAAATAAGCCAAGAATAATATCATTTTTTGGGAGTAGTTCACAAAAGATAGAACAAAAAGCATCAAGCATGGGATTTGAATGGTCAACCTATGGCTTATAAAGCTAATTCTTTTAGCATTAGACCAGGAGGCATGACTTAGTAAAGAGTCAAAATTATATTGTCTTATCTCTACCTGTAATAATGATTTGGGCATAACTTTGCCATTATTTGTCCGTTTTCTGAACAAAAAGAGGCATTGGAAAGCTAGAGATGAGAGATATCTGATGAAGGAGGCTTGGAGACAAAATTCAGAAGACAAAGGATTATAAATTTTGATGTAACAAAAGCAAACAAAGCTTACATCATTAAGAAAAACGTATCCCAATTAAGAAGCTGTCCCAGAGATGTAGCCCAAAACATATGGGTGAACTCTATTATTAATCTTCTTTGTGTCTTGTCTCTTATTTCTGCTGTTCATGTCATTTTTAGTTTGCAATAGTTTCAGATTTGTGCATTTGCAATTTTAATTAAGGCATTTTTAATTAACGAAACTATTACAATGCAAGCTATGTAATTTACATTCACAACTACAATGGCACACTAAGTTGGGATCCTATGGATCAGTGTGACAATAGGAGATGATAATTCAATTCTGTAGATAAGATTTGAATATCGTAAGAAGGTCCAATTTGATGTCGACATGGAAAATGAAACTTTCTTTGACATTCATGACATCCTGAGCAAAAATACGGGTAAGATGCCTATATCTAAAATGAAACCTACTTTGATATAATAGATAGGCCAGGACCATCTCAGAGGATTGGAACATTGCAAAATTTCTTGGAAAGTTTTATTTCACTAGCAAAAGATCCAAATGCATTAGCTGAAATTGCAAGGTTGGTGAACCACCGGGAGAAGGGATGACAAGAACATAATGTAAGGTCACTGCATAAGAAGAAGAAAGGAAGGGAAGTGAGGATGAACACTCATATTGGATATTACGATGCTGACTCAGTTATATTGCATTGAGGATCCGATGTCAACACCTTGACGAAGCAGACGTGGGAGTGAATGGGGAAAACTAAGTTGGTATGGTCTCCTGTACAAATGCACTTAGCAAACCAAGCTCACATATCACCAATTGGGTGGGTTCCTCACTTACTTGTCGAAGTTGAAGGATTAAATACATATGTCGATTTCGACATTATTGAAAGAGTGGATGACAATGGTTCCTATCTCGCACTATTGAGGATCAGATGGGCGAATGAAAATATTGCGGTAATGAATTTTAAGAAGAGGGTAATGAATTTTTAAAATTGCAACATATGTGTTATCGCACCTTTGGATCCTAAGGAAGGGCGACGATATGTGGAACCAGTAAAATATGAATTTGTGGGAGGATGGGATCATGCTCACAACACCTCTGAAGACTACATCCATCCCATCGCATACGGGGAGCTAGGATGATGAATCTATAGCTTTGCCTCATCAAATTCAGACGATGCGTTAGAAAACTGGTAGAATCAACTTCATGAAGCCTCAATTCAAAAATGTGGACGAATCACTCAATCATTGTGTTGGGTTGCAACAGAGACTATTAAGTTGCCAACTTATGAAGAGTTACCTAATTTGGATGATTTTATCAATAAATTTGAAGATAAAGTATCTGAACCGTAGCGGTTACTGGAATTAGATAACGCATTGAAGGCCACTTCGGTAAGATGGTGGGAGAGACATAAGGATTTGATGAACAGTTGGTGCTATTGTTGTAGACTCATGTAGGTGTGATTCAGCGAAGTAAAACAATATTCAGGAGTGAAGTACAAACGCATGGGTATCAAATCCTAAAAAACAATGGGTACATGAATTTGTTCACACATTCAATGAAATACCAAGGACAAGGTATATTTATGTAGAGGTACAAAGTGAGACCCGAACCTAGGAATATTTAACAATCGGGTTTGCTCATACTTTTAGTTTTGCAAGTACGGATCCAATGATACATAGCGCACTACAACACATCCGCAATATCGTATTGGAATTCATTCCAATACCTTCTTGAATGGAGTCCAATGAAGAATCCTCAACATAGTTAATGATGGAATGTTTTAATGTAACGGGAGGACCATACAACGAGGATGATCCCCACAACCTTGAAATTATGGAATCACAAGGAATTTGGGATGTTAGAGTTCCAATGAAACCGGTGGATGAGGCTCAACAACCAATAAAGATGTGAAAGGTCAACATTGGCATGACAGAAAATCCCAAGTTCACCAATGTAGGAGATATTGGGATGAGGAAACCATGGCTAATATTACCAACCAACTGCATGAATTCTAGTATTGGTTTTCAACTAAGTTTTTGAGATGAAATGGATATCAAGTGATTTAGGAGTGTTGGGGTATGCACCCTAACGGTCCTTAGGATGGGTAAATCCACGGAGTTACGGGATATTGTAAGCGGAGTCTCAGCTCAAAACAGTCTTAGGGGTGTCGTGGTTGGGTAAAAACCTTATTTTGTAATAAACCCATGGTTTAAATCCAGGGTTTAGGGTTCGGGGTGCCCATGGTTTAAAGTCCATGGTTTTGTAATAGTGTGCTGTATAAATAGGCACTCTTGTAAATAACTCAGGTGAGGCTTTTTGTGTAAGAGGAATTGATGCGAAGCTAAGGCTATTTTGTAAGAAAAGGTTAAGTCCTAGCTATGTGCGTGGACAACCTCTGCAGCTGTGTGCGCAGAGGGTTTTTGGGTGATTAAGGAAATTTGCAGCTGAGTGTGCAGAGGCCTACAGCTATGTGTGCGGCTTTGAGGACTTGAAGGGATCTGCAGCTGAGTGCACAGATCAGAAATGTGGTTTTTGGAGAAAGTTGAATAAAACATAGTTCTGTGGACGTAACCCCTACACTGGGGGTGAACCATGTTATATCTTGTGTCGTGGTTCTGTGTGTTGTTTCTGTTGTGTTCTTTCATGCATTAATATCTATATATCTGATAAGTAAAGATCACTGCTAGATAATAACTTCGTCGTGAATTCCCAGTAAAGGGTTGCGCAAGGCACTGCTTGTTTATCTAACCGCGAAGCTAAATAAGTGAATGTTAAGCTCTGTGATTTATATTTATAATCTGATTAAAAGCTAAAGGTACAATAATTTCCCTCTTCTGCTTGCAGAAATCTAGTTCTGCAGCACCCCATAGCAGTTTCGGGTGAGACTGTAACCTGTTTGTAGGTTGTTGCCAAAAGGGCCAACTCTATGGGTCTTTTTTTGGTGCGAAGTTAAAGGTATAAAACCCGGGTCTGCCCTATAGCCCAACAAATTGGTTCCGTTGCCGGTTGAACTCAGTACCTGCTCAAGAGGGGTTTACATCGTACCTCGAGGGCTATGCTATGGAGACCCTCTGTGAAGGAAATCAGTGCTTGGCTTGATGAGACTTATCTAAAATTCGCTGAGAAAGAGAACAAATATCCATGTCGTAGTGCACACGACTTTTTACAAAGGTATGTTTTTGTGATGTTTATGAAATTTTCTTTGGTAGTATCCACATAGAGTTGCACCAGTGGTTATCCAGGTTAACAGAGTGAAGGATGAACTTTCAAGAATGTCAGTTTCCTGCTTGGACCCCCACGAGAATTAATATACTGAAAAGGGTAAACAACGAGATATCCCATGCTGTTGATTTCTGGACAACGCGAACCTTTGAAGCATTCATGACGGAGTTCGGCATCGACACGAGTACCTCCTTTAGTGAAGCTGAGTGACAGTTTTTCAAAGGACCAAGGGGTAAGTTTTTGAATTCATTTAGTTTGAGAATTAAAATGCTATTGGATGAAAAAGGTATATTGCTCATTGATTCAGACTGTTAGATTTTGTATTACTAACCTATGTTTGCAAGTGAACATACCTTCGACAAGAAAAGTGGGTTGCTAGGAAGTGGCAAAAGGTACAAGAGATATTTTGGATCCTATTCCCAGGGTCAGCATACCGAGTATCCCCCTGTAAATCCTGTAGATTCAGAACTCGAAGAAACCCTTTTTGTTGGACACCCTCCGGTAACCCTGCAGCAAAGACCTATTATCCCTGAGAACCCGTCGTAGTTTGAAAGTCACCCTAGCCCGAGTATTCCTGTCGCAGGTCAGTCCACCCCAGTAAGTTGCCCCCCGCCTGCTTCCAGTCCCCCTCTTTCCCCCCCTAGACCTGCGATGGCCCATCTGCATGACGACATTAAGCTCCCTCTTTTCAAAGGCACTGGATCAGAGGATCCAGAACAGTTCTTGTTTTTATGTGAAGCAGTGTGGACTTCTAATTCAATTATGGATCAAGATACAAAAAGAGCACAGTTGGTTACTTCTTTCAGAGACCGTGCTCTGACCTGGTTTATGAAGTTCTCCAGCACTCAAAACTACACCTTGGCTGATATAAAAGCAACAATGATAAAGGAATTTAAGAATCCGAAATCCGAGTCGCAGTGTATCACTGAATTGAAAGAGATTCCGTAGAGATGCGGAGAATCAGTGTGGGACTTTGATCAAAGATTCAAAGTTCTGCTAGACCAAGTCAGTTTTACCATTGGACCTGCGCAGGACAAGGAATGGTTCATTACAGTGTTGCTTCCGCATATCCAAACTCCACTCATGCAACAGAAGGTTGCTGACCAGCAGGAGGCTCTGGAAATCATGATGAAGCTTGAAATCGCCCCTGTCGCAGACAATTTTGGTATTGCTCAAATCCAAGCGCAGTTGGCAGCAATGGCTCTGGAGCTTCGGGATATGAAATAAGGAAAAACCGGTCGCGAAGAGGTTTGGTGTACACAATGTCACACAGAAGGTCATGCCAAGGAACACTGTCCTGTGGTAAGAAATTACCCGAATACTGGTGCACCAAACCCGTTTACCCCGCAAGTTCTTTATTGTGAGCTTTGTAGAACAGTAGGGCAGCATCGACCTGAAGACTGCTATCTGCTACAGAGGTATGGACAAGTACCTAAGAACCCCTATTGTAAATTCGGTAAGTCCGTAGGACATAACGAGGACGAGTGTTGCAGTTATGACTTTGTGAGAGAGCACACCTACGATGCCTATCGGGTACAAAATGAGGGACCGAGCAATGATGGCTATGGATACCGGGGTGGTGCATCAGGTAGAGGTTCCTTTGGAGGCTGTTTTCATGGTAGTATGGCTGGTAGAGGATGCGGTCAGGTGGTGTGTTATAACTATAACCAGGCCGAACATCTGGCTCGCGATTGTCGGAACCCCACTATGACATGTCGGTATTTCCGGGAAGTAGATCATGTGATCGAGCAGTTCCCACAGTTGATAGCCAAGATTCAGGAATGAAACAGTGCCCCTACTCAGAATCTTTAGATGATTTCCATCGAGCAAAGACCTGCCCCAGCCATTAATGTTGTTACCAGAAGTGGAGCTACGACGCATATACAGCCTGTCGAGAAACAACCTGACGAGGCTTGGGTTCGTAAGGTCCCCGTGAAAGTTCTTGCCTTTGATATTGAAAAAGGGAAAGAAACATTCATGGAAGCCCAGAAATATTTTGGGGATTCTAGTACATCAGTAGTACCTGCGCAACCACATCAGCCGCAGTTGCTGCTGCAAGAAGCTTCGATGAACAAAGTAAGTAACCTGTACTCCTTTTTACAGAGTTGTCTGAAACTCTTAATAAATCAGAATGCTTTAAGTGAATTGCAGAAAGTTATTGCTTCCTATGAACCTCAGAAAAATTTTGGTCAGGAAAAACCTGTTAATAGAGTCAGGAGAACTGGCAGGGAAATGAGATTGAATGCTCACATAGGAGAATATGATATGACTGATGTTATTTTGGATCTAGGATCAGAGGTCAATGTCCTAACCAAGCAAACCTGGGAACAAATGGGAAAACCTACCCTTGACTGGTCACCTATACAGTTGAGATTAGCCAATCAACAGAAGATTGTGCCACTAGGATGATTCCCTAATGTCCCAGTAGACATTGATGGCGTCGGTACTGTAGTAGACTTCGAAGTTATTGAGATCATTGACGACAACAATCCCTATCCAGCCTTGTTAGGTATTGAGTGGGCAATGGAAAATGCTACAGTTATTAACCTTAAGAAGAGACAGATGAATTTCGAAGGGAATGACTCGAGAGTCATAGTCCCATTGGATCCTTCCCAAGGAGAAAGGTACACAGAACCCCTCTGAGATGAAGATCAGGATGTGTTGGACCATATCTACAATATCACAGCAAAAGAAGAAGATTATGTTTATCCTAATGCCAAAGGTATTATGGAGTGGAAATGTGGTAGCTCCTATATGACAGATTCAGATGATGGTCTAGATAATTGGCAGAACAGATTGTATGAGCTACATGGCCACCATTGTGCAAGAATTACCAAGTCTCTTAGATGGCTTGGCTCGCAAACAAGACCCTTACCTATTTTTCATGGTTTGATAGACCCAGAAGAGTTTATTGAGCAATTCTCAGCCCAGATACCAGACTCATAGAAAATGGAGATTTTGGACTCAACATTCAGAGCCACAGCAGCCAGATGGTGGAATGGTCACAAACAGTACATTCACAGTTGGGAAGTTTGCCAGCAGTCCCTTCGCTTGAGATTCACGGATCAACCACAGGAGGTCCAGAGTAGATTTAATGGTAAGACTAATGCGCAAAAGCATTTGGAGCAATGTTACGAAGCCTGGAAGAATGTACCTCGTACAGAGTGGGTGCATAGGTTTGTGCATACCTTGGATCCTGTTGCAAAGAATTGGTATGCAGAAGTCGAGCTTCACCGGGGTACTGTAAGTTGGGAACTCTTATTGACAGTTTTCTATTGACATTTTCTAGTAATGAGTTTTTCCCTGCTCTCGACGCAGCTATTAGGTTGATCCATACTAAGGTGTTTGATGATCAAGATATAGCAGAATACCAACCAGATTGGAAGGCACAAGAAGCTAATGCAGTTGAATGTTATAACCTCACAATTGACGAGGATGACGATCCGCACAACATTGCTATTCCAGAGTCAGAAGGTCACTATGAAGTTCATGGACCAGCAGTCGAAGTTCCTGAGGTGACACAGCCCCTAAAGACGCGGACCGTAAACATTGGCTCAGAAGAAAATCCTAAGCATGCTACCATTGGAGATTATTGGGACGACGAAATGGTAAGCAAAGTGACCCAACTTCTCCATGAATATCAGGACCTATTTCCAACAAAGTTTTAAGAGATGAAAGGTATCTTGGGTGATATAGGAGTCATAAGGATCCCCTTAAAACCTGATGCGAAGCCTGTGAAACAGTGTCCTTATAGGTTGAACCCTAAGTACAAGGAAAAAGTTAGGATGGAGCTGGATAAGATGCTTGCTGCAGGAATTATTGAGCCCATTGAGGAATCTGAGTGGGTCAGTCCTATGGTCGTGCAAGAGAAGAAGACTTAGGGTGAAATCCGAATCTGTGTTGATCTAAGGAAGCTGAATGATGCTTGTCTACATGATCCTTTCCCCACACCTTTCATAGATGAAGTGTTAGACAATGTCGGGGGTCAAGAAGTGTACTCTTTTACTGATGGATTTTCAGGTTACCATCAGATCAGAATTGCTACAGAGGATCGACATAAGACAACCTTTGGTACAGAAATGGGATCCTTTCAGTACACAGTTATGCCCTTTGGATTGAAGAATGCACCTGCTATATTTTCTAGAGTAGTCATCTCTGCCTTTAAGGAATATATACATAAATTCTTAGAAGTTTACTTTGATGATTGGACTATCTTTGGGCTACTAAAAGACCATATAACTAGTTTAAGACTTATGCTGGATAAATGTAGACAGCACCAGATTTCCTTGAACTTGAAAAAGTGTATCTTTTGTGCACCTTTTGGGATTTTTCTAGGTCACATTGTATGTAAACAAGGCTTGATGATGGATCCGACGAAGATAGCTATTATTGTAAACCTGCCACCTCCAACATTTGTTAGACAACTTCCCACTACACTTGGTCATACTGGATACTACAGGAAATTTATTAAAGGGTATGCTCAGATTACTGCTCTGATGGAAAAGAAGTTGAAGAAATATATTAAGTTCGAATGGACACTTGAGTGTCAAGTAAGCTTGGATATTCTGAAGGAAAAGATGGTAACTACTCCCATCTTTGTATTCCCTGACTGGAATAAGGAATTTCATGTGCATGTCGATGCATCCTCCATTGCTCTAGGTATAGTATTGGCCTAGTCAGGTGAAGGTAATATTGATCACCCAATTTCTTTTGCAAGTAGTAAATTGTCTGCAGCCGAGAAAAAATATACTACGACAGAACGAGAAGGTCTAGCTATGGTGTATGCATTGCAGAAGTTTCGACATTATTTGTTAGGATCTCATTTTAAGATGTTTACTGACCATTCTACTTTGAAGTATTTGGTTAAAAAGCCTGTGCTAGGTGGAAGGATATGCAGATGGCTGCTTCTATTCTAGGAATATGACTTTGAGATCATAGTCAAACTAGGAAGACTGAATCTAGGTCCTGACCACTTGTTGAGGCTTGAGTCAGGAGAAGAACTTATCAGCCTAGACGAAGGTCTTCCTGATTCCCAGTTGTTTACCATCCAGATGGTTGATGAATACTTTCAGGATATTGTTCAGTATTTGTCTACATGTTTTCCACCCGTCGAGATGACAACACAGTAGAAGAAGCAGCTGGTGGTTCGGGCAGCTGACTTTACCTTAATAGTAGGACAATTATATAAGATGGGACCAGATGAAATATTGTGTAGATGTGTCCTAGACCATGAGAAGCCGTTAATTTTGGTTAAGGCACATTCTGGGGTAGCAGGCGGTCATTACACAGGAAAAAATACGGCACAGAAGATTCTGACAGCCGGATTGTGGTGGCCCACAATTCACAAGGATGCAAGAGAATATTGCCACAACTGCGACATCTGTCAAAGGATGGGAAAACCATCAAGGAGGGATGAGATGCCTCTGGTTCCGCAGGTAACTTTACAACCCTTTGAAAAATGGGCTATTGATTTTTTTGGACCTATCAACCCCCCCACGAAGAAGTCAGGAGCAAGATACATTATTACAGCAACTGATTACCTCACTCGATGGGTCGAAGCTCAACCAGTCAAGAACTGTAGTGCTGCTACAGCTGCAAAGTTCATCTTCGATAACATCTTGTCCAGATTTGGGTATCCTAGAGTCCTTATGAGTGATCAGGGCTCACATTTTCTAAATAATACTATTGAAGTATTGACTGAAGAATTTCAGGTATATCATCAAATGAGTATTGCCTATCATCCACAGGAAAATGGGAATGTCGAAGCTTTTAACAAGATCCTTGAACAGGCTCTGACGAAGGTTTGCAATGTTAAAGAGAAATTACTGGGATCTTAGAATTCCAGTAGTACTATGGGCTTATAGGACTACCTGCAAGAAATTGACAGGCCATACACCTTTTAGGTTGGTCTATGGGCAAGAAGCAGTCATGCCCATGGAATACATTGTTCCTAGCCTTAGAATATCTGCTTTCACAGAGATGGATGATCCAGCGATAATAACAGAAAGGCTGACAAAGATACTAGAACTTGAAGAGGACAGATTTATTGCAGGGTTCCAGCAGCAAGTGTAGAAAGCACAAGAAAAAGCATGGCATGATAGACATATCAAGAAGAAGCAGTTCTAGTAGGGTGATCTTGTGCTCTTATATGACAGCAAATTCATGAAATTCCCGGGTAAGTTCAAGACACATTGGAAAGGACCATACATAGTGTAGAAAGTTACTGATGGAGGAGCAGTCCAGTTAGCTAAGTTGAATGGAGAAATTTTACCTTCTATGGTAAATGGCAGTTGTTTAAAGAAGTATAGGGACATGCCAGGACCTCCTAATCAGAAGCAACCCCAGGAAGGATAGTCTAAGTACCAAGAACAGTTGAAATTGGGTGCTAGACTATAATGAAGCTGTCCTCAAAACTATGAAGTGTGGAAGACTGTCAAAAGTTCGCAGGTTAATATTGTGTCAAAGGATCTTGTCAAGGCGAAGCTGAAGCTAGTAGTTATGTTGGATCTTACACATGTGTCGCAGCTTAAAATGTGACGGATGGGAAAAACTAGACTTGGCGGCACCGGCACGTGAACTGCCCTCACTGCCTGCAATAATGAGATCTTGGAAAAATATGGCACCGTGTGGACAGGATTTTCGACACTTCATCAGATTCAGCGTCATTAATACACCATGATGACAGATTCTATTTCAGTATTCTATAAGAAGCTACATCATCCTGTGACTCATGCACTGTGCATGTCTTTGAGTTTCTTCAGTGAGCACTATGTCGAATGACCGTGAAGTCCAGAAGTTATTATGAGTGGTCAGGGAGAGAGGTCTGCTGAACCTTCTGAGTAATCCACCTAGGCAGCCATGCTCGACCAAGGCACAAAGAAAGGCAGAAGTTCGCTCTAAGGGGTCGGAAGAAAGGAAGAAGTGTGCTCTATGCCGCACAAAGAACAACACCGGTCTTCATAGAAAAACTCTGAAACATTCCAAGATGTATCCTCCTGGTTTGACAGAATAATGACGGTTGTTTGTCTTATGCACCTTGACACACAACTCCGGGGACCCTAAGTTTTGGATGGTCAAATTTTCGGCAAGTAGATCGAAGGATTGGGTCGCTGATAGATCCAGAAGGCCTTAACCAACATTTCACCAAGGAAAGGAAGAAGTAGCCAGAAACCGCATGTATGGCTTCAGTAAGTAGCACACCAGGCTTCGCCAACAAGATTCTACCACTAGAAAAGAAGCTTAGTGTCCCGGGACGGGCCACTGGTGAGTCTTAGGGGCCTGTTGGGGAGCACACCCTAACGGTCCTTAGGATGGGTAACTCCATGGAGTTACGGGATATTGTAAGCGTAGTCTCGGCTCAAAATAGTCTTAGGGGTGTCATGGTTGGGTAAAAACATTTTTTTGTAATAAACCCATGGTTTAAATCCAGGGTTTAGGGTTCAGGGTTCCCATGGTTTAAAGTCCATGGTTTTGTAATAGTACGCTGTATAAATAGGCACTCTTGTAAATAAGTCAGGTGAGGCTTTTTGTGTAAGAGGAATTGATGCGAAGCTAAGGCTATTTTGTAAGAAAATGTTAAGTCCCAGCTGTGTGCGTGGACGACCTCTGCAGCTGTGTGCGCAGAGGGTTTTTGGGTGATTAAGGAAATCTACAGCTGAGTGCGCAGAGGCTTGCAGCTATGTGCGTGGATTTGAGGACTTGAAGGGATCTGCAGCTGAGTGCGTAGATCAGAATTGTGGTTTTTGTAGAAAGTTTAATAAAACACTACAAGATGAATGATGCATGTCTACAAGATCCGTTTCCTACACCTCTTAAGTATGAGGTATTGGACAATGTCGGAGAACAAGACTTGTATTCATTCATAGACAATTTTTCTAGTTATCACCAAATCAAGAATTTGAAATAATATTGTCATAAAACTACTTCTGTTACAAAGTGGGGGTGTTTTCAGTACACCGTGATGCCTTTTGGTCTCAAAAATGAACACACGATATTCTCACGGATAATTGTCATTGCATTCAGGTAATTTCTTCATAAATGATTTGCGATATACATGGACGAATGAACCGTCTTTGGGCTTCTCAAATACCACATTGGGAACCTTTGACTAATGATGGAGAGATGTCGACAACACCAAATCGCATTAAATCTGCGGAAGTGTATATTTTGTATGCCATTTGGGATTTTGTTGGGACACATTGTTTATAAAGCAAGTATGTTGGTCAATCCTCCAAATATTGTGATAATCATTGATCTCCCACCACTAACAAATGTTAAACAGTTAAGGGTGAT
Source organism: Pseudotsuga menziesii (assembly GCA_001517045.1). Classification (NCBI taxonomy): domain Eukaryota; kingdom Viridiplantae; phylum Streptophyta; class Pinopsida; order Pinales; family Pinaceae; genus Pseudotsuga; species Pseudotsuga menziesii. The sequence goes on along the minus strand of LPNX010997409.1, from coordinate 108,064 downwards.
GCTGGGTCATACTAGTTATTAACGCAAGATTATAAGAGCGTATGCAAAAATTACTGCACCAATGGAGAAAATACTAAATAAATATGCGAAGTATGAATGGAAAAATGAATGTTGAAAGAGTGTCCACATTCTCAAGCAAAATATGGATGAAGCACCAATTTTAGTCTTTCCTAACTGGATGAAGGAGTTCCATGTCCATGTTGACACATCATCAGTTGCACTAGGAGTCATTTTTGGCACAATCAGGGGAAGGGGTGATTGACCACCCAATCACATTTGCAAGTAGGATGTTGTCTGCTACAGAAAGAAACTACATGAAGACAGAAAGAGAAGGCTTGGATATGGTATATGCACTTTATAAATTTCACCATTATCTATTGGGAGGAAATTTCAAGATGTTTACTGACCATTCCACATTAAAATACTTGGTCAACAAGTCTATGTTGAGGGGTAACATCTGTCGATGGTTGCCACTCTTACAAGAATTTGATTTTGAGATAATTGTGAAGTTGAGTCTCTTGAATGCTAGACCTGATCATTTGTCAAGGATCGAGACAGGAGATGAACCAACTAGCATTGAAGATGGCTTACTTGATGTAATGTCCCCGGTTTTGACCCCGTTTGCATGATGTATATAATGTAATTAATCATGGTGAGGAGCTCAAGGCAAAATCCCCACCATCGATTTGGTTGTGTATGTTTCGGCAATAGGGATGGTTGCCGAGGGTATATCGTGCTATTTGGCACATTATAATTCGGCATCATGTAAACGCGCACATCAATTAAAATAAAACACAACCAGCTACGGCAGTGCAACGTTGGATGAAAAGGGCATGGTTCCAAAGGATAAGGGGTGGGGGATGTCAAACCTTGGTTATGGGGGAAAAACCCATGTTTTGTCACCTTGTTGATTTTCCATCTTCCCTTGTTAACCTCTTTAATGCTTCAGCTGGTGGTTGGGGGAGTTATTGCTGAAGTGGTGGTGGTTGTGGCAGGCTGTCAGCCTTACCCACTTGCTCACTCCACCCACATCTGCCCATTCTTCTCCCTCACGCACTCTTCCCTGGCCAGTTCACTCTCACCACGATTTTGGGTTTGTTGGCTCCCTCACGCACAGGCTCTGGGCGATTTTGGTCTCACACAGGCATTTTATTCCTCTCCACGAGTTGCTAAACACTCAAGCACTTGCAATTCGCGTCCTCCTGACTGCTGTGTATTCTCACGCAGAGGATTTCCCTCCCGTTTCTCATTTTCGCGCACAGGAATTTCCTGGGTTTTTACCCACATCGTTTTCCTCTGCGAATTGGTGAATGGAGTGGCTGAATCCTTTCCCCATGGGTCGAATTGTGGGTTCTGCATTGATTATTACCCACGCCCAGGCTAGGAGTTTGTAAATTTGTTTCCAGCGTGGTTTGTGTGAGTCTTCCTGTGGCTCAATTGCCTTGGACGAACTGTTGATTTCACCCACGATTTGGGGTGCTGTTGGTTTCACCCATGTTTTGTGGGTTGTGGTGCTCAAATTTGTTTTGGGCCACCATGGAATTCCCAATGTGTCGGCTGAGTTTCTCTGTTTTGGACTGTGCATAGTTGCCATCATTTTCATTGTGAAGTTGGGCTATTGTTGCTGAGTTGTTTTGGCCACGATAGGGCCAAGAACAACTCTGTGTTTCCCTATGGACTTGAGTCGTCCTCATCTTCTGTTTCGGATTATCCCTGGTTGCCTTTGTTTCTTCACAGGAGCTGTGAAGAGATTGTTGCTGCGTGTGTGCAGTGGTTGGCCTTTGGGGCTGCGTTGGCTTGGCTGATTTGTGGACAGCCTGATAAACCCAACGGTGCTTGCCTACTGTTTTGTGCCCACTTGGCTATGTGTAAGCCTGCAATTGACCCTTATTTCGAAGGAATCATGCCCACCTCGGGGGTGGCAGCATGGCTGAGAGATTGATGAGCAAGCTAACCTACGGTTGGGTGGAACGTTGCAGCGACGTAGCTGGTTGCGGGCAAGTTCTTAATCGAAAGATAAGTGCTGCTGGTTACTTCATCTCTGTAAAGTAAATTGTGAATGCTGGAATGTATTTGTGTTGCTTCCGCTGTATGATTAAAGAGTTTTGCATCTGTGTATGCTTGTAAATTTTATGTCCAGCATTGATTTCTTTGATTATGTTCATGGGGCCATTTGCCCGGTTGTGTTTTGATGTTCGTCGCGTCCTCTTCGCCGGCTGGGGGACGGGGACGTGACAGAGTGGCATCAGAGCTTCTAGGTTGTAGCAATGGGCCTCTATGGGCCAAGAAGGTGTAGTGATAGAAGGTAGAATTACCTTCTCTGTTCAGCAGAGCAGCAAAAATTTTGAGAAAATTTGGCTAAGTGTGAACAGTTGGGAGAACTGGAGAAGTTCCTACCCGCCATTGTGGAAGGTTTCATGAAGTTCCTGTCCGTCGTTGTGGAAGGGTTCACGGAGTTAATCTCCGTCGTTGCGGGTGAGACAACGATCTTTCCATCCGCCGTTGTGGACGGCGAAGCAATCTTGCATCCGACTTGAGATTCGTCCGATCGCCGACGCCGTAGAAAGATTTAAAATTCGGCTAAGTATGGAACGGTTGGGCCATTGAAGGAAGTGAACTTCCGCTGTTGCAGAAGGATTGGTAAGGTCTTCCATCCGCCGTTGCGGATGGCGAAGCAATCCTGCATCCGATGTGAGAGTCGTCTGATTGCCGATGAAGAAGAAATTTTGGAAAATAAAAAATTTGGCTAAGTGTTGGAGAAATCGGAAGGGAGATTGGTTGGAGAGCCGATTCAGTGGATGGGATACGGGTCTCGAGGGCCGATTCTACGGCTGTTTTTCAGTGAATTTCAGGGCTGAGAAGGAGAAAAATGGCAGCGAGCTAATGCGCCAGATTGCGCGAAATCCAATGATTTACAACAAAAAAAAAAAACGAGGGCGCAAGCCCCCTTGACCCCCATCGTCCCTTGAGGGGGAAATCCCACTTGACCCCCGTCGTCCCTTGAGACAGTCGTTCTTGTGAGAAGGAAAATCCTGTGTTTTGGGCAAGAGTTCGAATCAGAGGGATTTCACAAAGGACAAGAGGGATGCCGAAAATGCAGCTACCAAAATGGCTCTGAGATCATTAGAAGAATGTGGAAATTCTACTTTGCAGCTGCGTGTAAAATGCCAAGATTGGTGAAAGTCTTCATTCTTAGAAGGGGTGTGGTTTTCACATACGAGGTCGGAATGACGCGTGTGAATAGGCGTTGGAAAGCTTATCCAGCAAGGAGCAAGGATAAGTGACCAGAATCTGAGCATGGAGCAGCAAAGTGATAATGATGGCCGCTATTGTCAAATGGACAAATCTGGACAGTTGCATGCCCAGGGGCAGCAAGGACTATGAAGTCAACCCGCTGCTGTGTGAAAAGGGAGTTCCATGCAAGGATGAAAGGCTTGAAAAGGGAAGTTTTCCTTAAGACCCTATCTTGCTGATTATAACTTCATTTCCTGAGTTTATGCTTGAAATGGATGAGGATATGTATTGCATGCATAGGATATTGCATGATTAGTAAGAATATTGAGAATTGTATGTTCTGTATGAACCACTAATGATAATCATTGCTTTGATGTTGGCATTAGTGGACAAGACAACGGTGACATGGACCCAGATGAATATGTTGCTAATGCTGATGAATGAGACCAGCAACCCTCTGGAGAAAGGGATAAGGCAACATGTCCATAACAAAAGTTGGTGAGCAGATGCTGCAATCCCCTGCAAAGGACCAACCAAAGTGGTCATGTCAAGAGTGTAAGTACGACCCATGCAGGTAAGAGTTTGCTTATGACAAATTCCATGGATTGGTAAAGGTAAGAGACCTCATACCATGTGAATATTGGAATGTAGAACGGTGTCATGCCTATACATGTTAATGATATTGATTATAGTAATGCATCCTATATGAGGTAGTCATGGTTAGGCCATGCAAGGTAGCATTGAATGGACATGCATTAAGAAGATTTTATGAATCTTGTTGTTATGCATTGAATGTATGCATATGAAGGGTGTGAGTGACTGATTGCATAAGTGTAGGTGCAATGTTGTGATGTATGGCATGAATGCATTGAGATGAGTGCATGTGAAATTATGAATAACTAACAGCTGAAATGATGAATTAATGGTAATTCCGGAACCATTTCAGAGGTTGCTATGAATGCAGGATAGTCATGATCAATTGGCTACCAGAAATGCTCTACTGAAGAGCAAGGTGGTATGAATGATACGCTTGTGAAGTAAGGAGTATCTAACCACTTCATTTAAATTGCATGAATGATATGACTATACCTTGCAATGTTAGCATGATAATGATTGCACGAAGTAAATGAGCTTTGAGAACACTAATGTGACTAACCTTTGAAGTATTTGAATTTTATAAATTCTGAAAATGCTTCAGTGATGGTTGTAGCAATGAGATAGTATATGCATACTTACCAAGTGTTTGGATGTTTGAAGCTCGTGTTTCAGGTATATTATTTCGAGAATGGCATTGAGAGGTAAGACCCTGACCAATGCTAGAATCTACCATGTAAAAGAGCTTGTTAAATTTGAATTGTGAATCTCAAATATTGCTGACAATTACTAGTCACTATGGGCTTGCATAAGCTTGTGTTTGGATGTTTGAAGCTCATGTTTCAGGTAGATTATGTTAAGCACGGCATTGAGAGGTAAGATCCTGACCAATGCCTGAATCTACCATATGATATGCATAATAGGTTGTTAGGATTCAAATTGTGAATTTCGGATTTGAGAAATTGCTAACAACCACTAGCCATTGTTGGCTTGCATAAGATTGTGTTTGGATGTTTGAAAATCATGTTTCAGGTAGATTATTCGAGCATGGCAGTGAGAGGTAAGACCCTGAACAATGCCAAAATCTACCATTTATGAGAAGAAGTCTCATGGTTGTGAAAATTAGTTGGTACGGGTTGTTAAATTCGAATTGTGGATTTCGTATTTAAGAGGTACTAACGGCTACTAATCATTGTTGGCTTGTGTGAAATTGTGTCAGGAGGGAAACATGGTAAGTGGGTATTCATGTTATGATAGTCAGCATAAAATTATAATGGGCATAGTGATGCTGCTTACAAGAGACCCACAATTGAGCAAGTCAATTTCTGTAATAGATAGAATTACAAATTCTTATTGAATTCGATTGCTAATGTCATTGCTTGGTTACGGAACGATCAATTTGGATTGTAGTATCAGGTAATGACTGACTGTTTGGCTATTTGATGAATGTGTCAGGAGTACACACTATAGGAATATCATGTGTGATGACCTGCAAGAAGCCAAACTTCATGGGAAGGTTTTCCCTTGTCTTGGAAATGGGTTTCGGGTGAAACTCCATTAGACATTTTGAAAATGTCTCATCTGCACTGCATGTTTGGTGATAACATGAGTGAGATGGTTTGGATTATGTCAGTGAGACGTGTGTGGATATGAAACGTAAACAAGAAACAGGGATGGGGCCTTGTTTTGCTTAAACCTGGTGATTGGAAACCACACAGACAGAGCTAGAGGGCTGGCTTTCTTCTCCACAACCCCGGGATAGCACTAGAAGGGAATGCAGGGCCCGAGGGACTGTGTAGCAGAGAAGGGATTGATTCCTTGTGCTAGGTGTGTGTGTGGGTGTTATAGAAGTCAGGCTAGTTCTGGTGTAGGTGTTCCTAGCTCTGCAGCGAGCTCACCAGCTTAGCATTCAGTTTTTCCCAACTCCTTGACGGTGCCTAACAGATACAAAGGCATACTGCGACGAAAAATGGATAAGTGTTCTGTAACCCTTGCTATGAATATGCATGTTTAATTATTAAATTTCCATACGCAGAACATGTTTTGATTTATTTCCATGATGACCGATTGCTTGAGTATGCATAGGGCCTACATGGCACACACCGGAAGAGAGTGCACACTTTTCCGATGTCGAGTCATGAAAGGGTTTTCAATATTGATTACACTCTAGGGAGTGGACGCACTCTGGTGTCTCAATAGTTGATAGTGAATGATATGAAATGTGATTACAGTTTTAGAGCAATGATGCTGATGAGTTTGCTTGTATTGCTTGTGTTGCTTGTGTTGACAGGCTAAAGGTAAAGGTAAATGGTTGATATAAGTGTATGTTGGTATAAGTGCATGTTGGTATAAGTGTATGGCGATATAAGTGTATGTGTCATTGTTGACATAAGTGTATGATGGGCTGGGATATGCCTAAGGATCCATAGTAGATCCTAGACCTGGAAATGGTCATGATAAAGTTCCAAGCCCAGTTGACATGGTTATGTACTGGTTGGACATTGATTATTTGATGTTGAGGAAAAGCCTGCATGCTGACCTAAAATCTAAGTCCATAGGCGATCCCAAGGCTTGCAAGGCGAAGCAGGATCCTGTGGACGAACGAGGAAACGCACAATATAGATAAGTATTGGATTATTTTGCTTATGAATATGCACGTGTATATGATTTGGTTATGATGTTTTAAACTCTTGCTTTAGAGATAAAACTGATGAGAGTAAACTAAACATGTGAATCTATTCAATGTTTGGATATAGGTGTCGCTGGAAGCGAGGACTATGAGAGCATCCTAGAGATGCATGGGGACATGTGGCTGTCCTGGAAAGCTCGGGTTGAGCGGTAATGAAAAAGGTGCTAGTAAGACGGGGAAGTCCTAGCAGCTGAGACAAACCATGTGGAGAGACTCCATGGTTTAGAGGTTTGGAAAATACCTAAGACACTAAGTGTCATGACCAAGAAGGATTGGTCCAGCATTCACGGTGAAGTGAGAGAGGCTGAGAGCATAAAAAGCCACAGTGATGGTGTGGGTTCCAGGATGGAACAAAACAAAGAAGGGAAAAACTCTTACTGCTCTCTCTTGCCTTTTGATTATACATATATATATATATATATATGTTTATGCATTGTGAAAACAAAGGATTGTTGAATGCATGTATGATTGAGAATGAAATGTGTGTATTTGCTTAAAGCAAATTTTTGAATGCTGGAATAGTTAATTTCCTGCCCAGGAATGGACATGAATGAGCTTATGTTCCTATTGGGGAAGGCATGAAGAATATGAAAGTTTCCTTAATGGAACTTGAACTGTCATGCCAATTGGGTAATTAACTAACTGATTTTGATATCTATATTATGCTTGGTCTGATAGAATTTCAATGGTGCATTCCACAGGTGAGAAAAGTGAAACCAGGTGGTGCACATTGATCATGGTAGCAGATCAAAAGTTGTTGGACTTAGCTGGAAGTCTCCTTCAAGTGATTGCCAAGACCCAAGAGAATCTTGGGGAGATGCTCAGGATACAGAAAAGGCAGAGTGAAATGAACCACCATATTTTGCAAGACTCTATTGGTTTGCAAAGGGAGGTGAAAAGCCTTCTGGGAGCAATTGGAAAAGAAAAGGAAGGTGGATCAGCAATGGGACAATTGTCCAAGCGACCCGATAAGAAATGGTCCAGGCATGAAGACTCAAAGGAAATTGAGCAAGTAAAGATGAAGCAGCCAGTGAGATGCTGGAGATGCGGAGGGCATCATCTACACCGGGACTGCCCAATGAGGGAACATGATGAGGGCAATAGCCGCAAAGTTCCTAAACTTCGGAATCAGCAAGAAGCTGAGAACCAGCAGGAAAAGTCCATGGAAGCCGAGAGGCTTGGTCTTGAACGTTCCAAGTAAATGATTGAACGTGGGATAGATCTGCAATTTTGAATTTTGATGTGCAATTGTATACGTATTGTATATATGTAATGGAACACCGAGGACGGTGTTATTCCAAGGGGGAGGGGAATGTAATGTCCCCGGTTTTGACCCCGTTTGCATGATGTATATAATGTAATTAATCATGGTGAGGAGCTCAAGGCAAAAGCCCCACCATCGATTTGGTTATGTATGTTTCAGCAATAGGGATGGTTACCGAGGGTATATCGTGCTATTTGGCACATTATAATTCGGCATCATGTAAACGCGCACATCAATTAAAATAAACCACAACCAGCTAGAGCAGTGCAACGTTGGATGAAAAGGGCATGGTTCCAAAGGATAAGGGGTGGGGGATGTCAAACCTTGGTTATGGGGGAAAAACCCATGTTTTGTCACCTTGTTGATTTTCCATCTTCCCTTGTTAACCTCTTTAATGCTTCAGCTGGTGGTTGGGGGAGTTATTGCTGAAGTGGTGGTGGTTGTGGTAGGCTGTCAGCCTTACCCACTTGCTCACTCCACCCACATTTTCCCATTCTTCTCCCTCACGCACTCTTCCCTGGCCAGTTCACTCTCACCACGATTTTGGGTTTGTTGGCTCCCTCACGCACAGGCTTTGGGCGATTTTGGTCTCATGCAGGCATTTTCTTCCTCTCCACGAGTTGCTAAATGCTCAGGCACTTGCAATTCGCGTCCTCCTGACTGCTATGTATTCTCACGCAGAGGATTTCCCTCCCGTTTCTCATTTTCGCGCACAGGAATTTCCTGGGTTTTTACCCACGTCGTTTTCCTCTGCGAATTGGTGAATGGAGTGGCTGAATCCTTTCCCCATGGGTCGAATTGTGGGTTCTGCATTGATTATTACCCACGCCCAGGCTGGGAGTCTGTAAATTTGTTTCCAGCGTGGTTTGTGTGAGTCTTCCCGTGGCTCAATTGCCTTGGACGAACTATTGATTTCACCCACGATTTGGGGTGCTGTTGGTTTCACCCATGTTTTGTGGGATGTGGTGCTCAAATTCATTTTGGGCCACTATGGAATTCCCAATGTGTCGGCTGAGTTTCTCTATTTTGGACTGTGCATAGTTGCCATCATTTTCATTGTGAAATTGGGCTGTTGTTGCTGTGTTGTTTTGGCCACGATAGGGCCAAGAACAACTCCGTGTTTCCCTGTGGACTTGAGTCATCCTCATCTTCTGTTTGGGATTATCCCTGGTTGCCTTTGTTTCTTCACAGGAGCTATGAAGAGATTGTTGCTGCGTGTGTGCAGTGGTTGGCCTTTGGGGCTGCGTTGGCTTGGCTGATTTGTGGACAGCCTAATAAACCCAACGGTGCTTGCCTACTGTTTTGTGTCCACTTGGCTATGTGTAAGCCTGTAATTGACCCTTATTCCGGAGGAATCATGCCCAGCTCGGGGGTGGCAGCATGGCTGAGAGATTGATGAGCAAGCTGGCCTACGGTTGGGTGGAACGTTGTAGCGATGTAGCTGGTTGCGAGCAAGTTCTTAATCGAAAGATAAGTGTTGTTGGTTACTTCATCTCTGTAAAGTAAATTGTGAATGCTGGAATGTATTTGGGTTTCTTTCGCTGTATGATTGAAGAGTTTTGCATCTGTGTATGCTTGTAAATTTTATGTCCAGCATTGATTTCTTTGATTATGTTCATGGGGCCATTTTCCCGGTTGTGTTTTGATGTTCGTTGCGTCCTCTTCGCCGGCTGGGGGACAGGGACGTGACACTTGATGCGCAATTGTTTAAAATTGGCATGGTTGATGATCTATGAACAAATAGGGCAATTAATGGAGCAATTAAAAAATATGGACGAAGACACAACTAGACATGACTTGCATTTATGGGGAATTACATTGTTAAATTGGTAGAATTGGTGGTGGATTCGGTCGATTGTTAGAGGATTTGGTCATGATTATTCAAAATCTTTCACACAAGTTCTTTCATGATATAAGAATCGACAGGGGGTGAGTTGGACGAACCATTGTGATTGTTTTTATCACTAGAGCACATAGAGTTAGTAGAGAATATTTGTGAGTTCGAGAGTGACAGAGTTGCAGCAATGGCACATATTAATTCGAGTGGTAGTGTTCATTATTATCACTACAACAAATCCTGGAATTAGTGTCCCATTTAGCGTCCCTCTTTAGTGTATTTTTTTTTTAAAATTGAGTGGTCAAACTAGACGCTAAATGGGACGCGTCTTGGGAAAAACTTAAAGTGTCTCAAAAAACATCTTCTTTTTCTTCCTAGATAGCATCCTTTATGACATCCAAGATAGCTTCTAATTTTTTGCTTCCAGAATAGCTTCCAACTTTGCTTCCTAAACAACGTGAAGGTTTCCTTCATAAATAACGTCTTATTTTGTTTCCTAGTGAGTGTCTTCTTTTTCTTCTTTAATGGAATCTCGTTTAGTGCCATTTTTGCATCCTTAATAACACCATTTTAGCATCCAAAGTAGCATCCAATATTGCATCCATTTTTGCTACCACTTTAGCATCCAATTTTGCACCATGTTTTACTTCCAAATATGTGCCGATTTTCGCTTCCAAATTTGCACCAATTTTTTCTTCCTTTTTTGCATCATGTTTTGCTACCAAAATGACACCAAATATTTCTTTTATTGTTTCACCATATTTTGCTTCCTATGTAGCACCATGTTTTGCATCCAAAGTAACGTCTTATTTTGCTACCATATCAACGCCATGTTTGGCTTCATCATTAGCGCCATGTGTTGCATCATTTTTAATGTGTAGTTTCATGTCTTATTTTGCTACCATATCAATGCCATGTTTGGCTTCATCATTAGCGTCACGTGTTGCATCCTCTTTAATTCCTAGTTTCACATCTCTCATTGTTTGGTCACTAATTTAGTCGTTTTTAGTAATTTTATATGCGATTTTGGTCATTTTGTTTGGTCACTTATCTCTTATTGTTTGGCCACTTGTCTCTTATTTTTTGGTTAATAATTTAGTTGTTTTAACCGATATTATAATATCATTAGGGCATGGAGGAATCAAACCACCAACCTCTTACTTGTAAGGCAGGCGCTCTTCCATTGAGCTAGCACCCTTTAAGAATTTGGGAACCTAACTTACAAAGTCCTCTATAATGGTAAAAAATATCAATACACAAATTTGTGTATCTAATGGTCGACAAAGGATGATAGATTGTATAATTTCATAATATATGATCAAGTAGGTTATGAAATCCATAAACATTTTCTAGGAATTTTGAACAAAACTCAAGAAATTGGCTTAATGGGATTGCAAAAATCACTATTCCCTAACAACCATAATTGTACCACTATATGAGACCTATCAACAACAATTATCTTAGTGTGGATGCCAAGGATATAGTAGATAATCATGATCATCCTAGAGCCATGTATAAGTGGAGAAATAAGGAGAATGAAGAGAGGATGATCAACCCAATAGTTGGTGCTTCACATGAATCCTATCTACCATGGGATGAGCATAGTTCCTTCTTCCATCAAGCTAATGAGTATCCATAAGGAAAAATGGTTATGAAACACCAATATTACAAGGCACATCAGTCCGCTTGGGGAAACATGCCACCTTTTAGAGGATACAAACCCGAGTGCAGGAAATAACATCTCCCCACTTCACCAACCAATCTCACCTCTTATAACATTGCTACCAAGCAATAATTCAATGGATAATAAGCGATAAGTCAAATATATGTATGATGGATGGGTACAAGTTCTTACTACACAATATTTAATCTTAACAATGGATCATTAGTTTTCTATTTTCTTAATTCAAAGTTTTCACACCCTATTTAGTTTGTTGACTCTTAATAAGGCAAACATTCCAACTTCGATTTTCATCAACAATTGAAATCGGATAGTGCAAGTTTTCTACAACCAACATAAACAAATTCCTTGCACCTATTTATGGACATAACATGAATCGAGCCTATTTGATGCTAAGACATTTTATTTTATAATACAAATACCAATCATTTACTCCGTTAACACAATTTATCAACACACCTAATTCTATTAGAGAATACTTTCCATTTATGGAGACGTACTCTAGAAAAACCTAGGTACTATAATATTCCTACCCACTCTAAACCAAAAACATCCCCAAGCTGTCAAACAAAGAACAACCAAAAACCTCATCGAATAGATGTTTACTAACCACTGGCTGTAGAATGATGCCTACTGGTGGGAAACTACATTTATCTTTAATTCCTTTGAGACGTTATCCCACACTTTCCCAATTGGAGTTGATGAAAAGTAAGAATTTATGAATGTTGAAGTACTGTAATGTCCCTGACCCTCCGACTGGGAAAGAGGATGCTACTATACACCAAACATCCGGGCATCTAGCCCCATGAACATGAACATACATATATAATGCTGAAGCAAGATACTTAAAACATAAAACATACTAAGATACATAATCATTCATATACATAGTGGAAGCAAGACAACATTCATTCATATACAATTCAGCATTCAACGTGTCCATCAACATAATTCATTAATTAGTAAATATGATTGCAAAAAATATTAGTCAAGAATACTTATCTTATGAGAACTGTCCTGCAACCAGCTACGTCGCGTGATCTTTAATACATTAGCAATGATGCCACCCCTGAGTCGGGCATGATTCCCCAAGGAAGAAGGAACTAGCAGTCTTACACATAGCCAAGGATAACAACACCACAAGGATACACAGTTCAGCCAAGCCAACACAGTTGTGTTTATCAGGCGAACAACGGATCATCCAATCCAACACAGTTGGGCTTATCAGTCCATCCAGGAACTGGGAAAGGCTACATGCTAAGTTTGTGAGCTCATTGAAGAGCTAAGGACACCTAAACCAAAAATAGCCTGACTTCTAGGACACCCACACACACCCAACACAAGGAAATCAGTCCTTTCTCTGCAACGCAGTCCCTCAGACCCTGATCGCCCTTCCAGTGCTATTCAGGGGTTGTGGAGAAGAAATCCAACCCACTAGCTCTGTCTGTGTGGTTCCCAAACCACCAGTTTTATCAAGCACATTAGGTCCTCATTCACCACTCCAATTCAGTCCGAGGATAGAACCACTGTGTGCATGCAGCAAACCAGCTATTAAAGCTTGAATAGGGGAAGAACAACTCCCTAAATCGTTCTTGGCCCTATCATGGCCAAAACGATTCCACAGCAACCTACTGCATTCCAAATCATGAAGGAAACTCAGCCAACAAACTATGTGGAAACATTAGCCAACGAACAACCATGAACTCACAACACACTATCCCCAATGCAACCATTGGGGAACTTACACAGGTAGAAAATGGGGAAGGAATAGGCTCCCAATCTATACATGAGGGAAAAGATGCATCCAACAACCACAGTTCAACGATGAACACCCAGGGCATTACACCGTCTGAATAGGAGTGCAAAATAGGAAAAAGGGAACAATCTTTCTATGTGAACAGGAGGAAGAAGATCTCACAGACTAACAGTCCCTTAGAAAATGGAGAACCAACCCCCACACAAGGATCATGAATCCTTTTATCTTAGACCATGTGAGGAAAATGAACTGTCAGCACTGGAGAGAGTGTAGTTGCAGAGAGAATGGGATTGTGGGTGTAGGGTTTTCCTGCTAGCATGAGGGTTAGCTTGGTGGAGTGAGAGTGTGGGGAAGGCATGGCAGTCTTGCCTCACTCCACTGCTATCATTAACTGCCCCAACCACCAGCAGAACATTTAAGATGGTAGTTGGGTGAGACAAGGGAAAGTGAACAAATTAAACAAGGTGGAGACACATGGATTTTCCCCCATGGCTTAAGGTTTAACATCCCCCTCCCTTAACCTTAGGAAATCATGCCCTTTTCAATTTGGTTGCAGTGAACATAGCTGGTTGGGGTTATTTAATTAAAATGCATATTTACATGATGCCATAACTTAATATTTATGTCACATATTGCGATATACCATCGGTAACAGTTCCAATCACCGAAACATAACCAAATCGATGGTGGGGCTTTTTCCTTTAGCTCCACACCATGATTATTTACAATACATATACATCATGCATATTTAATGCATCAGGGTCAAAACTGGGGTGTTACATTCCCCTCCCCCTTCAATAGCACTGTCCTTAGTGCTTTACAAAATTGAACAAAATGCTACACTAGTATCACCTCAGTGTTTCGCAGAATTGAAAAAAAATGGATGTGCCAATTGCATGGCATCCTCCAGCTCCCACGTAACCTCTTCGGGTCCGTAGTGCTCCCATTGCACCTTTACCTACCCTATGGCTCGGTTCCGGAGCATTGTGACCTTCCTGTTGAGGATGCACATTGGCTCGATTTGGAACTCTCCCTCAATTTCCACCTGAATCACATCCCAATTTATCACATGGTTAGGATCATGTACTTATTTCTTAGGCAAAGAAACATGAAAAACATTATGAGCGATAGTACTAGCAGGCAATGCAAGTCTATATGCAACCGACCCTATTCTTTCAAGCACTTCAAACGACCCACAATATCTTGGTGATAGCTTGGCACAACTTCCAAGCTTCAAAGAACTCTTCCTTGCCCTCACTCTGAGGTACACATGATCCCCAACAATGAACTCTCTGTTCACCCTATGCTTATCTGCATAGATTTTTTGTATGTCCTGTGATGCTTTCAGATTTTGTCTGATCTTTACAACATCTTGCTCCATTTCCTTGAGCAATTCTAGTCCAAGCACAACTCTGTTTATTGGATTATCCCAAGTCACTATTGTCCTACACCTTCTTCCATACAAGGCTTCACACGGACTCATCCTTAGGGATGCCTGCTGTCTATTGTTATAAGCAAACTCTACCAAGTGTAGGTAATCTTCCCACTTGGTTGGTTTGTCCATCACATACATGCAAAGCATATCTTCAAGCACTTGATTAAATCTCTCTGTCTACCCATCTGTTTGAGGATGGTATGTAGTGTTGAAGTTTAGCTTTGTACCCAAATATGCAAACAACCCCTTCCAAAAATTGGAAGTGAACTTGACATCTCTGTTAGAAACTATTGCCTTTGGAAATCCATGCAATTTGAAAATCTCCTTCATGAAAATCTTTGCAATGTCATCAGTCTTATGTGTAGACTTCACTGGTATAAAATGCGCTACCTTTGTCAACTTGTCTACCACAACCATGATGGAATCATGTTGTCTCCAAGTCATCGACAATCCTGTAATAAAATCCATGGAAATAGCTTCCCATTTCCATTCCAGAACGGGAAAAGGCTGCAACAAACCTGCCATATGTTGATGCTCAACCTTTACCTGTTGACATTTCATGCACCTTGAAATGTATTCAGCCATATCCTTTTTCATTCCTAGCCAAAAGTATTGCTTTCTAGCTGTAGCAATCATTTTCTGATACCCTGGGTGACCAGAATATGGAGCTTGATGGATTTCATCCATAACAACTCTCCTCAGATCTGCTATTCTACCTTTATAAGTAAGAAGTCCATATTCTTCCAATTTATATCCCTCATACCTCTTCTCAAGACTTTGTTGTTGCAATTTATCTTTTATCTACTCACACAATTCATCTCCAGCAACATGATTAACAACCCGCTGCCTCAAATCTGATTGGAAAATACTAAGAAATGCCAAATGCATTTCTTGCATCTTCCTCCTGAGCGCATCAACCACATTGTTTTATTTTCCCTTTATGTGCTTGATTTCAAAATAAAACTCACATAAAAATTCCAGCCATCTCGCTTTCCTAGCATTCAAAGTAGGCTGATCGAACAAATACTTCAGACCACAATGGTCTATTCTGAGTTCAAATCTTTTACCCATCAAGTAATGCCTCCACATCTTGAGAGCATGTACTATGGCTGCAAGCTCTAGATCATGAGTGGCATAGTTCTTTTCATGCTCCTTCAGCTTTCTTGACTCATAACATATCATGTGGTTATCCTGCATAAGGACTCATCCAAGCCCTTGTCCACATGCATCGGTACATACCACAAAATATTTCTCTGGATCTGCAACTTTTAATATTGGTGCACTGGTGAGAAGATTCTTCAACTTTTGGAAGCTTTCTTCACACCTCGATGTCCATTTGAACTTTACCCCCTTCTTTTGCAAAGAAGTGATGGCATGTGCAACCTTGGAAAATCCCTCAATGAATCTCCTATAGTATCCTGCAAGTCCCATAAAATATCTTACATATGTCACATTTCTTGGAGTAGGCCAATTCATAATGGATTTAATCTTCTTAGGGTCTACCGATATACCCTTTTCTGAGATAATGTGACCCAAATACTAAATTCTATCTTTGTAGAAGTCACACTTGCTCAGTTTTGCATACAGCTGATGCTCCCTGAGCAATTGCAATGTCAATCTCAAATTCTCTTCATGTTCTTTCTCATTCTTATAATATACAAGAATGCCATTAAGGAATATAAGAACAAACTTGTCCAAATATCTGCTGAAGACACTATTCATAAGGCACATAAATGTAGCTGGTGCATTTGTGAGTCCAAATGGTACCACTACAAACTCATAATTTCCATACCTCATTCTGAAGGCTATCTGATGAATGTCTTCATCCTTGATTCTCACCTGATGGTAACCATACCTCAAGTCAATCTTGGAAAACACCTTTGCTCCCCTCATTTGATCAAAGAGGTCATCAATCCTAGGAAAAGGATATTTATTCTTCACAGTAACCTTGTTCAATTGTCTTTAATCAATACATAACCTGAGTGTACCATCTTTCTTCTTCACAAATAGAACTGGTGCTCCCCAAGGAAACACACTCGGTCGGATATACTTCCTTTCCAACAACTCTTGCAGTTGCATCTTCAACTCTAGTATCTCCGGCATACTCATCCTGTAGGGTGTCTTGGACACTGGTGCCACTCCTGGCACAAGTTCAATGGTGAAATAAATGTCCCTTTTTGGAGGAAGCCTTGGAATCTCATCAGGAAACACATCATTGAATTCCTGTAGCACCTGATAGTCCTCCAAACTAGGAGTTTCATCTCTTGTATGTTCCAGAATATGAGCTACATACAACTGGCAACCTTTCCTATAGAAATCCTTCAACTACATTGCTGAAACCTGCCTTACTGAAATTACCCTCGGAATACCTTTCACCACTACTGGGTTTCCTTCTTCATCCATGCATTCAAAAGTCTTATTGTAACAGTCAAGCTTCACTCTGTGAGCTTCTAACCATTGCATTCCAATGAGAACATCATAGGAACCAAGTGGTAGAACATTCATATCTATACAAGTGATTGATCCATTCATAACCAATGGACATTTCTCCACCACTTCACTGACTTTTCTCTTAGTCCCAGTGGCTAGCTGAACTAACCAAGATTTTCTATGCTTTACCTTCTTAAAAGCACAAATCTCCACTAATCTAGGAGTGATGTAACTGTGAGTAGAACCAGGGTCAATAAAAATAGAAACAAATTGTTCAACAATCTTACTTGCAACTTCAACCACAGCTGACTGGTGATCTGCCTGGCAGTCCTCCAGTGCTGCATAAATTCTAGGGACTGCCCTTGCTACTTGACCCACTGTTTTTTCTTCTTACATGTTATAATATGGCATTGCACTCTCATTCTTGAGTGGACAAGTATTGCGCATGTGGGGTCCTCCACATCTCCAACATTGAAGTGGTCCTTTATTTTTTGGTGGATCCTTAGGCTTTCCACCTGTCACTCCAATTGGATTATTCGCAGCTTGGGATGGTTGATTCTACTGATTCCTGAATCTGGAAGGTTTCAAACCTTTATTCCTTTGGTCAAACTTCTCATTCTTCTTGTCCTTCCATGCCTTATGGTAATCAAGTTTACCTTGCCTTATGGTAATCAGGTTTACCTTTGTTTTTCTCATAGCAATACTGAGCCTTCCTTATTGCTTCTTCAAGAGTTCTAGGTTCGTAAAACTCAATTCTATCTTTGTAAGACTGGGGAAATCCACTCAGAAACCATTGGACCTTCACTTTTTCATCTCTGATGTACCGGACATACCTCAATAATTCCAAAAACTTATTTTCATATTCATCCATGGTCGGCTGTCCCAATCTCAGCTCATGGAACTCCTTAATCTTATCATCATAATACCTGACAGAGAGGTATTTCTGCTTGAAATAATTCTTGAACTGTTTCCACTTCAATCTCCTTTCACTGATCCTCTTTATTTTCTTGAAGTGTTCCCACCAAATGGATGCTCTTCCATTCAGATGGAATATGGCAACTCTTGCCTTCATGTTTCCCGAATAATCCTGCACTTGAAAGTGCTTCTTTATCCCAAGAATCCAAGCTTCAGCCTCTTGTCTAGTCTTTACCTCACCATCAAATGGAGGAGGTTTAGCATTCTTAAATTCATTGCAAGAGAGGTCCCTATGGTGTCTTCTTCTTTTCCTTTTACGGGAAGACGAGCTTATATCCCAACTGGATTCTTCAGAGTCAGATGATCCACTAGAAGTCCTTCTCCTTCTCCTAGTACTGCTCTTACTACCTTCCAATCTTATTGTACCTCGTCCAGAATCTATCTTTCTCTGCAAGTCTATCAAACTCTGCAACATGGTAGTATTCAACTGATGCTGCTCTTCCTAGGCTTTAATCAAGCTTCTCATGGTGGCTACAACATCTGACGGTGTCTCTTGGAATCTCCTTCCATTATAATCTATGTCATCATTTCAATTACAGTCATTTTCTCCCATGGAATCTCTCGCACGCTAGTAGGAATCTCGAGCATCATATTCATCATGGGTTCTCATGACTGAACCACCTCTTGCTTTACCACACTGTACTACCTGGAATACTGCTTTTGTAGGGGTCTATAATTCTGCAAATGTGTTCTTAGCAAACCTTTAGATGCATATCATTAAAATGAATCAGACTACTTACCTTCCTCTTCTGGAAATTCTTAAAATAACAATTTTGCTAAAACACAAAATTTTCTCTCTTCTTGTTCAGTCCTGTAATCCATTGATAGTCAGCTGAAACCCACTGGAAGCAGTTGGAATTTGTTGAGAAAAATCTACCGAGAAAAATCCAAAACTTCCTTTGTCCCAATCGGACCTTTCCCAACAAAGTTTTGACACTTCGGCGGTCAAAACACCCAACATTCTGCTGTATCGGATCCTCAGTATTCTAAGCTTTCGAACTATTCATCGAGTCTCTTTCCCACTAGCCTTCCGACGTTTCAGCAGCCAGGACCCCTACTTCTCTTCACAGTGTCGGGTCCATAATTATCTAGCAGTCTAAAATTTACCAGCGGGGAAACCAACTAAGCATCGGAGGTCAAGCGTACTGTGCATTAGGCGATTAGTCCTTTTGGCTTTTGCAATGGCCACCAATTACCTTTCTATGTATTTCACGGCCACAATCCTATCGATGATTGAAACAATTGATCACTATGGCAATGGGTGGATAGTTAACTAGATAGCCGCAATGATGGTTCATCAACCCTTTACTTTTTCTGATCGGCGGCCGGAAGCACAACTAATACGGCATCGACAGTCGAAACCTTTATCCATCGGAAGATTAGTGCTCTAGAATTCCACAACAATGGATGAAAAATCCACTAAGCATCGGCGATGTGATCAACTAATCATCACCAATCACCAATGATTTCACTACTTCGAAAAATTATTCCAAAATTTCCTCTCCATCGTTATCAGCGGTTCAAATGGCTAACTCTTCCACTGTGTCGGACGACCTTCGCACTTAGTCCTACACTGAACTGATGGCCAACGAAAGCAAAAAATTTCCTTGAATTTCTTCCCATTAACATTTGTTGGGTGACCTTCCAACTAAGTGGTACATGGCATCGAAAGAACTTCTCACTAAGTTTTCGATGTGCCAACAATTCTGGCACTTAGAAAATTTTGAATTTTCCTGTCATTTACCCATTTCCTCCTGGTTTCTTCTGGGAAGTAAGAAACCTCCCTCTTTTAACTGATCTTTTCATGGCCCTTTGAGGCCCAAATGCTATAACATAAGCTCTATCACTGCATATTCATGGCCCTCTCAGGCCCATGCTGCAACCAGAGCTTTGATACAACACTGTAACATCCCTGACCCTTTGACCGGGCAATAGGATGCTACTATACACAAAACATCCGAGCATCTAGCCCCATGAACATTACCATACATACATAATGCTGAAGCAAGATACTTAAAACATAAAGCATACTAAGATGCATAATCTTTCATATACATAGCGGAAGCAAGACAACATTCATTCATATACAATTCAACATTCAACGTGTCCATCAGCATAATTCATTAATCAGTAAACATGATTGAAAAACAGATTAGTCAAGAATTCTTATCTTATGAGAATTGTCCTGCAACTAGCTACATCGCTACAATGTTCCACCCAACCATAGGCCCACGTGCTCTTTAATCCCTCAGCAACACTGCCACCCCTGAGCCAGGCATGATTCCCCAAGGAAGAAGGAACTAATAGGCTTACACAGAGCCAAGGATAACAACACCACAAGGATACACAGTTCATCCAAGCCAACACAGTTGGGTTTATCAGGCGAACAACGGATCATCCAAGCCAACACAGTTGGGTTTATCAGGCCATCCGGGAGCTGGGAAAGGCTACATGCTAAGCTGGTGATCTCATTGAAGAGCTAAGGACACCTACACCAAAACTAGCCTGACTTCTAGGACACCCACACACACCCAACACAAGGAAATCACTCCTTTCTCTGCAACACAGTCCCTTAGACCTTGATCTCCCTTCCAGTGCTATTCAGGGGTTGTGGAGGAGAAACCCAGCCCGCTAGCTCTATCTGTGTGGTTCCCAAGCCACTAGGTTTATCCACAGGGAATTCACTTAGTGAACATCTCACATAGCACCTGCGATCATGGGATATTAAAGAATACCCTTAATTTCCATAGATATTGACCCAAACTCTTTTTGTTGAAACCCCCTCCCAATACTTAAAACCTGCTCCCCACCCCTTTTTATACCTCAATCCTTATAAACCACCCTACCCAACCCCACCTTAAACCCTTCATCCCCCCAATACTTGCAATATATTGGTTCAATTTTTAATAATTTTAAAACCCACAATATGAACTAACGTGATAGGATATTGGTCAACAAGTGAAGCCCCCGTGAGTTTATCAAGCACATAAGGCCCTCATTCACCACTCCAATGCAGTCCAAGGAAAAAACCACTTCGTGCATGCAACAAACCAGCTATTAAATCTTGAATAGGGGAAGAACAACTCCCTGAATCATTCTTAGCCCTATCATAGCCAAAACGATTCCACAGCAACCTACCGCAGTTTAAATCATGAAGGAAACTCAGCCAACAAAATATGTGGAAACATCAGCCAACGAAAAACCATGAACTCATAGCACACTATCCCCAATGCAATCATCGGGGAACTTACACAGGAAGAAAATGGGGAAGGAACAGGCTCCCAAGCTGTACGTCAGGGAAAATACGCATCCAAAAACCACAGTTCAATGATGAACACCTAGGGCATTACCCCATCCGAATAGGAGCGCAAAACTATAAAAAGGGAACAATCTTTCTGCATGAACGGGAGGAAGAAGATATCGTAGGCTAATAGTCCTAGAGAAAATGGAGAACCAACCCCCACACAAGGATTGTGAATCCTTTTATCTTAGACAGCATGAGGAAAATGAACCATTGGTGTTGGAGAGAGTGCAGTCATGGAAAGAATGGGATCATGGGTGGAGTGGTTTTCCTACCAGTGTGAGGTTTATCCTGGTGGAGTGTGAGTGTGGGCAAGGCATGGTTGTCCTGCCTCACTCGACTGCTAGCATTAACTGCCCCAACCAACAACAGAAAATTTAAGATGGCAGTTGGGTGAGACAATGTAAAGTGAGCAAATTAAACAAGGTCGAGACACATGGATTTTCCCCCATGGCTTAAGGTTTAACATCCCCCCCCCCCTTAACCTTAGGAAATCATGCCCTTTTCAATTTGGTTGTAGTGAACATAGCTGGTTGGGGTTATTTAATTAAAATGCATAGTTACATGATTCCATAACTTAATATGTATGTCGCATATCCTGATATACTATCGGTAACAGTTCCAATCACTGAAACATAACCAAATCAATGGTGGGCCTTTTTCCTTTAGCTCCACACCATGGTTATTTACAATACATAGACATCATGTATATTTAATGCATTGGGGTCAAAACTGGGGTGTTACAAGTACTGTGATTTTGGTGTTGATGTTTTTTTAAGGTTTGATATTTGATCAGACTCTATTAAGAGAACCATGATAAGAGAACATGAAGACACATCCATAAATGAGAATACAATGATATTCAAGAAATATAACCATTTTTACACCATATTGCAATAAGAGCGTACCACTGTAATTTTAAGTCATCAACACACTATATAATGATGCTAAAGCTTGGAAAAATGATTGTAAGAAACCTCGGTCCAGAAATACCTTTATTTTCAAGCGAAAATAGAACTTGTACAAAGCTGGAAATGATTGGTGTGTATGATTTTGACACTCACAAAATTTATATCAGCACTTTGGTGATGCGTGTATAGTCTGAACATAGGTTTGTTTGTTTGTTCTTTTAAAAGATAATTTTATTTAACTTAAAATGAAAAAAAGTGGTTGATTGTCTAACCCGCTAGTCCCAATGTTAAGAGTATCTCTCGATGAAAGTATAGAACAACCTTTAACTAAGAGTTGTTTACATAACTAGAACACAATTGCAACTAAGACATAATTAAACACACTTGGAGTAAACCATTTAAGAGAAATTTACCATATAGTAAGGAACCAAACGAACCATGTCTGGATATTTTAAACACTTTAAAATGGAAAAAAGGCACCAGAACCAACTTGAAATCGCTCTCCCTTCCTTCCTTACTTATAGGGGTAGGCAAACACACCAACCTTCCTTTTTGTATTTTTCATGAACAGGTGGAGATGCCCGGACCTCGTAGGGCCTCATGCCTCCCAATTCAAATACCCTAGGCCAGGTAGGTAATTGAACCTTCCCAAAATTAATAACCTACCCTTGCTTGTTAATATTATATATCGGCCTCATCAAACAATTGCATAAGGAAATATAAATAGAAGTGCTTTTCCAAAGATCGATGAAGCATATACTTTCTCGTATATATATTACACAAGGCAGAGAAAAGAGATTTGGACATTCCTTTAGAAGGTAGATAATCCTTTGGGACAAGCTATACTATAATGGGCCAGCCTAATTGACAGGATGAAACGTATCTGCTTATGATGATGCATCTACCCTTGCTACTAAATCTAAGAGTTAAAGGTCATCCACTTAATAGATTGCTTGATTTGGACCTGTAACTACTATGCCTTTTTTCTATATGGAAGATTTGAAACTAGGGACTTTGGAACCATAGCTACAACCTCTGCCTTTACTGTCCTTTTCCTAGCTTATGCTTGGTACGGAGTAATGAGAAACTCTTGGCGATTGATTCGTTGGCCTCTAATAATGCCTTTCCCTCCTAAACAAACAAGCTGGCGTAGGGAAAGTCAATCGGTGGGAAGGGCACGTGTATGGTGCACTGTATGTATGCAATGATTTTGGTTTAGGTTAGGATTTTCTGGGAGTGCTAGAGTGGAGATCTACAAGTTATGTCACAATCCTAGACATTACCCTTATAATTTATGTTGCACAAGTATAGCGGCACTGGGAGCTCCATATAAGAAAGGAGCCCTGTTAAGATCTCGAGAGACTAAGACAATGTATTGACTGAATGTTCCTGGTGGATGTGCTCAAAGTATCGAGGTTCCATTCCCTACTTATGAGGAGAAAAAGTTTCTGACATCCGAATTTGTACTCGCAGTAGGTGATCAATTTACCATATCAATGATACTAGGCTAATGTTCATGATCCAAATATAAATTCCACCTCTATTTTCTAGTTTTTGGTCACCCAATAGGGCCTTCCTCAAAGGTAAAATGCTATCATATCCTACTTGCTCATTATATCCAGCCATTTACCGACTTGGAAGTATCTCTAGGAGAGCTAGACCATAGTCTAGGACAATTCCCAAACCTTTGCCAACTAGTTGTCCCCATATTTTGTGAGTCCACCCATATCCATAAAAGTGTTAACCTAGTGAACTCTTGAAGTGGCTAGCCTATTTATTTTATAAAGCGGGCTCCCGCGTTTACCCTAAAGTTGCATGTCTATCAATCCAATATGTTATATCCTACCAAGAATTAGGATGATTAGTATTTATGCTTGACAAACCTAATATCTGAGGGACACACAGTCACTGTATGAATGGAATACATTCATGGAGTTGTTTCCAATCGTTCCTAAAACCCCTTCCTTCTTGGATATGGGCGAGGCATCCCAGAAATATGGTAGGGCGCAAAGCATAGAGATTGGTTGGGGGTATGAAGTAAGTTCCTTCTTGTTGGGATCCAGTAGTTGCTTATTATTTTGATGTTAAATATTGATAGCCAGGGATCTATCAACAGTATGAGAGGTATTTCTTGGCCCAGCAGTAGCATTTCTAGTTACAAGTACAGATTAAGAATATCTGGTTTGAGGTAAATCTAGGTATCTAGGACCAGTGCAAAGCCAACAACATACCCTATTTCTCCAATTCCAGGTCCATAAGTGGAATAACCACCAGCAAAGACAAGGGTAGCATATATAAGCTATAGATATAGAAGCATGTAACCAGGTTACAGCACCAGTAGCATCAAAGGTATAAGAAGCAGAAACAGATCGAGTAGCAGAACTTGACACTCAAAATTTTTTGACACTTACTAATGATACAAGATTGGAATTGATTTGATATTTTTTTTTATTACAGTAATGTTTGAAGGATTAATGTTTATCATAGTATTGCACACAATCTCATTTACCTAAATTTGTGGTCATTTGTTGGACACATTTTCACCATTATGTTATCTTGAAGGTCAAGATGTGGTTGGAACTTTTTCTGATTCTTGTTAACCCTATACCACTCTCCTCTTTTTTTGCTTCTTGAACAATACTTGGATTATTTTTAATTGCTAAATTATTTCCAGTAGCAGGCTAGTATCTCGTAAAAAATCAGCTTCGCTTATTTTTAATTGCTAAAGTATTGCCAACAACAGGCTAGTGTCTCGTACAAAATTAGGGATTTTGTACTTTAAGAATAATATTAGTGTTAATCCAACATTGTCTAAGGGTTAATAGCATTTTTTTTATATCTGTGGGTCTCACACAATCTTAAAGTGAGTTTGTGTGATCAAGATTCACCATTTTCCAAGCAGAAACATTTAAAATGCTTTGGGGAATTTCAATAACATTCAAAATGTGTTTATACATTTTGAGGCATTTCAGGCAATGAAAATAGAGATGGGGAGCATGTTGCCTGTAACTTAGCACCCATCCTTAATATCATTTATAAAGGAAACTTTGTCAACTATTTTTCTTGGGTTGATGAGCATTGTATCTAGTTCATTTTTTGGTGAGTTCCAAACCTTGGTTGGACTCTTTAGACTTCAACCTTTGACACTTACTCTATAGAATGTTTTGTATACTATATTATATTTAATCCATCTATTATACTAACATAAATATGATTAAGATAACCATTGTTTTATTTTAAAGCATTTTTCAATGTTTTTCATATTAGTAGAAGTAACTTAGTTAAATTTTTTCAACATCATTAACAAGCAGCTCCCATTTCTTTATTAATCAACCATGCCAACAAAGAAAGTGGGTATATCAATTTTATAGCTAGTATCTTCAATGGATCTATGTTTCAAAAGCAAAGAACAGATCACAAGATTGGATTGAAATCTGGACAAAGGTGTTTAATGTTAGATTGCACTCCAAGTAACGTGTTATGATATGTAAGCATAAGTTTAGGGTGCAACATCAACAAATTGTAGCAACAATGGGTGGAATCACCTAGTAGTTCAAAGAATAGATTGCACAAGTAAAATGCATGACAACAGTACATTGTGGAGCTTAAAAATGATTCAAGGGCAGGTTGTCGATAGAAAAACTTCCAATGGGTTGAACAAAATGAAGTAGCATGCAAGAAAAAACAGTTGAAGCTAAAGAGGCATTATAATATTTGCTAGCATACATGAAGAGTTGTATAATTTTGAATAGACTGGGAAAATTGTAACAATTTTAGTATAAATACTTGAGCACTTGAAATGAAATGTGTTATAACCAAGGGAGTTCTATTTTGTATTTACAATTAATGAAAAAGATAAGTCGATAGAAGCACACTGGACAAGTGTGTGTCCATGTTTTTTTCTCGAAAATGCATGTATGTTGTGGGATACATAATTCTAGTAATTTATATTTTGTATGAGATGCCTTTAACAAGTAATATATAGGTTATCCATGAAAAGGTACAACATTCTGGTCCCATTGCCAAATCTACTTAGCACTAGTGTGCAATCTAAACAAGAAAAACAAGAAACCAAATCACACAAAGGGAGACTTCATGGCTTAGGGAATAGGAATAATTTGAAACACAGTTTCCTGCAAGTCCTTGTGATGCTGCTCAGGACTAGCCATTAGATATTACTCAACCAGATATTGATCTTCCTCAGATTCACCAAATTTTGATACCTTCCATTCAACAAACAACATATACTTACACCACTAACCTCAACACATTTTCCTCCGATAGATAATGCAATGGAAAAGTAATTACCATATACAACTTTAATGGAAAAGCAAGTTAACCACTTTTAATGGGAATTTAGATGGAGGTCTCCCTACTTCTATTTGCAAGTCTAAATGAGCTACACAAATACAGTCACATAAAAGAATAAAAAAAATGTCAATGCTTCTAGGACGCCACTGTAGAATTGGATTCACCTACGTGACACTGCTTATAAAACGACTTTGTATACAAAGTAAAACAATAAAACTATAAAAATAAGTGAATTGAACAGAAAATATATAGTCGTTTAAATGTTCATGCTTCAACAAAAAATCAAAGAAATCCAAGTACAGATGATAAAAGAGCTAAGCAATGGTTGTTACGGAGAGAAATTCCTATGGCTTGGGGTACCACAATAGATAGCTTGACTCTAGAAATCAATCCTTTCCAATATGCAATAGAAATCAAATATCTAACACTAAAGGATCAGACCTCATACCTTATTCCGGGCGGTTGAAGTAGATCCCCGTTGAGCTTTCCAACTTTAGCTTGATTTGATAAATCACTTCCTCAACAACAAGTAAACAAGACAAGCATACTATGCATATGGGTGTTATATCTATTCTAGAATATATAATCAAAAATGTATAAGCATTTGAAATCATCCATGGATAAAATATTCATTCAAACATACATTATTGGATAGGAAAATATATTTCTATTAATATAAAATCAGAGATTACAATGGATACAACCTCTGTTGGCACGTCTTTGAATCGAAGAAACTGAATCCCCCACTTGGGCCTCCACCACCTCAATCCTCCATCTCTCGATAGAAAGCTCACAAGCAAAAGGCAAGCTTGGGAAGAACACAAAAGTTCTCCAAGGGACGATGGGATGTAGACTCAAGCACAAGTTCTAGCAACAATGGAATATAGCTTCTTTGCTCTCAATTCTCTTATGTCTTCAATGTATCCAAAGAGTTCCTTATATATCTTTTCAAAGGGGTAATGAAAGGTCGAATCCAAGCGATCTTACGGCATATGGAAGGCCAAGAGTCAAGTGAGTCGGATCCATGTCAAGGAAAACTCCAAAAGGATTTGGATTTTGCACATATCCTGATGTACGTAGTTTTAGGGGCCAAACCCATGTATGTATGCGACTAGGGGTTTTAAAGTCACGTACATTAATTTTCGCATGTTTATAGGGATGGTCAAGGAAACATCAAAGGACAAAAAATGGTCCAAGGGGTCTAAGAAGTCTGCAGAGGGATAGGGGGAGGCCATACAAGTGTGATTCACCTGGAGTAGTAAAATCAGCTATAACATATGCCCCCTAATGTGTGAGGTCATAGGGGTCATACGATGGCCGAAAGACATTATAAGTCCATCCCAAAAGTGGAGTGATGAAGGATCCCAAATGGAACACCAACCACCCAATCAGCATAGTACAATGATACAACTCTGCACATAAATGCAAATACATATAGCAGTCCTAGATACATAAGAGTACAATGCCCATGAATAGGCATGATACACAATATCACATAAGTGGTCATCGCCATGTACAATATACATAGATCAAAATCTCCATGATGAAGATATACAAAGGACCATGATCTTCATAATGGATGAAGATATATAATGGATCAAGATCTCCATAATAGCTAGAAATGTTTGACATATACTAGAATCAAGTCACGAGAGCTGAAATCTCATGAACATTGGCACGATCAAGGAGGTAGCATATAAGAGATGCCACAAATCTGGAAGGTCTTCTACACAAACCACTACGAGTACATGTCCTACTATGTGAATAGAGGTGTCGAGGTTGAACATAGTAGTCCATCGTCTGATTACCGGTCATTGATGTATACTGTTAACAGATGCGAGATCACCCACCGATAATGAAAATGGGAATCAAGGTACTAGAGTGCAAACTAACAAGTGTGAATAAATGTGTTGAGGTCGAACACTTGAGAGGATCCATCGATCGGGGTACATTGATGTATTCCCAAAAATCGTCGATGGTGAGAGAACCTGCCACTGATGACTACAAGTCTCAAGGCACTCAAAAATGACTCTAGATTCCAATCCCAGAATAAATGATCTAGAGTCGATGAGATGAAATCTGCTGGAAGGAGGGCATTAAGGCATCCCCCATCATCCAACATGAGGTACTCAGCAAAGCTATATAATGTGGAAGGACTCGATCATAAGGTGCATGAACTAGTAACTGTATAGGGAATGGTCAACATGTAAAGTCAAGATAACTGAGGAATGGCCAACTCAGGTTTCAAGTTCCTTCGAACAAGAGAATTACAACGAATGGTGACTAAATGAAGGCAGCATAGATTCGATATACAAAACTGGGACATCTCTGCGACATAGGAGGCATCGACAGAGGCTCCATAAGGACTGAAAGCTTAACCAGTTGGTGGAGATAAAATCAGATAAACGAGTACAGCTCCTAAAGTCAAACTATAAACCCAACCAACTGATGTGATATACAGTTCTCTGTTTGAAGGCGACACGACTTGAGAGCTACCAAAAGATAACATCTTTCCTTGTCTGGCTTTTTGGTTTTTTTATTTTTTTGGACTTTTTCAAATATTTAAAAAGCTTGAAAAAGAATAAAACTGCTTTATAGTTACAAACTAGGAGGAGATGAGTGTCATATAGGCAAACAAACTAGTTCCAAGCAGTGGAACATACCTATGCTCAATGCAAGGATACATGTGTAAGATAGCGACACTCGGGGGAAAATCCCCTCCCAGTAAAAATAGGGAATCAAGCTGCAAAGGATATATGAAATGGCTTTGCATGGATAGACATGAGACAAGATCGGGCTATATGGCTGAAACTCAATGTCAGGGAAGCCGATGTAAGGCTCAATAAGGTAGGCAAAGCTCATGATAATGCAATTACAAGTTGACATAAGGGATTCCTGAGGGAAATAGGCCAGCAAACGATCAAGAGGAGTATGAGGCTCTTACGAAATGTCATGGCAATACTATACAATGGACTCCCACACCCTAAGGGACAAAATGTCATCATGGGCACCAAATGCAAATAAGGCACTAACTAGGGTACCCATGTAAGGTCAAGCTCTACCACTCATATCATGCCACTTCTAAAACAACAAGATGGTTCTGTGACATAAGAGAGTGGGTTCGTACCTAAGGCTATAATGAAATAGTCATAAGGTCATGCAAAATGCAAATGGTGATGAAACCTAACGTATATTCCAGTTTAAACATGATACCTGAAAGCGGCATGAATGGGTCAATCCAACGACTGAAACGACACTCAAAAATGTCTCCTACATCATAAATTAGTCTAAAAACGGTCCAAACTATAGGAGAGGGGGTAAAAATTTTCAAAAATTTGAAAAATTTCTATAAATAATAAAAAATTAAAAACATTATAAAACTTTTGAAATTTTTACCCATTTGAGCTCAGAACTTCAACAGTGAATTCCAGGAGATCTAGCCGACGGAATCTACTACCATTTTTTCCAGGTATTTACCCATGCTCCTGCACTCTTCCATTTTGATGCAAATTTTTTCAAATTCCATGGTGTATTTGATTTTCTAGGCCATTCTAAAATAAGCGCTACAACCCATGCAGAAATCAAGGGTTTTTCCGTGTATAGGGCTGGATATACACAGAAAATTTCCTCACAGTCACGTACATACACGGTTGTTTGGAAAATAGTCGCGTATGCGGCAGCGCTTAAGGTTTTTCAAGTATTCTAATGGAAAAACTTCAAATTTTTTGTGCAGGATGGTTTTAGAATGGAGAGAACATGAACATTGTGATGTAGAAGAGGTAGTAAGGGCTGATCTAATGGCTCAACAAACGTTATGTGCATGTGGGATTCACAAATTTTGGTGTCTTGGTGGCTTAAGGGCCAAACCAGGACTATTGCAGATGTTAGTGGAATACTGGGCTCTAGACTCAGAGTCATTCCAGATAGATGGGATGTCCCTCACCATAGAAGTGGAGGACATATACTTCATTACTGGACTTTCCTGATGAGGGGAAGTAGTGAACCTATGTTCTCGCAGGCCCGGAGGTGGCCTGAATATAGATGAGTATATTGCGGTGTACTACTATTCGGACACAGAGAAGGTGGGGAGTTAGATCCCAACTAACTCCATACAGGTGCTGGGCTGAAAGGTCATCCTATTGACACTGGGTAGGATAGCAAGCTTGGCTTCACTCCACCAGGCCTCGCGTTCTCTAATGTTCTATGAAGTGGAGTGCATGAGACCCACTGTATACGATTGGAGAACTGCACTATTGGGAAATATGAAACACTAGCTCAGTGAGTGTAAGATGGGCAGAGTGAAAAAATTCTGTTTCAGTAGCATACTGAGCACATTTTTCTTCGAGCGTGTTCTAGGATTGAGCCCTAGAGTTGACGTTCCTCTACATGGGGTTCAAGATCCGGCCCAACAGTGTTGGGCAGATGTGATGCACAGACTTGGTGGAGGAAGGGTATCCAACCCCTATCCAGTTGATTTCTTTCTATGGTGGTGACGACAGATAGTTGCCATCGATGACTACCGCTATGCAAGGATAGATTTTCGGGGAGACCCGGACATGTCGCTACCACCAGGATCGGCATATGCTGACATAGGTAATGAATCTCAACCCTCTCTTTAAAATTTTTGAGTTATTTAATTTTTTTTGTGTTTTTTGATTATATGGAATCAAAAGACATGTTTTTGGGTGACAATACATAGTGACATCTACCATATGCATGCCGATGTGAGACCACGGCAGCCTAAAGGCTTCCCTTGTCATAGATAGAGGGGAAGAGGAGACGATATCATGGGTGTGGATGTGGAGTAGACACTCCAAAGCATTCATACCAACTTTGTGAGGCTTACACAGCGAGTACCCATGGCGCAAGTTGAGGACTTGCTTGAGGCCATGCAGCGCCAGGTGGTGGGTGTACCACGGGCATGGGTGTGGCTATTTCGATGGCTAGCTAGAGCCATGGTGACATTCCACAATCACAACCCCCCTCCTCTTCCATAGGCTTAGATACCTAGGAGCGATACATTTTGTATTATCGTGTATTATATTTTGGTGGCTCGAGAGCCCCATTTTTGTATTATGACACTATGTATTACCACATTTTGGATTTTTATAAATTTTTTTATGATGATTGGTTTATTTATTTACATGTAAAAAATTGTGTTTGTGATGAGTTTATTGTGTATGAAACAAATGCCAATCTAGCATGTAGTTAGCATATGAGTTAGCAACTTGATTATTAATTATTGGAATATGTATGTATGTTATATTGTCAAATTGTCATTTTAATAATCTCACACGTAAGAATCTTCTTAATAATGTCGGATCTCTAACATGGTACAAACCATTAAGCTATGACACTACTAACTCCGAATCAAGACGTACCTTAAGAGAGAGATGCCATGTAGAATGGCATCCCGTACAAGCTCAATAACAGCACTATATTCAGCAACATTGTTTGAAGATGGTCGTAAACATACACCTCCTGAAGACAATGCCTAACCCATAGGAGTATAAATCACCCAAGCAGTAGATGTTGAGTTTTGAGTGTGACGGCTCGCACCATCCATGAATCCTATGAAGATGGAATATTCCATTGACATCTGCTAAAAGAAATGAAAACTAATCACAAACTCGATCACTATAAGAAAAAGACCTACTTATGCAAAACTGTACAATAATATACAATAACCAGCCTTGGCTGAAAATGATGCATAGTAATTTTTGAGATAGGGTCCATTTCTAAAGTCCATTCCCTCATAATCCACTAACTCATAAGCACCCTTCTCTAACACATGTTTGACGACGTAAGGACCACGCCACATGGGGTTAAACTTTCCTGCCCCCAAGGGTTCTTTCGGTTGATCCCAAAAAAGGACCAATGCTCCCTCACTAAATCTCCTTAGATGGACAGACTTATTGTACTGGACCTTTACGTGATGCTTATTTACTTCTAGAGCCACTAAGGAATCTTGACACTATTCATCAAGTTCCTTAAGGTGACCCAAATGCTCCTCCAACGGGGAAGTGTCTGGTAAGAGCTCTATGGCTAGTTTCAAAGAAGGAATCTCGCACTCAACTGGCAATGCCGACTCCACTCCATGTACAAGTTGATATGGAGAAAAACTCGTGGCAGTCTTAACAATAGTTCTATAAGCCCACAAAGCAGGATATAACATAATGTGCCAATTATTCTTGCTTTGTGCGATGGTTTGTTGGAGAATGGATTTGAGTGACTTGTTCACTGTTTCTACCTATCCATTCGCTTGAGGTTAGTAAGAGGAGGAATGCTCTTGTTTGTACCTTAACTTTGATGCCAACTCTTCCATCATACGATTCTGAAAGTGTGAGCCATGGTCAGTGACAAGCTCTTTTGGAATCTCAAACTGAGTAATAATCTGGTTGAATATGAAGTGCACAGCTATCTCACCATTGGATTTAACTGTAGGCATAGCCTCAACCCATTTCGTGAAGTAATCAATAGCCACTATGATATGATGATGCCCCCTAGCTGAATCTGGGTTACAATCCATACAATCAAGCCCCCACTTAGTGAAGGGACCGACGGTGATTATGGGATGTAACAGGGCAGGTTTCAAGCGCATATTACGTGTAAACACCTGGCAAGGATGGCACCTCTTGAACACATCTACATAATCCTTAAAGATCGACGGCCATAAATAACCCGCTCTTAAGATTTTTTGGGCTATAGAAATCCCAGATAGATGACCACCACACGCCCCTCCGTGGTAGTCATTCAACACTACCTCAACCTCTTCATGAGTTAAACAATGACGTAAAATGGAATCTACCCTACGGCGGTACAAAGTGTTATCCACTATGAGGTAATTCTTAGACACGTGACGTAACCATCGTCGTTCATCCCATGAGAGGTGAGTAGGGACCTTCAATGTTTGTAAATATATAATGATATCCCCATACCATGGGTCTAAATTTGATATTAATAAGATGTGCTCATCGATAAACGTATCTTCACAAACCAACTCCTCGACCTTGCTTGGGAAATCCGATATAAGCTCTACAAAAATTAATGATTTCTTTGATTTTGCTGAAACAAACTCGAGATTGAATTTTTGCTGGATGACAATCCATTTATTATAATTTCCCCCAATCATCCTTCGAGTGAGGACGAATTGAAATCGATTGACATGGGATACAACCAAGTTTTGGCGAAGGAGAATATAATGTCTCAACCGTTGAATTGCATGTACGGTAGCTAAGACAAGCTTCTCAACATGAGAATAATGGATCTCTACGTCAATAAGATTCTGGCTCAGATAGTATATGACATGCTCTTGGAGCTCCTCATCCTCTTGAACCAAAACCATACCAATTGTCTCCATGGATGCGGCAACATAAAGTAGAAAATCACGGCTATAGTCTGGGGGATTAATCACTGGGGCTGATGCTAGGGATTGCTTGAGTGCATCAAAGGACTCCTAGGCTTGCTCATCCCAACAAAAGGTGGTGTCCTTCTTCAAAATACGCATGAAGCCTCTAGTCAAATTGGCAAAATTGATAATGAATCTCTGTAAGAATTTTGCCATGCCTTGCAAACATTGGAGATGACGAATATTTTTCAGGGGAGACAACTGAAGTATTGCCTCAAACTTCAAAGGATCGACTCTTATACCCTCTTTAGAAACAATGAATCCTAACAAGTGGCTAGAATTCACACAAAAGATGCACTTGTGAGGATTTAACCTGACCAAATAATGGTGGCACCTTTCGAATACCAATCTCAAATGATAGGAATGACGCATTCTCATATGAGAATGAGCAGCAAGGTCATCCAAAAAGACTTCGATAATCAATTTGAGATCATTGAAGATCAATGTCATAGCCCACTGAAAATTAGCTCCGGCATTCTTAAGGCCAAAAGGCATTTTCCAACATGCAAAAGTTCCCCAAGGACAAATAAATGCAGTCTTATGTTGGTCCTCAGGTTTAATTTGCATCTGATTGTATTCGAAAAAGTTGTCCATAAAGGAAAAAACCTCGCTACCCGCACACTCATCCAAAATCTGATCAATAAATGGTGTGGGGAAATTGTCCTTAGGACAAGCACGATTCAAATCATGGAAATCAGTGCATATGCGAATCGCTCCTTGCTTCTTGTCCACTAGAACGGGGTTTGAAACCCACTCTGTTAAGGGAATGGGATAGATAAAATGGGCTTTCAATAGTTTCTCTATCTCTTCCTTAATCATGGGTTCTTTCCTAGGATTAACTGCACACAAGCGTTGTCGAACAGGCTTAGCATTGGGATAAGTCTTAATCTCGTGTTCAACATTGCGAGGGTCAATACCTGGAATTTCATCATAAGACTAAGAAAATATATCACAAAATTCTTTAAACAGCTCGGTGTATTCTTGAATCTCAGCATGGGAACATTCTTCCCCAATATAGACATTCTCTATCCTTCTAGGATTGTGAGAGATATTGATAGGAATCATTGGAGATATATTCTCCATGTTTCCATCAACCATCGAACTAGGAGAGCTTAATGGAACTATAGGACTACCAAATCTCTCACTAAAAACCTCCCTATAATCCTCATGCTCCAAGCAGTCAAGCTCGGAAAGAAAGTAAGATCTATGATGGAGCTCTTCCCATGGTGGCTCAACTCCCAACATGGCCTCAATAATCGCTTCGTCTAAAGGAAAAACACTATCAAGGAAATTGTGTGCGTGAAAATACTGTACTGCCCATGCAGGAAGCACATAAGGGTCCTCCTCCTCCGTGCATGAAGAGGAAGGACTAGGCTCTACAAAACACCCTACATTAGCTTGATAAGCTACCATAGCTGCAGGCAATGGAAATCCATCATGATGGGCTCACTCAAAGTACTCGGTGTAGGAAGAATCCAAGGATCCTCTATATGACTCGTGTGAAAAGACATCGATCTCATAGATGTCGAAACCTCACCAGAACTAGACCCTATCATAAGGATAGGTGCAAGACAACTAAAACTTCCCATTAGGGATGGATACATGCCCACATCCACACTCCTAGTTGCGTTGAGAGTGCTCTACAATCGGGATCGAAGCTCCCGAAGATGCGGTAATAGATGGATTCTTGAATGACGTTTGATCAATCGTAACTATCTTCCCATTAAATGGAAAGCATACAACATAAAATAGTGAAAAAGTTATGGCTTGCATACTGTACATCCAATTCCTACCTAGCAAGAGATTGTAGTCAACGGGCACATCAAACACCTCAACCTCTGTTGCAATGGTCTTCCCTCCCAAATGGACCTTAAGGGAAGGAAGGATCCCGTGTGGTCTAAATGATCTCCCATCAAATGCAGTCAACATGGTCATTGATTTAGACAACTCAGGGGAACCTAAACCCTTCCAACACGATAAATACATCACAGAAGTAGCAGCGCCTTCATCAATCATAGTGCGCTTGAAGGTCATGTTAAGACATTATACATTAATCAAAAGCAACACATAGTAAGGAAAGCGAGGATAAAGTATTGCGGTTTCCAATTTAATCATGGAGGAATAATTATCATCATTCACACCAAGGGTAGAAAGCAAATCCTTCCTTTCTAAAGGACAAATCTGAAGTACTTCTAGTGCAGACATCGCACAAGGAGTGTGGCCCAAATCCTCGACAATAGAATAGTTCTAGGTAGATCGGGCATTAGGATTGTGCCTCGAATGCTTAAGGACTCCATTAGGAATGCAAGGTGTAGCTTCAGGTTTATCCACAGGTTTTTCAATACGCAAAGGAGTCCCTAGTGGATCAGGTTCCTTTCCTGGTGTGGGTTGTGACGAACCATAGTCCTTCACATAGGTCACAACTTTTGCAGCATGTACCATGTTAACGCAACCACGACCACTACCCTCTAGCGGATCCTGATCACCACCAGACTGATCATGGGTCCTCAAGTTCATATTTTGATTGTGAGGTAAAGGGTTAGTCAGCACAGCTGGGCCCTTTGCTAAGAATCTCGAGGCTTCATCGATACGAGGGCACAAGTAAGTGAGGTGATCCTCCTTACACAACTTGCAAGTAAATTTAACCTTACGTTTAGCTTGCTTGTCCCCCCCAGCATTACAGGAATTCTTGTCATTATTATTATCATTTTCATTCCTATTCCCACCCTTACGATTATTCTTGCCCTTCTTTTTATTTCATCTGGGTTGCTAGTTACCCTTCTGGTCCAACGATTGCACCGAAAGCACACTCGCCGTTTGGGCGGGTTGAGACGAAGCCATGGCTTGTCCCAAAGCAGATTGGTTGATTGAAAATTGACTAACTTGTTTCACAATCGAATATACAGGTTTAGCACTCGCACAACCAACAATGCCATCGGCATGTGGTCCAGGTTTAACTTTGGGGTCGAAACTAGAACGCAGAGCATTGGGAATGATCTCATATAACAAACCGGACTAAGCATAAATCAAATCTAGTTGTTGCACCCTAAAAATGGCTTGTTCCTCATTTTGCACTCCAGATGTAGAAACATCCTTCGCTATATATGGCAATAATGACTTGAGGAACCATTCGAGGAGGAATTCTGTCGATATAAAGGCTCTAATTAACCTCTTCCATCTATGCCACTCTTGGATATGATCTGAGATATCTGTGGATTTATCCTACTGAAATGTCGATAAGAGTTCTATACCAATGTCATAATGTACTGGTAGCTGGAAGTGGTTAAGAAAAGTCATTTCTAGGTCATCGAACAAAGTGAATGCCCCCCTAGGTAGCTCTATATACCATTTCATGGCAGGCCCTATAAGGGTGCATTGAAACAACCTTAAATGGATTGAGTCCTAGTGTAAGGAATTTGAACAAAACCATAGGTGAAAGATAGTAACATGTTCGCTCAGATCCTCTCCCGGTTTTCCCTTGAATTTGGGTATGTCCAAGGGAAGCTTAGTAGGGGCAGCCATCCAAGCCAGGTCATGAGCTACAGGATCATTCATCCATCTAGACAAGTCAGGAAGATTCAGCATTGCGAGGAAAGGGAGTCAAGGATGAGTAGGTTGATGGACCACTCCCTGATAGTTCTGATTCACATAGGTCTGATTACCATAACCACCATGGCCTTGGCCATAGTGCCCTCCTCCCGTTTGACCCGTATAGGGTGGCATAGAAGCACCATAGTGTGGTGTACCTTGACTATTTGGAGATACAAAGCCATAATTTGGAGAGTAAGTAGGTTTTTGATACCCGCCCCCATACGGTGAAGAACCCTATCCATACTGCATCCCATAATAGGGTCCATAAGTCATCACATCAGATGTCCCATGAGACACTCCGTAAGTAGGAATATATGCTCTGGAAGTAGGAATATACATTTCAGAAGTAGGAACATACGCTCCAAAAGTAGTAATATGACCTCTAGATGTATGAACATGACCTCCCGAAACCATGGGCAGTACTTGAACCCGAGACACAACTGGTCAAGTAACTGCAGTACAGACATGACTCATAGCAATGTTCTAGCCCAAAGGGCCATGTGAATGAGGTGGAGGGTGAACATTCAAATAACTAGGGATAGAGGATGAAGGGACCTGTGTAATTATATATGTGTTATTCCCTATAGTCACTCATCTTGGATCTGGGATCCTAATAGGATCACTAACCATAGACCTAGGAGGAATATGTGATGTAGCTTCCACCACTGGGATGGAAGGTGCAATGTGACTTGTGCTCCCAAACCTCCCCGCATGGTAAGGAATGAGAGTGCCCCCAGGCATAGTGTTAGGCTCAAAATAAGACTTGACATGGAATGCCAAATCATGTGTGGGAAAACCAAACATACCATAACTA
Organism: Pseudotsuga menziesii; assembly: GCA_001517045.1. Classification (NCBI taxonomy): domain Eukaryota; kingdom Viridiplantae; phylum Streptophyta; class Pinopsida; order Pinales; family Pinaceae; genus Pseudotsuga; species Pseudotsuga menziesii. Next base: position 69,833 of record LPNX010997409.1, on the reverse strand, counting down.
CCATAACTAGTGCTCACAGGTTCTAAATGAGTCTGATCATCTTTCGGCATTCCATACTGGTGATGTGTCAATGGGGGATCAACACTAGCGTAAGTAGGTCTATCATGAAAAGTACCTATCTCAGAAATTACAGGACCTAACTTAGTCAAATGAGGTGAAGGATCATAGTTAGGAGTAAACTCCCCATATTCCACTTGAATGGGAGAAGATGGTTTAGGAATACCTTCTACATGGTCTCCCATCGTGTGTGAATCAATGTGCGAAGTAGTTCGCCTGGACTGTCTATTTATCTCTCCCAAAGGAGGAGGAGATGTAGAAGGAGAAGTCCTGCTAAATGATGAGAACAGTGAGGAGCCGCACCCGAATCCACAATGACTGAAAAAATATAAAAGACTCTCTATCTATGTAAACCCTAGGCAAGCTAACGTGCACAGAGCAATCACCAAGAAAATCTAAATCCAAACACAAGCAATCAAGGGTGGGATAAGTGAGCTCCCGAATGAAGCAGGTATGTCTCGCCTAGGAGAGGCTTGAGACTCCCATACACAACAAGAAGAGGTACATTACCAATTATTGTGGCCCTCAGCTTCAACATGTAAAGCGACTGTGCTGTCCAACCCCAACTTGACTGGGACACCTGCAGAATAACCCCTGCAGATTACCCCATCGATATCCTAGGTAAGGCCAGTAAGGTCACCTCAATATAATGAATGCTCAGGCAGATAGTCACAGGCGGGATTGACCGTATCGACAGGGTAGCAAATCTAGAAACTCTTGAAAGAGCCCCCAGATATTAATACAATCCTAGAAATATCTTCGGTGCTACTCAGTTATGACTAGGGGTCATCCCAATCAATAACTGCTCACACTACCTTGTGCTTAACTCCCTTTTGAGAGGAGGATCCTGAGAAACACTGGTTATACCAAGGAATTTCACACACTCACCTGGACAGACACATACATGTTGTTGTTTAGTGGTCTTGGAGAATTTACTCACAATGAACTATTCCAAGACCCTAAAACCTAATCTTGTTGGTGAACCCTATCAAATAAAATAGTGTAGTTCATTGTAGTTAAGTGTTTATTTTAATTGGCTTTATTACTAAAAAGAGGTATATGGCCGTGCAACTAATGGTATTATGACACAACATGAAGCAAAATGAACACCTAACAATCAATGCAAATGCATTGTGTCCATGAAAAACAAGGTATGCTACTATGTGAAATCCACAATTTTCTTCAAATGATAAATGCAATATTTCATATATGAAATCCTGACTAATACTCCAAAGCAACTCTAGTGCAAGTACTATGCAAAATGCAAGATGCAATGCATGATGATAAGCAAATATTTTTTGTATTTTTTGAAATAAAAATGAGATATTAAAGCAAAACAATGGCTCTACAACCCCCAGACTCTGCAAGCACACTCAAGCAACACTCAAGCAAAGTACTAAGGTAAAAGAAATCTAATGCACTAATCCCAAAACAAAAAATCGAAAAATGCCATGACAAGAACATTCTTCAAAAAAGAAATTTTACCCTAAAAAAATGTCTCTGGTCAGAGATAGAGGTGTATACAGACTCTAGCAGTATCAAAGGAGACTCAGTAATTATCAAAATTCACCTAGCAACCATCCAACTTCCTCTAGAAGGAAAAACTAAGGGCATATGTGATTGTTCGTAGTAAACCTGCGTGTGTACGTGGAAATAGCAATGAAAACCGTGTATATACATGACTGTGAGTTAAAAACTCACGTCCAGGAATAAATGTGCATAAAAATAAAGGTTAACAAACAAGCTGAGACAAACTTCACACCAATTAGACACTACCAGGCAAATATGCCCCCAGACCTGACACAAAAACAAGAGAAAAAGAGCAATTCAAAGTCATTGAATGCCGATAGAAAACCCCCAAAGGAAAACTACTAGGAACTCCCCAGCGGATTCGCCAATTCTGTTACAGAGAGAAATTCCTATGGATTGGGGTACCACAATAGACACCTTGACTCCAGAAATCAATCCTTTCCAATATGCAATAGAAATCAAATATCTAACACTAAAGGATCAGACCTCATACCTTATTCTGGACGGTTGAAGTAGATCCCCATTGAGTTTTCCAACTTCAGCTTGAATTGATAAATCACTTCCTCAACAACAAGTAAATAAGACAAGCATCCTATACATATGGGTGTTATATCTATTCTAGCATATATAATCAATAATGTATAAGCATTTGAAATCATCCATGGATAAAATATTCATTCAAACATACATTATTGGATAGGAAAAGATATTTCTATTAATATAAAACCAGAGATTACAATGGATACAACCTTTGTCAACACGTCTGCAAATCGGAGAAACTGAATCCCCCACTTGGGCCTCCACCACCTCAATCGTCCATCTCTCAATAGCAAGCTCACAAGCAAAAGGCAAGCTTGGGAAGAACACAAAAGTGCTCCAAGGGACAAAGGGATGCAAACTCAAGCACAAGTTTCGGCAACAATGGACTGTAGTTTCTTTTCTCTCAATTCTCTTATGTCTTCAATGTATCCAAAGAGTTCCTTATATAGCTTTTCAAAGGGGTAATGAAAGGTCGAATCTGAGCAATCTCAAGGCATATGGAAGGCCAGGAGTCAAGTAAGTTGGATCCATGTCAACGAAAACTCCAAAATGATTTGGATTTTGCACACATCCCGATGTACACGGTTTTAGGGGTCAAACCTGCGTATGTACGCGATTAGGGGTTTAAAAGTTGCGTGTATTAATTTTCACATGTTTATAGGGATGGTCAAGGAAACATTAAAGGAAAAAAAATGGTCCAAGGGGTCTAAGGAGTCTGCAGAGGGACAGGGGAAGGCCATACAAGTGTAATTCACCTGGAGTGGTAAACTCAGCTATAACAATGGTACATAAATCTATTTCAGCAAGTGTAAAAGATATCATCTTTGTAATGAGTGGCTTTCAAACAAGTTTGAACTTGACGCAGTAATTCTAAGAAATTAAATCATGAAAGTGTGAAAAGCAACAATACTTTTTACTTCTAATATCAAAAATAGAATGACCACTAGAATGATTGTTTAACAAACCCAAGGAACTTCAAATGCCATGGATGTCATCTATGCACCTACTATTTATTCTTCAAAAACTACACCTGGTCAAAGAACTAGCTGATAAGAGAAGCTCACAAATTTGAGGGGACACTAAGAAGGTAGTTCAAATTATTAACCCAAAAGTTGGGAATCAACATTCCGGCTGTGAAAACAATAACTGAACATACCTGAACAAGATAATAGAAAATTTGAAGGCCTTTGGGATCCTTGCTACTCTGCACATCGATGAGAGATCCTATTTTGGAAGTTGTAAAGGAAATATGCTTTTTCCCCATAACTATTTCCAGCTCCTCGTGCCCAACCTTATCTGGCTCGGGCCAGTTGTTATCATCTTCCTTCATTATCTGCAATGACACCCAATTTTTATTAGGGTTTTAATGCGCTAGGGTTTTCACTCTAACACCATTGAAAAATTGTAAATAAGCTTTTAAAAATACACATGCCTTGCTTTCAGCAATGATCCACTGGCATTCCTTGAGAACAACCTGAGTAAGAAATTGGGGGACTCAATACCAAGGACTTGAACCCTGTCGACCTGTATTTTTTCTTTAACTAACCCAAAAGTTGGGAATCAACATTCCAGCTGTGAAAACAAAAACTGAACACACCTGAATGAGATAATAGAAAATTTGAAGGCCTTCGGGATCCTTGCTACTCTTCACATCAAAGAGAGATTCTATTTTGGAAGTTGTAAAGGAAATATGCCCATTCCCCATAGCTATTTCTAGCTCCTGGTGCCCAACCCTATCTGGCTCAGGCCAGTTGTTATTGTCTTCCTTCATTATCTGCAATGATGCCCAATGTTTATTAGGGTTGTAGTGCTAGGGTTTTCACTCTAACACCATTGAAAACTTGTAAATAATATTTTAAAAATACACATGCCTTGCTTTTAGCAATGATCTATCGGCATTCCCTGAGAACGGTCTAAGTAAGAAAATTGGGGGACTCAATACCAGGGACTTGAACCCTGTCGACCTGTATTTTTTATTTAACTTCTCTTGAAACATATAAACTTATGTGATAGATCTCATCTAGAGTCTTTTCACCTTGTCTAAATCCATGGCTGCAGAACCGGGATTGGGATTCGATTAGTGGCATCAACCTCTCTATGATGTAGTAGAATAATCTACCATTCTCTCTTCCTCACTTATGATTCCATTATTTCTTTATCTCTTTATCTCTATTGGGTTAATATATGGCTGGATTAGAATGAATAAGACCCCAACATCACCCGTCAATATCGATTAGGTTCCATAAGCATACCTATGGTTGCACAGGAATTGTGTTTTTCAGGCTATACAAATTCAGTGAAAATGTTGGAATGACCAAATCTGAGTTGGCCTTGTTGACTTTGAACCCAAAATGAAGATGGTAGAAATAAGAGACGTGTAATATTTTTCTGCCAAAACAATTTAGTTTTGTGAAAATTTTAAATTATGGCAGTTATCCCAAATTTGTAATTTAAATTATTTTATTTAATTCCAAGAGGATAATCTTGAAAGAATAATCTTGATAAAAAGGTAGGGGATTGGTAAAAATAATAAAATAAAATCTATATTTCAAGGAAAATAATATCCTTCATGTTGTTGAAATGATAAATATATCGTGGATCCATTGTAGACACTTCAGAAAACCCTAATCCATCATATTCAAAAATATAAATGCCTAGGTCAGGATCAGTCACCTAAAATAATAATGTCAATTAGATTGATTATTAAACAAAAACCTAGTAATATAATAATGAAGGTCCTTTGACATAATGTCGAGTAACTACAAGTGAATATTATCAGTTTTCAAATAACTCCCCCACCTTCAAGGGAGCTTTTATGCTAGTTTAAGATTGCTGAAAATTTATAGGCACTAGTTTCATATATTTCTACTTTTTTTAGTAAGTTCTATGACTGAAATCGCTAATTTTTAGTTCTGAAAATTATAACAAATAACAACAAAATTTTGGAAATAATTATAAGGCCATTTCCACAATATAAATTTCAGATTTCTAAGTTAAAATTTTCTGCAACAAATTTCTAGGAAGAAATTTAAAAATTATGAGTTTTTCTTGATGTTTTTGTTGCTAGAAATGATCTAGGACAGCAACACTTTAATTTTGTAAATTGCTCATTGTTTAAAAGACTAATCTAACACCTTAAACACACTAAATCGGTGATCTAAGTACAATCCTGAAGTGCTGGAAATTTTCTGGTTTGTTCTGTCCTATTGAGTAATCTATGACCAGCAAGATAGACTGATAGCAACAACTATAGTACCCTCGATGGCCATTAGGGATACTAATCCATCTCCCTACAGTGGTCAAACTTCATCAGCCACCTTCCAAGTGGTCATGACAACAACTGAACACTGCCCTCTCTCCTTGCTGGTGATCACCAACACTGCCTCCACCTTCTGCTATTCACTAGTAGCAGAAAAAAGCTTCCCTAACAAATACTCCCTAACAAAACTTCCCTAACTCTCACTTGGATCAGAATACATATATCACATGTGGCGTGCATTTTTTCAAATGCCGTATTTTTCAAATGGAAAACATAGGGTTTGATGACAATGAACAATTTGATTTTCTAGGTTGATTATGAAGGTTTAGGGTGATGATATGAGAATAAGATGAAATATAAGATGATTTCTTTAAAAAAAAAAGACATCAAGCTCTCATGCAAATAGAAGAGTTTAACATGATAAAATTATTCAAACTTTGTTGTATCAATTGGAGTTGTTTTAGAAGAGAAGATGCGAACCTTGAATTGAAATCCATTGCAAGAAAATATAGAAGTTGTTGATGTGAAAGCATAGGAATATACTCCATAAATGCTCGATGGACTGTAGCTTCTTTTGCCACTTTAAGCCACTCACAGGTTTAGGGTTTAGGTGCTTCTCCACACTTGAACCCTATTTGAATGAGGACAGATGTTAATAACATTAGAACCAGGATAGCTATTCAAGCCATTGTTTACATGGTAATAGTTAATGTTGTGACCTAAATTTAACCATACAAAACAACACAATGCTCAGCAATATAAAACACATCCAGAAAACCTATGTGACTCTTATTGTTAGTGAAAATCAAAATAATACTCAAGAATTGGTCTAAAACAAAATAGGATTGAACTTTATTGATCTAGGAAAGAAACAGATCAAACTGACTAGTTCTGGTTCTAGTCTGTCCTATTTTTAAAACACATGTTTATACACTTTAAACAATATTTGACATGGTATCTTTAAAAAATATAAATACCAACAATTTATACTAGTGTCTAAACATATCTTCATTGAAATGAAATCACAACATAACTTATAATTAGAGAGAAGCAACATTCAGGTTGCCAATTGAAGACCCTAAGAAACTCATCAATGACAAAGAACTTCTGCTTTTGAAAGAAAACCACACCATAACTCAATTCTAGAAATCACCGAATTCCTATCAAGACACCATAACTATTGTTCTTGGGGCATCAAAAATACTTAACAAAAGGCCAAGGACACCATCAACCCTTTCGAACACTTCACACAAATTATGCAAGTTTGTTCCCAAATTGTTTATGATAATTGTTTATGCATTCTATAGAGTATTCCCTCATCATTGGTGAGAATATACACTTCAATTGGGGCATGGGACAAAGTCAATACAACCAATAAAAATGGGTATCCTAGCTACAAGAAGATATATTCCAGCATTGGTGTATTCTCTCATGACTGTCTATATTCTTCCTATATGTCAAAGAATTTTCCATAGCTCACATTCATATAAGTTACTCCCATTTGCAAGAAGAGGCTTACACTTACTCCAAGGCATGTTACTGTTGATTATACAAGGTCTGTTTATGGATGTTGTTAATTGCATAAATCTGAATATTGTAGTGGCATAAAAATTTGCGACTATGAGTATACAAAGTCATATGTGTTTATTGAATGTAAATCCATTTGATACCTAAACCAAACAAATCAGTAGCAAGCACCTATAAGATGATTAAACCAGTACTCATACCATTAGCCACAAAGTGTTTGATAGAAGTAGTGAACCCAGATTCACTAGCATAGTCAACAATTCAGTAAGGGAGTTCTACAGGGTTAGCAGCAGTGTTAAGAAAGTTTTTGATGAAGTGTCCATACCAAAGACAAGATTTCATCTATAACAAATATGAACTGAAGATGTTGCAAAGTGTTTGACGAAGTCTCTAAGCAAGACGTATTGCTACAGCCATCTAGGAGAGCTACATATTCCATGCCATAACTTCCTAGGTCTAAGCATTAATGTAAATTTGGGTATTATATTTAATTGTTTGATGCTTTAAAATCTTGCATTCTCTCTTGGCATTAAATATAGAATTCCATTTCAAAAGTGTATCAAAGAATTGATCTCTGTCCCAAATACGGTTATTAATGTTATGAGTAAAATATTAAACAAGAACATCAAATTCAAGTAACCCAGGCAGTACATTGTGACATATTTGTCAAACCACACACTCGAGCTAATAATCCATACACACCAATAGCAAGAGAATCACATAACAGAGGTAAAGAAGGGTAGAAGCACAAACCATTTGACAAAATTAGTGACTCAGAAAACTTAGGAAACAAAAAATTTGAGCACATCAAGGGTGGAACATTTCATCCTATGATCTAAGCATAAATATTGCTGGTGGACGATTGTGTGCCTATAGCATACAAAAAATGAATGACTTGTATGTTGAGCATTCAAAAGGGGTGATTTTATAAGTTTTAATTTGATTGGCCGTCAGAAATTTTCTTGGTTAGATGAAATCAATTTTCACCTTTGAAAACCTGGGTATTATCATATCATTGTGAGAAATAAAATTTTGGTTACAGTATGTTTTCCTTCTAATATTGATCATATATTTTGTCAAAACAGTATTAAACATAAATAATGTTTAAAGGGTTTTTGTGCACCATAGAAAAATTCTATTGATGTTGAATTAAGACAGATCCAGTCTCTCAGTAAATGGAATGCAGAAGACACAAATCTCTCTCACATGCATTTTAAAAACAATAATAAGCAAACAAAAGTGTATCAGGACAAAGATATACCTCTCACCTTCACCATAGGATCCCTTGCTTCCTCCTCCCTCCTCTGCTTATATCAAAGATTTCTTCCTTACTCCTTTTGTAACCCTGATAATGTGATCTAGTTGGTACTCAGATATTCGACCTGACCTTGAAAACTGCCAAGAATCAATTTAGACATACGTGAGCCACAAACAGTTTCAGAAATGGAAATTTGTGCAAAACTTCGATATCTTGATGCATGGTCCATTTTATGCCCTTTCCCTTGGTCCCAGACCTCCCTTATTACATACTTATAATCTAGGGTGAAAAAAAAGAGAAACAACGCTGCCTAAATGATGTAAACAAAACCCCCCTTAGAGTTGGTTGCGCACTTAGAGCAACAATTGAATTCAAGGAATTATTGTGAATCCCCTGAGAGCTGGCTATGGTGGAACTTTTGGCTATGGAAAAGGGAAAAGCAAGTAGAAGTGACACTTAACACCTAGGAAGGTGATTTTACTGCCATTTGTGGGTTTTGAAACACCCAACTCATCAGGGTTACTTTCATCAGGTCATTTCCAGCAAAAGGTTGTTGTAGAGCACGCATCCAAGCATCTACTAGAGGATCTATGTTGGTAAATAGAATTTGAAGGAGAAAACCCAGCTTTTGGTCGTTAATACTACTGTGTAGAAAGCTAAAATAATGGTGGTTGGTGGTAGAGTGCTCCTATGTATCCTGTAGTGGATTTAGAGTCCAGAATTGGTCAAGGTTTCTCGTAGCAAACCATCCAAACCAATCCATTGGTCTATAAAAGGTTTGTCCCCTCTTTCAGTTGTTGGTTGAGTATGTATTAAGGGTGGAGATGCATTGTATCATATTATTGGAAGGATTGATTATAGAAGCAATAACCTCAAGCCCTAGTGGATCGAAAATAAGCAAAATCAAAACTTCAGAATCCATAAAAGCTTCCAAAATAAGCAAAATCAGACTTAATCCATAAATTTTCAATGGAGATGGAAGAAATTTGGCGCCCACATTTTTGTTTTAAAATTTTCAATAGCAGAAATTTGGCCTCGACATTTTTGTGAATTTAGTGAAATTTATTTTTAAAATTTTTTAATATAAAAAAATTTTATTGATGAATTTTTATGACTATAACACTCACATAACTAGATGAATCTACCTAGCAATTTGTCTGAACAATTACATCACAGTTGTGAGAAAAGGTACACTATTGTGATTGGCTTTACCTTTTATCTATTCAAGTGAAGATCGCATGGGATCATCCATTGGAAAGTTAAACACATAGCAACTTCTTTGTGAATTAGGATAAGTAATTGACAAAAGTGCCATGTTGCAACAATTTGTTTGAAAATACAAATATCAGTTATCTTGGTATTATTTGATTTTATAAATACTACAATGTTACAATAAACTTCAAGCTAGTTATAATGAAGATCAATTTCTTGTATGGGAGCATGAGAGTATGGGAACTTGGGTCCTTACAAAAAATGAGCTAGATTTGTACTTGTAAGGAATGAATTCCTGAGTAGATCATTTTTTTGAAAACTTGGAGCCCTCATCAAAATTATAGTTAGCAAAGGGATCTTGTGTCGAAGTTGTAGCTTGGTCATGAAGAGCTTATTTTCCCTCTGTTACATTGATAGTGGAGTGGTCAAGCTAGTGTGAGATTAGTAGTGAAGGATTGGTCAAAAGCTTGGGTGAGTGTTGGTAACTATGTCTTCGTAAAATTTGCACCAAAATGGCTAGTGGCAAGGGATTATTTCATTTTACTTGTAAGTTAACTTACTATATTGGACATGTAGCAACATTTTGAGGAATTTTTTGTGATTGTATAGAGAAATATAGTGAATCATTTTCTCCCTTGTCACCACATATCCCAACATTATAGTGGTGTCCACATTTGATGGATATGCCCAAAGGAAAATATCTCTTTGGTAATGAATTAAGATGTTTAGCTTTTGTGAAAGATAAGTTTTATTACAATTTCTGTGTATGTTTAGATTTAATGAATATTGTTATCATTTATATGATGTCAAATCTGCATCTAGATGGGTTAGAAAAATTCAACTATGGTAATTTGTGTTTATATGAGCCAATAAAAATATATAATAAGAACAATTCAACTATTGTAATTAGAATTTAGATGAACCACTAAAAATATATAAGAAGATGTATTGTTAAATTTGTGTTTTAAGTCTCTCTAGTGTCACTATAAGGTTTATTTATGGATTAATTTAGTACCTTGTTGAACAAGGAAGTTGGTAAGGTGTGTCTTAAACATTATTACCTAGCATGTTTAGATTGTTGAAAGAACAACAGAAAAAAATAATTGTGTATGGTGTGCATTTTTCATTTATTTTGAGCTTACTTGAGGTTAGAGAACTCATGAGAGTTATAGTGGGAAGGTATAATATGCATCATATTTCTATCACCTTAAGGGATGGATTTTTATGAGGGTTGCAAATGTTCCTTGAACATTTTTTATGCTAATGACATCCTCATTTATAGCACAAAAAGGGATTGAAGTTGTTGTGGCTTAAGATTTTTTGTATGTGCAACCTTAGTAGACTAAAAATCCCTTCAAACCGCTTGAAGTCATCAATCTTCATTACCATTGGTACTAAATGTTGGGAGATGTTTGAGTTTGAAGGGATTGTGGGGCTTGGTTTTCATAGGGATAATTTGAGTTGGGTTTGACAATGAACAGGCAATATCAAATCTCATGTCTAGGAAGGATTTGGTACCTAAAATAAGTAGTGGGCATATCGATATAACTATTTAGTTATTTAAACATATTATATCCCACCTAGATAAAATTTACCATAAATTTGGCTCACTTTAACTAAACATAAAGTTGGTCACTTCGAGTGAGCGTTTGGGATTCCTCGACGACTTATTGTCTTGTCTAAAATCCCAACAAACATGCTAAGACAAATGCTAGCTAATCTTATATCGAAAAGCCAAATAATTCCCTTTACTAGTATGAGAAGTAGATATTTCAAAATAATGTTCTTGTATCTTAGTTGATCAATGAGCAATATTACTTGAGATAAATGTATGGGACAACATAAATTTGACAATAGACATAGGCACTTTTTATAGCATCTAAAATTTTATCTAAATTACATCAAATGAAAATAAAGTATGTGATGTTTCTTTGGGGTATCGATATCTCATAAGATAAAAAAAAGGTGTAAAAAATCCATGTGAACCATCCATGATTTTCTTCTTAGAGTATGTTCCATTCTTAGAGGTTAATGTCAAGCCACATGTAATGCAACATACCAAATTTGGCAAGGTTAACATGTTGCGTAAATGGTGTAATTGAAATTGTGACATTTTATTTCAAAGGAATACTTTATCCATATGACACTCCTACATCCCATGGCCTGATATTTTCCATAGCGCACATCAAAGATATCCGATAAAGTTTATCAAAGTTTGTCGCCTGGCTTCACAGTAGGTATAATACAAAATAATACTCAAATATGTTAGTTCAAGAATGTTTCATATAATAAATGAACCTGCTTTAAACTTTAATAGAAATTTGACAAACCTCAAAAGAATCCCTAAAAATTGAACCAATTATTCTTGTTGGGGCTCGACATTCAAGGTCCTTTATTTTGGCAACTCCGCGGTTTTGGTATGAAGCTTGTAAGTGGAGTTGCGACCCAAAATAGTCTTAGGGGGTGTTGGGGTTGGGTCAAAGCCCCTTTTTTGTAAATGACCCATGTTTTAAACTCATGTTTTTTAAGCCCATGGTTTAAGCCCATGGTATTGTAATACTGCACTTGTATAAATAGGCACTTGTGTAAATGAGTCAGGTTAGGATTTTGAGACTTTTACGGTATGATGATTTGATGCGAAGGAAGAAAGACCTGTTTTAGGGTTTAATTTTAAGTCCCAGCTAAGTGCGTGGATGACCTCTGCAGCTGAGTGCGTAGAGGGTTTTTGTAAGAAGGTTAAGTCCCAGCTGAGTGCGTAGATGACCTCTACAGCTAAGTGCGCAGAGGGTGTAGGAAGAAAGGTGCTGTAGCTGAGTGCGCAGCTTAGGATTGCTGAGAAGATCTGCAGCTGAGTGTGTAGATTAGAACTATGTGTTTGTAAAAAGTTGAATATAACCGTAGTTCTATGGACGTAGCCCCTAAACTGGGGGTGAACCACGTATATCTTGTGTTGTGGTGGTTTCTGTTATTTTGTTTCTGTTTTATGCATTTGATAAGTAGGTGAATGATAAAGTGAGATATATTGTTAAGTAATAACTTCACTGTGAATTCCCAATTAAGGGTTAAGCAAGTAACTATCTGTTTATCTAAACTGCGAAGCTATTTAAGTGAACATCGAAGCTTTATATTGCATATTTATTCTTTGTTAAGGCTAAAGGTACAGTAATATCGCTCTTATGCTTGCAAAAACCTGATTCTGTGGCACCCCATAGCTGTTTTGGGTGAGACTGCAACCTGTTCGCAGGTTGTTGCTGAAAGGGCCAACACTATGGGTCTTTTTGTTGGTGCGAAGATAAAAGGATAAAACCCGAGTCTGCCCATAGCCCAACAAATTGGTTCCGTTGCCGATTGAACAGTATCTGCTCAGGAGGGATTTATGTCATACCTAGAGGGATATGTTTTGGAGGCCCTCAGTAAAAGAAATCAGTGACTGGATCGAAGATACCTATCTGAAATTTGCTGAACAAGAAAATAAGGATCCTTGTCGTAACTGAGATGAATTTTTGCAAAGGTACATATTTACTGATATTTATGAAATTTTCTTTGGTAGTATCCACATAGAATTGCACTAGTGGTTATCTAGCTTGACAGAAAGAAGGACAAACTTCCAAGAAGATTAGTCTCCTGCCTAGACCCCAGAAAGAATTAACCTGTTGAAAAGAGTGAACAACGCGATATCTCGAGCCATTGACTTCTGGACAGCGTGAACCCTTGAATCATTTGTGACGGAGTTCGTCATCGACACGCATACTTCTTTCAGCGAAGCAGAAAGAAATTTCTTCAAAGGAACAAGGGGTAAGTACTTGAACTCACTTAGTTTGAGAATTAAAATGCTCTTGGCCGAGAAACACATATTGCTTATTGAATCAGATTGCTAGATTTAGTGCTACTAACCTATGTTTGAAAGTGAAAGTGATTTCGACGAGCAAAGTGGTTTGCTTCGAAGTGGTAAAAGATATAAGAGAACTTTTGGATCCTTTAACCTAGGCCAGAATACCGATTATACCCCTTTAAGCCCAGAAGAGTCTGAATCTGAAGAAACCCCTTTTGTTAGAATCCCTCCTACCACTCCGCAGGGAANCCCCCCCCCCCCCCCCCCCCCCTCGATCCACTATGGCCCATGTAAATGATGATATTAAGCTCCCAATCTTTAGAGGAACCGGATCAGAGGATCCAAAGTGGTTTTGGTTCTTATGCGAAGCTGTTTGGACTGCCAAGAACATTATGGATCAGAACACAAGAACAGTGCAGCTGGTCACATCTTTTAGAGACCGAGCCTTGACCTAGTTTATGAATTTTTCCAGTACTTAGAACTATGTCTTGGATGATATTAAAAAATCAATGATTAAAGAATTTAAGAAGCCTAAATCAGAGTCGCAGTCTATAACTGAACTAAAGGAAATTCAGCAGAAGCGAGGTAAATTAGTTTGGGACTTTGATCAGAGGTTCAAGGTTCTGCTGGATCAAGTTAGCTTCACTATTGGACCATAGCAACATAAAGAATGGTTCATTACAGCACTATTGCCGCATATCAGGACTCCACTTATGAAATAGAAGGTCGCTGATCAACAAGAAGCATTGGAAATTGCTATGAAGCTTGAAACAACTCTTGTTGGTGATAATTCTAGCATAGCCTAGATCCAGGCGCAGTTAGTAGAAATGGCTTTGTAACTTCGCGACATGAAGAAAGGAAAATCCATTTGGGAAGAGGTTTGGTGTACACAATGCAAGACAGAAGGTCATGACAAAGAACAGTGCCCTGCGCTAATAAATTACCTGAATACCAGTGCACCAAACCTGTTTAACCCTGCTGTTCTCTATTGTGAGATCTGTAGAAAAACTGGCCAGCATCGACCTAACGATTGCTACTTGATGCAGAGATATGTTCAAGTTCTTAAGAATCCCTACTGCAAGTTTTGTAAGTCATTGGGACACAATGAAGATGAATGTCGCAGCTTTGACCTCATGAGAGAGCGAACCTATGATGCTTATAGGGTACAAAATGAGGCACAAGGCAATGATGGATATGGCTACTGTGGTGGTAACCCAGGTCTAGGTACCTTCATAGGTCGTGGTGGTATTCCTGGACGAGGTCGAAGCCAGGTTATTTGCTATAACTGTAATCAGGCAGGGCATGTAGCTAGAGACTGTCAGAACCCAACTATGACATGTCGATATTGCAGAGAAGTTGATCATGTGATTGAGCAATGCCCACAACTGATAGCCAAGATACAAGAAAGAAATGGCGCTCCTACTCAAAATGTTTAGATGATTGTTGTAGAGAAAAGATCTGTCCCAGCTCTCAATGTTGTTACAAGGAGTGGAGCTACGACGCAAGTGCAGAATATGGAGAAACAATCTGTCGAGGCTTGGGTCTATAAGACCCCAGAGAAAATTCCAGCCTTTGATGTTGGAAGAGAAAAAGAAACATTTATGGAAGCTAAAAGAGACCTTTCTGATCCGGGAACATCAGTAGCAACTACGCAACAGCATCAACAATAGTCGCAGCCCCAAGAAGCTTTGCCGAATCAAGTAAGTACACTAGCATCATTTTTGCAGATTTATATGAAGCTATTGAGAAATCAGAGTGCTTTGAATGAGTTACAGAAAGTTCTCTAGTCTTGTGAATCTTAGTGAAACTCTGATAAAGAAAAAAATATTAATAGAGTTAGAAGGACTGGAAGAGAAATGAGATTGCATGCTCATATAGGAGATTATGATATGACTGATATCATTTTAGACCTGGGATTAGAAGTGAATGTCCTAACTAAGCAGACATGGGAACAAATGGGGAAACCTATGCTTGAATCGTCCCCTATATATTTGAGATTAGCCAATCAGCAGAAGATTGTGCCCTTAGGAATATTCCCTAGTGTACCAGTGGACATTGATGGAGTTAGTACCTTAGCATATTTTCAAGTCATTGAAATAATTGATGATAGCAACCCCTATCCAGCCTTGCTAGGAATTGAATGGGCAATAGAAAATGATGCAGTAATCAACCTTAAGAACAGACAGATGAATTTTGAAGGAAAAGGCCTGAGAGTCATAGTACCATTGGACCCTTCTCAAGGAGAAAGGTATACAGAGCTAGTCAGAGATGAAGATCAGGATGTTTTAGATCATATTTACAACATCACAGCTAAATAAGAAGACTATGTTAACCCTACAACTGACGGTATAATGGAGTGGCAGTGTGACAGTTCTTACATGATTGATTCAGATGACGGCCTAGAGAACTGGAAGAATAGACTGTATGAGCTACATAGACATCGATGTGCAAGAATTACTAAGTCTCTCATATGGCTTAGCTCACAGACAAGAGCCTTCCCTCTTTTTGATGGCTTGACATACCCAGAAGATTTTATTGTACAATTCTCAGAGCAGGTACCAGATTCACAAAAAATGGAGACTCTAGATTCATCCTTTAGAGCCACAGCTTCCAGATGGTGTAATGGTCATAAGAAGTTTATTCATAGTTGGGAAGCTTGTCAAAATTTTCTTCGCTTGAGATTCATAGATCAACCTCAGGAGGTGCGAAGCAGATTTGCTAGTAAGACTAGCCCTCAGGAACATTTGGAGCAGTGTTATGAAGCATGGAAGCATGTACCTTCTGAAGAATGGGTACATAGGTTTGTACACACTCTCGAACCTATAGCAAAGAATTGGTATGCAAAGGTGGAGCTTCGCCATGGGACTGTAAGTTGGGATATTCTTGTTGATAGTTTTGTTCTTACATTTTCTATTAATGAGGTTTGCCCTGCTTTGGATGCAGCTATTAGGCTGATCAATACTAAGGTGTTTGATGATAAATAAATAGCCGAGTACCAACCTGATTGGAAGGAACAAGAAGCTAATGCAGTAGAATGCTATAACCTTGTCATTGATGAAGATGCCGATCCTCGCAACATCAATATTCCTGAGTCAGAAGGACATTGCGAAGTACATGGACCAACAGTTGAATCACCTGAAGTAGCTCAGCCCTTGAATATAAGGAAAGTAAACATTGGATCAGAAGAAATGCCTAAGTACGCTACCATTGGAAATTATTGGGACGAAGAAATGGTAAGCAAAGTGACTGAACTTCTCCATGAGTATTAGGACTTATTTCAGACGAAGTTATTAGAAATGAAAGGTATCCTTGGTGACATAGGAGTGATAAAAATACCCTTGAAAGCTAATGTGAAGCCTGTGAAGCAACATCCTTATAGGCTGAACCCTAAGTATAAAGAAAAATTTAGGACGGAGCTAGATAAGATGCTCCCTGCAGGAATCATTGAGCCTGTTGAAGAGTCCGAATGGGTCAGCCCTATGGTGGTACAAGAAAAGAAGACCAAGGGTGAAATCAAAATTTGTGTTGATCTAAGGAAGCTAAATGATGCCTGTTTACATGATCCCTTCCCTACTCCCTTTACAGATAAAGTTTTAGACAATGTCGGAGGTTAAGAAGTGTATTATTTCACTGATGTATTTTTAGGTTACCATCAGATTAGAATTGCTCCAGAGGATCGACATAAAACAACCTTCGCTACAGAAATGGGATCTTTTCAGTATACAGTTATGCCTTTTGGATTGAAGAATGCACCTACCATGTTTTCCAGAGTAGTCATATCTGCATTTAAGGAATTCATTCATAAGTTCTTAGAAGTTTACTTTGATGATTGGACTATCTTTGGATTATTGAAAGATCATAGAGCTAGTTTAAGACTTATGCTATACAAGTGTAGACAACATCAAATTTCATTGAACCTGAAGAAGTGCATCTTTTGTGCACCTTTTGGAATTCTGCTAGGCCACATTGTATGCAAGAAAGGCTTGATGATGGATCTTGTGAAGATAGCCATTATTGTGAACTTGCCACCTCCAAAGTCTATTAAGAAACTTTGCACTACGCTTGGTCATACTGGATATTACAGGAAAATCATCAAAGGATATGCTCAGATTACAGCCCCTATGGAAAAGAAATTAAAGAAAGATATCAAGTTTGAATGGACACCTGAATGTTAGGAAATCCTGGACATTTTAAAGGAAAAGATGGTAACTGCCCCTATCCTAGTATTCCCTGACCGGAATAAGGAGTTTCATGTTCATGTCGATGCATCTTGCATTGCTTTAGGTGTAGTATTGGCTCAGTCAGGTGAAGGTAATATTGATCACCCTATTGCTTTTGCAAGTATAAAATTGTCCACAGCAGAAAATAATTATACTACGATAGAACGAGAAGGTCTAGCTATGGTTTATGCCTTGTAGAAGTTTCGACATTATTTGTTAGGATCTCATTTTAAGATGTTCACTAACCATTCTGCTTTGAAGTATTTGGTTAACAAGCCTGTGTTAGGTGGAAGGATATGCAAATGGATGATTTTATTTCAGGAGTATGACTTTGAGATCATAGTTAAGCTAAGAAGACGTAACCTGGGGCTTGACCACTTGTCGAGGCTTGAATCAGGAGAAGAACCCACTAGTTTGGATGAAGGTCTTCCTGATGCCCAATTGTTTCCCATCTAGATGGTTGATGACTATTTTCAGGATATTTTTCAGTACTTGTCTACAGGTTTTGCACCCTCTGAGATGACAACACAGCAGAAGAAGCAGCTGGTGGTTAGAGCAGCTGACTTTACCTTGATAGCAGGACAGCTATATAAGATGGGACCAGATGAAATACTGCGCAGATGTGTCTTGGAGCATGAAAAGCCATTGATTCTGGTTGAGGCACATTCTGGAGAAGCAGGAGGTCATTATGTAGGAAAAGTTATAGCACAGAATATTCTGACAGCAGGACTGTGGTGGCCTACAATTCATAAGGATGTAAGAGAGTATTGCCACAGCTGCGATATCTGTCAAAGTATAGGCAAACCATCCAGGAAGGATGAGATGCCTCTGGTTTCACAGGTAAATTTGCAAGCATTTGATAAGTGGGCTATTGATTTTGTTGGACCAATCAATCCCCCTGCAAAGAAATATGGAGCAAGATACATTATTACAGCAACTGATTACCTTACTCGTTGGGCCGAAGCTCAACTAGTCAAGGACTATAGTGTTGCTACAACTACGAAGTTCATCTTTGATAATATTTTGTCAAGGTTTGGATGTCCTATAATTCTTATGAGTGATCAAGGATCACATTTTCTCAATAAGACTATTGAAGCATTGACTGAAGAATTTCAAGTATATCATCAGTAGAGTACCGCCTACCATCCTCAAGAAAATGGAACTGTCGAAGCCTTTAACAAGATTCTTGAGCACGCTCTGACAAAGGTTTGCAATGTTAACATAAATTATTGGGATCTTAGAATTCCAACAATATTATGGGCTTATAGAACCACTTGCTAGAAGTTGACAAGCCATATACCTTGTAGGCTGGTATATGGATAAGAAGCAGTTATGCCTATGGAATACATTGTTCCTAGAATCAGAATATCTGCCTTCACAGAGATGGATGATCCAGATAGGTTGAATGAAAGGTTGGTAAAGATACTAGAACTAGAAGAAGACAGATTCATTGCAAGTTTCCAGTAGCAAGTGCAGAAATCTAGAGAAAAAGCATGGCATGATAGACACATTAAGAAGACGCAATTCCAGCTTGGTGATCTTGTGCTCTTGTATGATAGTAAATTCATGAAGTTCCCAGGTAAGATCAAGACACATTGGAAAGGACCATACATAGTTCAGAAAGTTAATGATGGTGGCGCAGTTTAGTTAGTTAAATTGAATGGAGAAATTTTACCCTCCACAGTGAACGGAAGTAGATTAAAGAAGTACAGAGACAAGCCTATACCCTCTGATCAGACATAGTACCAAGAAGAAGAGTTGAAGTACCAAGAAAAGTTGAAATTGGGTACTATACTATAATAAAGCTGTTCTCAGAGAGCTGTGGCAGATTGCTGGAAGTGTCGAAGGTTGTGGAAGAAACTCTGTCGAAGGTCGCATATTCGATGCTCTATCGAAACTGGCATCAGGATGTGTTGAAGGTCCTTCTGGTGGTGACACTGAAGCAGAGTGTCCCAGGATGAGACACTAGTGAGTCTTAGGGGCATGTTGGGGCTTGACATTCAAGGTCCTTTATTTTGGCAACTCCACGGTTTTGGTGCAAAGCTTGTAAGCGGAGATGCGACCCAAAATAGTCTTAGGGGGTGTCGGGGTTGGGTCGAAGCCCCTCTTTTTGTAAATGACCCATGGTTTAAACTCATGGTTTTTAAGCCCATGGTTTAAGCCCATGGTATTGTAATAGTGCACTTGTATAAATAGGCACTTATGTAAAGGAGTTAGGTTAGGCTTTTGAGACTTTTACGGTATGATGATTTGATGCAAAGGAAGAAAGGCCTGTTTTAGGGTTTAAGGTTAAGTCCCAACTGAGTGCGTGGATGACCTCTATAGCTGAGTGCGTAGAGGGTTTTTGTAAGAAGGTTAAGTCCTAGCTGAGTGCGTGGATGACCTCTATAGCTGAGTGCACAGAGGGTGTAGGAAGAAAGGTGTTGTAGCTGAGTGCGCAGCTTAGGACTGCTGAGAAGATATACAACTGAGTGCACAGATCAAAACTGTGTGTTTGTAAAAGGTTGAATATAACTGCAGTTCTGTGGACGTAGCCCCTACACTGGGGGTGAACCACGCATATCTTTTGTTGTGGTGGTTTCTGTTATTTTGTTTCTATTTTATGCATTTGATAAGTAGGTGAATGGTAAAGTGAGATATACTGTTAAGTAATAACTTCGCTGTGAATTCCCAGTTAAGGGTTAAGCAAGTAACTATCTGTTTATCTAAACTGTGAAGCTATTTAAGTGAACGTCGAAGATTTATATTGCATATTTATTCTTTGTTAAGGCTAAAGGTACAGTAATATCCCTCTTCTTCTTACAGAAACATGATTTTGCGGCACCCCATAGCTGTTTCAGGTGAGACTGCAACCTGTTCGTAGGTTGTTGTCGAAAGGGCCAACACTGTGGGTCTTTTTGTTGGTGTGAAGATAAAAGGATAAAACCCGGGTCTGCCCATAGCCCAACAATTCTGAATCTTTAACGTAAAATCAACCAATTCTGTAAAACTTGAGCAACTAACTGCTTTTTTCCTTGAAAGATGTCTTCTTATAAGGCCAAAGATGTAAAAAAAATTGGTCCACTTCTTCAAAGTAATACTATGAGAATTATTGAAATGTTTGTTGCTTCATTCCATTTTAAACCAAGACCAAAATTTCCTTATGAGTACAAATAAAGTTAGATTTGGTGTTAAGATTGATATCCACTTCTTGTGACTTGGATATTCTTGGTAAAAATGAGGGTATGGAGTGGGGGGGTTGTCCAAAATGACCTTGTAGGGTGAATTTTTGGTAGAACTATGATAGGTGCTATTGTACTACCTTTATGCAAGGGGGGTGTAGGGGGGGTGGGGGGGAACTACTAAAACCAATGGTCATATTAGTCAATGTAAAACCCAATGGCTAACAATATTTTTATGGTCAAAACCTAAAAACCTCTATTACTTGTTATTAACTCCAATATCTCAAGTCCTACAATATCCAGAAGTATTATTCCATGCATCATCATCATGGACATCGACGTTGTCATCATCATCATCGATACCATATGGTACATCAACATCATCTTGATCGCCATCCTCATTATCATCATCATCATCAACATCAAGTACATCATCAACAAAATCATCGTCATCATTGTCATTATGGTCATGCATATTCCATTAGTGTTCTTAATCACTCATCGTCATTAGGATTCATGTCATGTGATTGTTAAGGTAATTCATATGTCGTTACAATCATTTCAATGATAATACGGTTGTTTAGATGTCATTACAGACATTTAGGTGCCATTAGAATCAATTAGGATCCAAAATTGATACCACATGCATAATAATCATTGACATCCACATCATCATCATCATCATACAATAAATCAACATCATTGTCATTATTGTAGTCATCATCAATGTCATCATCAATATAATTGTGATAATCATGAGCAAGGAGCCATACTACCTCACAAGAATGGATGATATAATCTTATACTTATCAAATCATATCCATACGCTCCATCATAATTATCGTAATGCATCATCGTCACATTGTTAGGTACAATCATATTCCATTACGGTTTATCAAATGTTATTGGGGACACTAAAATGCCATTAGAGCAATTTAGGTTCCATTAAGGTAATTTACCCCTCATTAGGATTAAGCATGATCCAAAAGTGCCATGATTACGATCATTTAGGTGACACTATGATAAATCAAGATCCAAAAGTACTGTCACTTGAATCATGATCATCGACATTGACATTGATATATCTGACATTATGTCAGACGTTTCCCGAACACAATTCCTAGCTCTAAACCTAGTGCAATTCCTAGCGCAGTTCCTTTCGAAATTTTTGGCATTATTCCAGGTACTATACCTGGATTTATACCTGGCGCTATGTTGGATGTTTTCTAGGTGCAACTCCTGAATCTATACTTGGTGCTATGTTGGAGGTTTTTCCTACCAAAATTCATGGCACAATTCCTATCACTAACCCTGGATTAATATATGGTGCTATGTTATTCATGACATTTTTTTGGAGGCTATTCTTGGCATTATATGGGATGATTTTGTAGATGCTAATTGGGACATTAATTGGGATTCTATTTGGGATGATAATTGTGATGTTAATTGGGACATTGATTGGGATTCTAATTAGCATCCAAAATAGTGCCAACTTTTAAAAAGGGACGATAATTGGGATGTTAATTGGGATGCTAATTGGGACGCTTATTGGGATTCTAATTGGGATGCCAATTGGCATGCTAATTGGGATGTTAATTGGGATGCTAATTAGCATCCAAAATAGTGCCAACTTTTAAAATGGGACACTAATTGGGATGCTAATTGGGACGCTAATTGGTTTCTAATTGGGATGTTAATTAGGACGTTAATTGGGATTCTAATTGGGATGTTAATTGGGATGCTAATTGGGATGTTAATTGGGATGCTAATTAGTGTCCAAAATAGTGCCAAATTTTAAAAAGGGATGCTAATTGGGATGCTAAATGGGATGCTAATTGGGATGCTTATTGGGAATCTAATTGGGATGCTAATTGGGACGCTAATTGGGACGTTAATTAGTATGTTAATTAGCATCCAAAGCAGTGCCAACTTTTAAAAAAGGGTGCTAATTCGGATGCTAAATGGGACACTAATTGAGATTCTAATTGGGACTCTAACTAGGATGCTAATTGGGATGTTAATTAGGATGCTAATTAGTGTCCAAAATAGTGCCAACTTTTAAAAAGTGACACAAAAAACGCCATTAAAAGCGCCATCCCATGGAAAAATGTCCACTTTGTCCAAAAAATGGTGAAAAGTACACTAAAAGAGACTCTAATCACAGGATTTTTTTGTAGTGTATCCACCGTTAATGACACCAATTGTGGAATAAATTCCCAATATTTAGCAATAAATGCCATGAATTTTCTAGAAGAAGAGGGGATCACACCACCTCAAGTCACCATCGTAGAAGAAGAGAACAATAAGAAGTTATACCAGGGCCAAAGTCGAGGAAGAAGAAAAGGTTGGACCCTCGAAAACCGGAGGATAATATTCCACTGCTCGAAAGGGTTTCACTATCGACGAAATCCATGGGTATATCCCACCTCGGAAGGTGGATGCACCACAAGTAAAAATATTAAAGAACCATCGGTATTTGGTAAAGATGTCGATGTCACCAAAAGGCATGCACACCACGCTAAACATTGTTCCCTTCTTTACAAAGATGAACTACATTGATCATGACCTGTTGGTGTATGCAGAATGCACAACTGAGCCATATGAGTCGCAAGAAAAAGGTGAGGGAGGATTGGTTATTTGCACGCCACAGGAGTGTGCCATGGGGTTGTAGCGGTAGGGGCTGTTAGGCCTCACGCATATGGCACATTTTGGTCACCTAACAGAGGTGAACACATGCATGAAGCATCTATTGGCTTGCTTCCATGAAGGATATTTGTGGCTTAATACCAAAGTACTAGTTATAATTGTGTTTATTTCAAGGATTACAGGGTTTCCTATGAAGGGGGTTGACCCGTCACAGTACTTTCGCGGAAAGGAAAATGAAAAACTAATAGCGGCCAAGTTGAAGAAGAAATATGATGTTGTCCAAGAAAATAGGGCCTATGTTATTATCTCAATAAATTAAAGAGATTTCCGATTCGCAACCAAGATATTGGCTATAAAAATGGTAAGGAAAAACTGATCGAACCAATGTACTTCTAGAGTCATTGCGTGCATGGAGTAGTGTGCAGAGGGAGTCCAAATGAAATGGTCACTCTTTGTGTTAAATTAACTAACAAAGGACACAATGTTAGCCTAGGAAGTTAAGGGACCCTTTACCTATTCTTGGTTGTTGATTTTAATTAGACTTGTGGGGTGGATGGAACCGATGCACTATCAAGGTATCGATGTAGAAGTCGCCTAGGCATGCATGGGAGCACGGTACCAAAACTTATGGTGGATCAATGAGAGGGAGCACCAGATTGATTGCATTATCTATTTCTATCTATAATGGGATGCATTGTGGAAATTTATGTGCATCTGAGGAGGCATCTATGAAATACCAGTGGATTGCATGATTTTGGATGGGACCGCACACCATCCACATTAAATCACGCAGAGATAATGAGAAGAAATGGTTCACTACAACGTACAAGTTGATGGATGAGGAGGCTGAGTCCATCATTGCTAAGTGGAATGCCGAGTGGAAAGTCCCAGTTAGTGTCGAGAACCTATCAAACACTGCGGAGGGTCCCCCACCTGACGCACTGGTAGAGCAGGAAAAAACATAAAAAAGTGATCAACAATCGTAGGAGTCTTCCAAGACTCCAATGGAGTTTGAGGCAGAAAAACAGTTTGGGGAAGGAAGAAAAATAAGAATATATGAGTAGGGCGAAGGGAGCAGTGCTCCAAGGATGGCTAATGATCAGGTGAGTCGTATCATCACTACAATAAACACGGTGAACGCTGAGAGTGAAGCACAGTTGAAAGACCACTCAATTGGGTTCTTTCACAAAGTAAAGAATTTGTTAAAGTCCTTGATAAATGCGGTACTAGAGAATATTCTACAAGCCGACATGATAAAAAGAATGGTGGATATCAGCACCGAAAAGAGAGTATGCATCGTGTAAATTCCACCATGTGTGATGGATTCTAGTAGTGAGGATGTTGACACTACAATGCACCCATTTGACACTATCAGTTTCGATGTCAACGAGTTTCCCACACAAGTGCTTGTATGGTTGTATAAGATCGCAAGCTAGGAGCTCACTGACTGAGAAGCCATTGTATGTGATCACCTTGTCAAATTATAGGAGAAAGTGGAATATGTGAATGTAGAGATTAAGCGAATAAAGGAAGTGTAGGAAGCAGAGTTGAGGTCTAAGGAAAAATATTTGGATGAGAGAGCACGTGTGGAGAAGGCTATTGCAGTTGCATGTCAGGAAATCCTTGACATCATGGGAAAAATGTTCACAGAGGTAAATATTTTGCACCTTGGGTAAATCATCACAGACTTGAAATGAGAAAATCGTGGAGAAAATGATGAGCTACAAGCACAAGAAGTTCCAAGTACGCCACAAGAACAAATTGAAGAGTGCAAAGGGAAGACTATGAGAAGATGGAAAAGACATTTGGAAATGAAAGCACACAATTCTGGATGAGTGTGGTTCAAGATGAGTAACTACAATAGCTAAGCACACACCTCCATGAAGCAAAGGTGCAAATAACAATAATGTGAGAATCTTTTAAGATGATTCCACTATTGGTGGAGGTGAGCAAAGTCACAAAATTGAAGGCACTTCAGCAGATATCAAACAAGGCACGATAGAGACATCAACGCCAAACAACCCAGTTGGATGAAATCCATAACATCAGTAAGAATTTGATGCTAAATGTTGTGAACAAATTGCAATATACGCATGAGGGCCATATACAAGTGGCTGAGAAGATGGAAGACAACCCAATGACGTAAGATGCAGAATATTTCGTAGACTTTTGCACATGGATGAAGGAAGCAGTTGATGAGGTCAAAAATGAATACGGTGACTTCAAGGTCTGGATCAACACATATACCATTTCTAGTTGATGTGGATCGAGGATGAACAACAATATTTTTAGAAAAGAGGACTACAGAGAAATAAAAATTATACATTTAAATCATTAAACAATATGCAAAACACATTAAACAAATTACAAGAGAGACATCGATATAACATGGTTCACCCCAAATATTGGGTATGTCCACACAGAAATTTCCAGTCCTTTATATTATTCCATCCAGTAAGATGAAGTAATACAACTTGCAGTGACCCCGCTTCACTTCCTCTTCACACTCTCATAGTATCTCTCACACAATCACAGAGATTGTTTACAATGCTACAATACAATACAATACGCAACTGTATTACAATGATTTCTTTTATAGGGGAAATACCATGGGAAAATACTTCGGGTCACCCAATACCATGGGTTTGCAAAACTGTTGGCCAACACACTCCCCATCCCCCCTAGACCCCTGCGGGGGGGCTATGCCCCCCCGCACCCCCTGAATGGGATGAGTGTACAATACGAATGATCAATAACATCTCTAGATCTAGAAGATCAGGATCCAAAACCAACAAAGATCGTGTTGGGGACCTGTTGGAAGATAGTTTGGATGCACAAGGTGCGATAGTAGCAAAATTTAAAGAACATTTCCCAAGGAGAATAAGTTGACAAGGGTCAGCTTATTTGCATTTTTGGTACTTTTGGTCAGAATTAGTTAGATTTTTAGTTAGATGTGGACCATTTTGTGAAGGCACGAGCCTATATAATAAACTAGGAATGTAGTAGAAGATCATCCTCTTTTTGGGAATCATCATATGTTCTGCGAACTGTTTTGCTGAAGCTTGGTCTAAGGCTGTCGAACAGGATATGTATTTTGGAAATATTTTTTGACCTGCTAACTAATATGACATGGATGGATGATGATGGAAATCTTGTGTCTTTTTTTCTATGACTTTGAGTTTGTTGTTTCTATAGCCTGAATGATGAGATATAACTAACTAAATGATGCAATCTAATCCTGTGATGGTTTATGTTTATGAATGATGAGATGTATTTGGATAAATAATGAATCCATACTTGTTGATCTCTTTGTGGAATGAATAAACTGATGCGAATAATAATGAATGATGTGACTGGTGATGAAAAATTTGTGTTAACGTGAAAACTCTCCTGTGGATCTCTGGCTAGCACTGCGATAGGGAAAGAACAAGTTGTGCAAGTCCTCCTCTTTATTTCAGAAACTTTTTCCTGTAGCCTTCCCTCAAGCATCTTGGGTGAGATTGCATTTGCTTCATAGGTGTTGCTGGATAGGGTAAAACCTATCTACTCTGGTGTTTAGGGAGTTACATAGAAGAGGGGTGTCGAAAGAGTGTTAATCCACGTCGACAGAGTTGTGTCAACATAGCTATGTAAGCCTACATGAAGTGTATTTGATTCATTAACTAAAATAGAGAAATTTTGTTGGTGAGCCACTCTGATTTTTGTGTTTTTCATCTTTTATCTATTCTTTATATCAACAATAGTCTTTTTTTAAATGTATATTTCATTTTTTTTAGAATTTTTTTTACTTATCATTATTGATGGAGAGCCCATAAATGATGGTTAATTATCAAAGTGACCAATGGGGGTTGGAAATACTACAAGGAGTATATTTCCTATTTGAAATTTTTATGTGCATTGTTTTGGAGATGTCAATGTAATAAGAATGTGAATCCTTGTACCATAAGTGTTATTATTTAATTGGAGAAATGGTGTATATATCACTGAAGTGTTCATGATCCATCTCAGAGTGGGAGTTGTATCCTAGATAATTTATGTTGATGCTTAAATTCCATTGATTAACTTGTGGTTGTGACTATGTGATTTGAGTTGACACATAAGATATGTAGGCCAAACTTGTAATTGTATGTTGAACCAAAATCACTGTATTGTATACATCTTGTTCATACTTTATGTCACTTACTCAAAACTGTAGATTCCAAGGACATCACTACCATTCAAGTTTGGATAGTTTGAGGAAGACACCAATGCTTTTCATCTTCAGAAGTGTTTTTAGGTGTTCAATGACGTTATCATGTAATAGACATTGATATGTCTCTGTTGTTCATTGTATACTCTTAGGACTATTTATATCATCCAATTCACATCAAAATTTAGATCTGGAAAACACCATCAACTTACCTTTATTTATACCATCATCATAAGTCCTATCACTTTGTAGCATGCATCAATATACAATTGAGCAGTCAATAATGTTAATACAATGTTGTATGTGATTGTATATTGATACTACTTATAAATCATTTATCACATACATAATTATTACATATACTGCATATACTCATGCATACCTTGTTACAGTGAGACCATCCTTAGGCTGAAGCAAAACTTGGGTTTGTAATGAACTGCAATCTCTGTGGAAACTTCACAGGAAATCTTCGTCTATTCCCAAAACACTTTGGTGGAAATTTACAAGAAGGTAGAAACATGCCTCAAAATTCAAACAATAGCAAAAATACCTCAATAAAAAGGGACTGTAAAGAGGAAGAAGAGAAAAATTGGTTTTGCAAAAATGGACTATGGAAAACCCAAAAATTGGGCTGAAAAAGTGAATGCTACCACCATCGAAATCCTCAGTTAATAGTCTTCTTCCACTTGCCTCATTCAGTCGACTTCAAGGGATGGTGTAAGATTAATTTTGTATTTTTGTTTATTATAATTTGAATTTAAATTTGGATTTGAATTTTATTTATTACTTTATTCAAGATCCATAATCCACTTAGGTTACGACACACAACAATTCATAAGAGTGTGTGTCCACAAGTCATTTGAATTTTTGACTTCAAATTTGTCATACAAGCCCTTCCTTCAAGGGTCAAACCTTACCAAATATTTGTACGTAGGGTGTCCACTACATCGTCAAGGGTGCCATCATTACTTCTTCATATGTATTCCTTTTTCACGTCATTAAGCTCATAGAGTATCCACCCTATTAGTAATAATTTTATTCTTGCAGGAGTTGGAATTATGACCGAATATATTTTAAGGATTTCTTCGACTTGGCAGGTTTGCAAGAGAAAAAAGTTTACAGATTTTCGAGCAAAAAAATATGAAAGAAAACTTTATTAAATTTATGGGCCAATGATATATTGTTGAAAATATAAAAGTGGCTTAAAAGTTTAAATTATAAAAATAAGGATTTTAGATTTTTATAAAAACAAGATTTTGTTTGATAGAAATAACAAAAATATTTGCAAAAGTTTATTGGCCTAAAGCCAATCTCCAAGCACTAAGCACTAGGTCGAATGGGGTCCACCAGACATCAATGCACACCAAGTCAAATACTACCAACAAAGTTCAAGCGCCAAGCTCCCAAAGAGTGCACATGTTGTTCCTTGATAAACCTTAAAACGGTTAGTGTATATAAAATGCAAAAGGACACGCCTTCCTTTGCATGTAGGATTATTACAACCATAATTAAAAAAAAACTCGTACGACATGACATATTTTATAAATGAAAGAGTTCGTGGAGGCTCTTGTGTTAGAATTCCAAGGAAATTCGGTATGCGTGCAGAAAGTTACAACTTCATAGTTGGAGGTTTTTTCCCATGACATGGAGTTTGTAGAAGTGTTTTCTATCGAAAAATTTCAAATATCATCTACCGTGGTGCTATCACCACTTTGACCTAGAATTCGATTTTGTGGGGTTTTCTTTCATTTATGAGTACGAAGAACTTGAAATTGCATACGTTGATAGAAGGAAGAATGGCCAAGTTCAAAAGTCACTAGAGATTATGTCATCTTAGACCATCAGCTCTCATGCAAAACATGACCCACCTACTCCATATGAGTTGTTCAATCGCCCGAAAATTATTAATGAAGTCTTTGATGAAGAGAATGGTGTTGTTTCTTTATGAATTTGATCTTCATTTGTGGTATGGAAGATATAAATTTGTAGGTCATAGTGGGTACGATTTGGGGATTAATGCTCCAAGTTTTTCAAGTTTTTCCTAGATCAAATTGATCCATATACTGGAATGGAGTGGTCGATTGCTTGGATAGATCTAAACGACAACTCCCAAAATAATAGAGCAGAGCAGTAAGAGGAGGTCATTGGACCAAGTTCTTTTAGAGTTTTATTCCACGAAGAAACAGGAGGGAAAAACCATGTTGAGTTTTAACAAGAGGTTTGCAAGCTTTTATTATAATGTGCCAAAAGAAAATAAACCATTAGAAGGTGTTGCTAAATTGAATTATGCATCAACCTTCTGTCCTGAATTGTCATTATTTATTTTGGAGAGAAAGTCAATCACATTGCAGCGTATATTTATTGATTCATTAGAGGTTTAACACAATCTTAGAATGTCCAAATAAATTTCAAACCAAGTGTTAAGAACCCGTGTCAAGCCCCCTCTTTATTTTGTTGGTATATTTTGTCGGATGCATATGCTTTGTAAGTCGTCCCATTAATATGCTGTATTATCCCACATTCATGGGGAGTAAGTAATAGTTGTTAAGTCATCCAGTTAATAGGTTGGAATATCCCACATTCATGTGGAGTAATAGTTGTTTAGATTAGACTTAGTATATAAGTATGTGTTGAGGCTAATGAAAGCATCAAAGAGTTATTTTGTATTGAGCTTGCTCAAAGTAGGTTTCCCCCTCGAAGTGGCACGCGATCAATAAAATCTCTTTTGTGCTACAATATTTCTGTCATATCGTGCAATTTTATTGTTCATTGCAGGAGGTTCTCCACATCGGGTATCAGAGCACTTTCTTGGGCTCGTTGGGTGGAATTTCAGGAAATTTTTTTTTCTCTGTCGTGCTTCCTGGCGTTGTGAGCCTTACAGTTGTTCTTCTTCTTGCAGCAATATTATTCATCCGGATCAAGGATTAAACCGTATCTGCTTAACTGTGGGAAGTACTTGGGCATAGCCCTAAAACTGATTGTGAGGAGTACCACAGGAACCCCAAAGTAGCTGGCCATTGAGAGGACCTACCAAGTGAAAAGGGCAACGACCCCCACCAGATTGACTAGATTCCCATCCATGAGGAAAACCAAAGAGCTGTCGTTTTTGGCCAAGCGGTTAGTAGTTTTACCTGCACCGTGAAGTGAGGGGTACTGCCCCAATACTCAAGCCTGAGACAGCCTTGGTGGCTGAGTGACTATCTTTGAACCAATAGGAAGTCAAATATACCTGGGGTCCATCTCTATTTACATTTGATAACGTGCAAAATTTCAGAATTGTCACAGATCATTTACTCCATTTCTTGTTGATAAAACACAGCTTCTAGCACCGCCACAGATCTGTTTTTCAGCCATATCTTCCTTGATTTAGCTCTGTTTCCCTTGAAATTCACTGTCACCCCCGTAATGCCATTCTGCATATTCCTTCATTGAGGACCCTATCCCCCATTTTACTTCCTCAAGGCCAAAATTCCACATTTGTCAATTTTTAGGGTTTGTCATAACTTCTTTGATTCTCACCCAATCGCCTTCAAATATTTCCATGGTGTTCGTTTCCTATTTCTGCTTCATTGTCCCTCTCTGACAAATTTTCCAATTCCTTCATCCCACCTCTAAAATTCACATTTTCTTCTTCTTGTCCCTAAAAAAGTGTCCAAAACCCCGTAAAACCCTAATTAACTCCCCAAATTTTCCCAAATAAAAAATCTCATTTTCTAAAACCCTCTCCTTTTTTGTTTTTCTACCCCATTAGAGGAAATTTGGGGTCTAAAATGGGCCTTATAAGAAAATGCGCCAACAATAAATTTTGTGAGTTTGAATTCAAGAACCAATAGAATTTCAATAAAATGAGTTAACCATAATGGTTGAATTGACACATTTGTCATAAAAGAAAACTACTTATTTTGTTCGTATTTTCGACATATCTCCCTGTGTTTTTAATCAAATTTCAAGAGGGAGAGCTCGTTGGATATGGAATTTAATTCCGCATCCAATGAGTACCCACACTGCACACTTTTGATGGATCCCTCTACCCCAAAAACAAGAAATACTTGAAAAAACATGATAATGATGTCATCATCACATTTTTTCAGGTATTTCTTGTTTTTCGGGTAGCGGGGTCCATCAAAAGTATGCATTATTTTTATGATGTTTAGGATCCCATAGATGATGACAGTGACATTCAACAACTTCCTGCTCTAGAGGACCAACCAAATATATCTCTTCATGCCTTAGCCGGAGTCACCACCCCACAAACCATGCAGGTCAGAGGGTTCTTCAAAAAACTCCCTCTTACAATCCTCATTGATTCTGATATCACTCACAACTTCATTGACCCAAGGATTGCCAAACAGGTTGATTGTTTCATCCATCCTTGCTCCAACTTTGAATTCATGATTTTCAATGGGGGCACCTTACCTTGGAAAGGGATGTGTCGTAATATTTGCATATCTATGGGGGATTATAACTTGCTCTCTGACATGTTTGCCTTGCCCTTAGGTGGATGTGATGTGGTTTTGGGTGCTCAATGGTTACGCACACTTTGACCTATTTTATGGGATTTTGCTGAACTTTGGATGCAGTTTTCAATCAATGGTACCAAACACACATTGTGGGGATTACAACCAGGGTCTCCCAGCCTCATCAGTTCGCATTGCATGGAAAAAATTCTTAAGAAAAGTTCACCTGGTGTCATTTCTCAGCTCCATTTCATTCAGATGCAACCTTCAACAATATCAACTACTCCATTGGATCTCCAACAAATTTTGGATCGATATGCATGTTTGTTTGTTGAGATACTGGGATTGCCACCTTCTCGACCCGAGGAACATCGTATTCCACTCCTTCCTGGAAGTGTCCCTCCCAACATCAGGCCCTATCGCTACCCATTTCACCACAAGACAGAAATTGAGATGCTTATTTGCGACTTATTGAAGCAAGGTGTAATTCGCCATAGCACTAGTTCCTTCTCTTCACCAGTCCTTCTAGTCTGGAAAAAAGATGGGTCATGGCACCTTTGCATCAAATTTCGAGCACTTAATCACATCACAATCAAGGATAAGTTTCTCATTCCTGTTGTTGATGAGCTTCTGGATGAGCTCCATGGTGCTCATTTTTTCTCCAAGTTGGATCTTCGTTCTGGTATCACCAAATTCAGGTCCATGCAGATGATATCCCTAAAACAGCTTTCTGCACACATGATAGCCATTATGAATTTTTGGTCATGCCATTTTGCCTCAAAAATTCCCCTTCCACATTCTAGGCATTAATGAATAAAATATTTCGGCCATACTTGTGAAACTTCATTCTAGTCTTCTTTGGTGATATCCTCATCTATAGTAAAACCTAGGATGAGCATCTCCAACATCTGGATCTTGTACTGCAACTTGTCTGTGATCATCATCTCTGTGTCAAACAATCTAAATGTGTTTTTGGGTAGAAGGAAGTAGAGTATCTCGGGCATATTGTTTCAGCACAAGGGGTTCATGTCGATCCTGCCAAAATCGATGCCATGAACAATTGGCCACCTCCTTAGACCTTGAAGAGCCTTCGTAGGTTTTTGGGACTTATTGGCTACTACCGTAAGTTTGTCAATGATTATGAGAAGATTGCAAATCCATTAACAACTCTATTGAAAAACGATGCTTTTAATTGCATGGACACCTGCTGATGAGTGTGCATTTGAGAAATTGAAACAAGCTATGTGTACCACACCTGTTCTAGCTATGCTTGATTTTTCCAAGCCCTTCACTATTGAGAGTGATGCTTGCGACAATGGACTTGGTGCTGTCCTCCTCTAGGATGAACATCCCATTGCATTCACCATCAAATCCCTATATGGTAAGAATTTAGCTGCCTCTACATATGAGAAGGAAATGATGGCTATTTTTCATGCTGTATAGAAGTGGCGTCCATACCTCTTAGGGAATCATTTTTTCATCAAGACTGATCACTAGAGTCTGAAATATTTCCTGGAACAATGAGTCTCATCCCCAACACAACAAAAATGGGTTAGAAAACTCATGGGTTATGAATACAAGATCACTTACAATAAGGGTAAGGACAATCTTGTGGCGGATGCTCTTTCTTGTACATTTGATGACCATGCTTCTCTTTCAGCTATTTCTATGCCTATTCCAAATTGTTACAATCTGTTCAGCAAGGCTATGTCAATGACTCTTCCTTATCTCAAATCATCCAATAGTTGGCCAGTAATCCTTCTCTTGTCCCACATTACTCTTGGGATGGTTCGTCTCTGAGATACAAGGGTCACTTGGTGCTTCCCCAGAGCACAAATATTCACCAGAATGTCTTCTATGAACTCCATGCTTCTCCAGCGGCAGGGCACTCTGGGTTCCTCAAAATGTATGATCGGGCACAACATAACTTATTTTGGAAGGGGATGAAACAGGAAATTCAACAGATGGTCACTGAGTGTGATACCTTCCAGTGCCACAAGGGTGAAACTACACTCCTCCCTGGATTTCTCAAACCCTTGCCCATCCCTACAAGGATTTGGACAGATATTTCGATGGATTTCATCGATGGGCTCCATAAATATGGAGGGAAGACCATAATATTGGTTTTGGTTGATCAACTCTCCAAATATAGTCATTTTTGTGCTCTCAGTCATCCATATACTGCCTCCTTAGTCGCACAAATTTTCATGGACCAGATATTCCATCTTCATGGCATCCCTTCTTCCATTTTCTCAAACCGCGACGCAACTTTCACGAGTCATTTTTGGATGGAACTCTTTTTCCTCACTGGAACCAAACTGAAAATGAGTTCAGGATATCACCCACAAAAACATGGTCAAACTGAAGTCACCAACAAATGCTTGGAAACTTATCTTCGTTGCTTCACCTTTGAACAACAACATTAATGGGAAAAGTGGCTCCCTCTTGCTAAATGGTGGTACAATAATTCCTACCATACTGCATCTAAAATGACTCCATATGAAGCTATTTATGGGCAGCCACCCCCAATGCTCCTTCTATACACCCTCCATAGTTCACTAGTTTAGGAAGTTGACATGGTTTTGTGAAACCATGATCAAATTCTCCACATTTTGTAAGAGAATCTTCGCATGGAAAGAAATTGCATGATGTAGCAAGCCGATCAACATCGTTCTGAGTGCACCTTTTAAGTCAGTGATATGGTTTTTCTTCATTTGCATCCTTACAAGCAATCCTCCCTAAAACTCAAAGGGCATCAGAAACTGGGTCCAAAGTTCTATGGGCCATATAAAGTTCTTCAAAAGATTGGGTCTATTGCTTATAAATTGGAACTTCCTCCTTCTTCTCGCATTCACCCAATCTTTCATGTCTCTTATCTCAATAAAGTGATTGGCAACAACATCAGAGCACAAACTATTTTACCAGAGCTGGATACGGAAGGATCCATCATTTTGGAATCGGAGGCCATCCTCAATAAGTGCACTTGTTAGCTTCACTCTCGGGCCATAACATAGGTCTTAATTCAGTGGCATGGCATGCAACCAGAGGATGCTACATGGGAACCGCTCCTTCAGATTCAGCAATAGTTTCCAATCTAAATCTTTGAGGAAAATATTTTTCTAAGAGGGAGGGGATGTTAAGAACCCATGTCAACCCCCCTCTTTATTTTGTTGTTATATTTTGTCGGACGCATATGCTTTGTAAGTCGTCCCATTAGTATGATGTATTATCCCTCATTCATGGGGAGTAAGTAATAGTTGTTAAGTCATCCAGTTGATAGGTTGCATTATCCCACATTCATGTGGATTAATAGTTGTTTAGATTAGAATTAGTATATAAGTATGTGTTGAGGCTGATGAAAGCACCAAATAGTTATTTTGTATTGAGCTTGCTCAAAGGAGGTTTCCCCTTCGAAGTGGCGCACGATCAATAAAATCTCTTTTGTGCTCCAATATTTCTGTCATATCGTGCATTTTGATTGTTCATTGTAGGAGGTTCTCCACACCAAGACAGACATGATGAAAAGGAAAAGGAATTATAATTGTTTGAGAAACATGAACAAAAAGAACTTTCCCTTCCTTCCAATTCTATTTTTGTGAGAAAGAAGATAAACATCCCAATGATGTACATGAAGAATGTTAGAATCATTTGTTTTATGAAAATTGGAATAATCCTGTCATAAATTCTGTTAGTGATGATTTTATAGAAGTTTTCATCCTACCTGTATATGATGAATATGAGGATGATTACTTGGATTATGTACCCAAACAGACAACTAAATATTTTTTAAATTCAGGGCCTATAAGTGAAGAAAGTATGATTGTAATACATGACCAAACGGATGAAAACAGAGATGATAGTGACTGTGATGAAAATGGCTGTTTGCCTTTCTGTTATTCTTCATTTCAATTGCTGAGACATATACTTAAAATCTCTAATCAAAAACAGAAATTTGAGGTAATGGAAAATTTTATGAACTTTTTAGAAGTGGAAGATGAGAAGGATGAACAATTATGCAATCAATCTCAACATGTGGAAAAATTAGCGGTTTGTGATGAAGGATTGAATCACAAAGAAGAAGATGAGGGTTCTCCAATGAATGTTTCTTCACATTTTTCAAATTCAGAAATTTTGGGTCAAGAAGGACTTTGTTAGCTGGATTCATTTGAAAAATAGAATGATAATTATTTTGAAACCTCTGAAAATAATGAAGTTGTAGAATCGGAAATTTTAAATGAGGTTGTGGATATCTCATTTGAGAATTGTCATGAGAATTCCCTTCAAGATTTAAAAAAAAAAACAGTTTGATAGTTTGCAAGAGGAGTTTCATTTTGAGCAGTCTTGTAATGACAAACAAGTGATCAAGTATTTTGAAAGTAGTCATTATTTTTACAATCCAGTGGCTGAATACATGGATAAATTTTTCAGTTGGGATAGTTTGTTATGTGTTTGCAATAAGGATCAAGTCTTTTATCATAGCATGTTACTATTATGTTCCTATGTTCTAATTTTAATCAAGAATGATGAGGAAGTTTATATATTGGATCAGTTGCTTGATTGGTTTCATTGGAATTCACAGTTTACTTGATTGGGCATTGGTGCTCGGTTAAGTAGGGTAGGTAGGTGTGAATAATATCTACATGGTGAGCATTTATTTCGGAAGTCTTAAGTTTGATTTCATATTCAGTTTCAATTACAAGTTAAGGTTTGTAGTTTAAAGTTGGTTTCAGTCTTCAAAGGAGACATGTGACAGGTTACAAGTTGCAATGATCGATTGATTACAAGTTGACAAGGATTTGGTTGCAGAATGGTTTCAATGATGGTTACAGGTTAGAACAAGTGGAGGGTTTTAGAATAAGTTTGGGAGAATCCCAATGGATTAGGAACTCGGTCTATGGGGTTCTTTGCTACCGCATAGGGAGGATATCATCCAAAGTGGATCCAACTGTTAGCATGAACTTTATTCTTGCAGAAGTTGGCATTATGACCGAATATATTTCGAAGGGTTTCTTATACTTGGTAGGTTTGCAAGAGAAAAAAGGTAAAATGTTTTTGAGAAAAAAAAAAGAAAGAAAACTTTATTAAATTTATGAGCCATTGATTTATTGTTGAAAATATAAAGGTGGCTTAAAAGTTTAAATTATAAAAATAAGGATTTTAGATTTTTATAAAAACAAGAATTTGTAGAAATATTAACAAAAACAATTTCAAAATTTTATTGGACTAAATCCAATCTCCAAGCACTAAGTTGAATGGGGGCCACCACACATCAATGCCTACCAACAAAGTTCAATGGCCAAGCTCCCAAAGAGTGCACATGTTGTTCCTTGATAAACCTTAAAACAATTAGTGTATATAAAATGAAAAAGGAAACACCTTCCTTTGCATGTGGGATTATTACCATAATAATTAAAAAAAAATCCTATGACATGACATATTTTATAAATGAAAGAGTTCGTGGAGGATCTTGTGCTAGAATTCTAAGGGAATTTGGTATTCATGCAAAAATTTGCATCTTCATAGTTGGACCTTTTCTCCCATGACATGGAGATTGTAGAAGTGTTAGCAATCGAAAAATTTCAAATATCAATCTGTGTTGCTGCTATCCCCACTTTGACCTAGAATTTGATTTTGTGGAGTTTTCTTTCATTTATTAGTACAAAGAAGTTAAAATTTCATACATTGATAGAAGAAAGAATGGTCGAGTTCAGAAGTTGTTATATATTCTTGCATCTTAGGCCGTCGAGTCTCATGCATAACATGAGACACCTGCTCCATATGAGTTGTTCAATCACCAGAAAATTATTGATAAAGTATTGGATGAAGAGCATGTTGTTATTTCTTTACGACTTTCATATTCATTTGATGTATGAAATATATAAAGTTGTAGGTAATAGTGGGTACGATTTGGGGATTAATTCTCCAAATTTTTCAAGTTTTTCCTAGCTTAGATTGATCCGGCTACTGGAATGGAGCGGACGATTACTTGGATAGCTATAAAAGGAAAAATCCAAAATAATAGAGTAGCGTAGTAAATGCAGTAAAAGGGTATCTTCACTTGTGGATAAATTGAAATGTGTTGTTATTTATGCAAGCAGGAATATTTCACCTTCTGCGGATAGAAGCTGTTCCTCTGGTCTAAATGGTTCAGATCCAGAACAAATGAGTGAACGACAAAGGATGAAGACCCTCCCTAGAAGTTGTAAACACCTGGAATGCTGTTTCGATAGTGAACCTGTGTACCTGTAACCAGATCAAACATGCAAGCACATAAAAGCTACTAGAACATCATCTACTTATCCATGTTAGTGACTAAGGAATCTAATAACATGTACATGCGAAATCAAAACAATAGTAATGTGGGATGGAAATCATCTTTGCATTAAGATGTATGGAGAATTTTACAACCAATTAAGCCTTAGTTTCAACATGCATCTCCATGAAACCAATAATTTCATCCCCATAAGCTCCAAATTTGCTCTCTATGCTCTCAAATGGCTTGGGCCAAGTGGTCAATCCAATAGCATAACAATACCTCTATAGTTCTCCCCTCAACCATGGACATGAGCTTGTATTTATAAGGATTAATAGATAGGCATGGTTGAGAGATTTGTGGGTGAGGTGGCCTCTAAGATCCTATGATGGGGGATCTCAAGCTCAATTGACCCACTATGATAGGGATAAGGGAGGACACGAGGCTCGTGATTTAGAATCCTCGAGAAACTTCTCTTTTTCCCATTTTACCCAGGGTACCACTTTTCTCCTCTTATGACAGAGAGGTTTAGATAAGAAACACTTTTGGACAAAAGGCCACAAGCAATGGCATCGCTTATGGAAAACATGATATAGGTGGTGCGAGCAAGGTACCGCTCATGGTTAACAGGGAAAGCATGGCGCTGAGTATTTTCATGTAAGATTGACAAACAACATGGGTTTCCACTCCAAGTGCTGGGATTAAGGGAAAATATGTAAGTCAAAGGTCTTATCACATGGTGGTGATAGGATTTGGGTATAACAGAATGCCCCCCAAAGTGTGAGTCTTAGAGGGATACGATAAACAAGAGCTTTGAGAGAACAAGTTGTCACTTCGAGGTGAAAATGTCAGATCGATCGGAGCATGTCATCCAGTAGGCATCTATAGTACATCAATATTTTTGAATCACAGACACAAGTAACCAACTCATGGCTATGGACCTATACAAGACAGATCCATGGGAGGAATAAACAAGCATGGCTACTAGAATACAGCGTAGATCCATGTGATAGAGGAATCAAACTTGGACATAGCTACCAGACATACAACATAGATCTATGTCATACACACACAAATTTGAGCATAGCCACAACCATACAAATGTGGATCCATGCTGAATATACAAAAATCCATCGCAACCTAGGGAAAAGCAATGTGCGCTTTAAACAAATACCCAGGGTCTTCGTCTCGTCTTTAGCAAAGTACGATTCTATCCATGTGATTACAATGATCTGAAGTCGAACATGGTAGAAACCACTTGATTACTAGTCAATGATGTGAACCGTTTACAAGTGTGAGGGAGATCACCATTGATATCAATGATTCCCAAGGTACTCTAGTACAATCTACTAAGCGCGAATAGATGTCCTAATGTCGAACACTCAGTCAATTCTATCGATCAAAGGTCAATGATGTGAACCTATGTCGAGAGTGAGAGAATCTGTCATTAAGGCATATAGATCTCAAGGTACTAATTTTTTGTTTCTAAGACTATTTCCTGGATGATGAGCTGATGTCGACGGGAATAGTCTCGTCGAAGGAGCGCCATGATGAGTCCCACTTTGATGACACGAAACTCGGAACATAGTTCTAGACTGATGTGAATGTAGTAACCACAAGACTGACTCAAAAGTACTGACAAATATATTTTTTTGACTGCAGAGGTAAACTTCTTCAATATCCCTTTGAACATTGAGGGGCACGATACAAGACTTGGCAGTATGACTGGACGAGATAGACTCACAATACGACAATGGACAATGCATTCTTTTGAAAGTATCAAAGGAATGACATGACTCATGAAAGTGGATCGTCATGGAGATCAGCTGAATACCCAATTTACTGAAATGATATGCAGACAAGTGCCATGTTCAAAGGTAACGACAAACTACTGCCATTTATTTGCAAAATGACTCCCTTCCCATTTCCCCCATCATGATCGATGAGTGCCTCTTTTTGGTTTTACAAGTTCAAATAGGGTAACAAACACTAGGTATAGCTCATTCGAAGACAAGTCCAAACTCATATGTTTTACAAACCTGAGAGAGGAGGGTTTCATTCCCAAAACCAAGTCTCTCAATGTTTAATTTAACGAGTCCAATGAAAGAAAACTCGGTATCATTCATGTTTAGAGAGTCTGAATGATTACGGAAGAAGACTCCAAAGGGGTCCTTTTTCATATGATTTAGTCCCTAAGGTCCGAAAAGTGTAAAATCATACCTTAGAGAACTCTTCCAGTCATGATTGGCTGGAGTGTTCCTTTTTCGTAAATAGTCTCTCCGAATTGAA
This sequence comes from Pseudotsuga menziesii, assembly GCA_001517045.1. Taxonomy (NCBI): domain Eukaryota; kingdom Viridiplantae; phylum Streptophyta; class Pinopsida; order Pinales; family Pinaceae; genus Pseudotsuga; species Pseudotsuga menziesii. The sequence goes on along the minus strand of LPNX010997409.1, from coordinate 29,403 downwards.
AAAGAGATAACCTACAGTCGAAGAGATGACTCTTCAAATGATTTAATGAGCGTGAAGAAGACAAGATTGCTCAACAATATTTTTGTATTTAGGGAGCCTAAAAAGAGTTTAAAGAGGACTCCATGAGGTTTCTTTACACAATGTTAATTTTTATGAGCCTGAAAAGAATCGAAAATGGACTCGATGATCTTTTCATGTTTAAGGAGCCTGAAAAGAGTTGAAAGAAGACTCTATGAGGTTTCTTTACACAATGTCATTTTTACGAGCTTATAAAGAATCAGAAATGGACTCGGACCTTTGATACTAGGTTTCAAGAGCATGACCAAAGTATCGTAACAAACGCTCATCGAATTTTTCCGTTTTTATGGTAGTACAAAAAAGTCATAAAAAAACTCCCAAAACTTTACTGCTATGGTTCTTCTAACCTGAAATCAACTCACAAACAAGTGTTAAATGTTCTCATAACTAACATTAAGGGATTACGACTGATAAATTTCAAGTAAAAAGTGATTTTAAATCAAAACTATAGCATGTAAAACCCATAAAATGTGTATAAAAGTCATGTAAATAGTGAAAAATAAAATCATTTTACTATTTACCCATAGTGGAGAGCATTTGGAGCACTTTCCTAGTCATATCTTTAGTCACTGATATCAGGAGTTTCCACCGTCATATTTGAGCACCGTCAGTTCTAGGTAATAGTTAAAACCCTACTCTTCCTTTTCATAGTCTCAATTTTGATTTTTAATGGGGTTTTGGGCCTGTATGACAATCCCTAAAACCATGGGAACAGGTGTCGTGCTTATCCCTTGCGTGATACACGGTACCTTACTAGAAATGCGTCGAAAACAAGGATCACAAGCGGTGCCACCGCCTGTATTCAATGGGGAACAGGTGGTGCTGGCCGTGAAGATTTAAAATTGATAACACAAACAAAAATAGATCATTTTTTTGGATTTAAATGATTAAGGATGATTCTAATATGTGTTATGATTGTTTTTGGCAGGCTTTTGCTGATAAAAAATGGTAATATGGAAATAAATACAACATGACAATGATGACGCTTTCGTTGAAAGGAATACGGGTTGCATAGCCGCATTACGAGACTATGGGCTCCTAAAATTATTCTGGACTCCTAGCATAGTATCGCATGAGTGGTTGCTAGAGCACATACTCCGAATGTGGAATCCAAAGCAGCAACACTTTGAGGTTGGAGCTCATATTCTAACAGTAGAGGTAGAGGACATCTACTTCTTGACTAGACTCTCGAGATGGGGTGCCCCCATCTCGTTAAAAGGTTCTCGAGGAGGGGATATTACCATGCAAGAGTTGATGGACCGTCACTGTATCCCAGGGACAAGGACATCGGGGAAGAAAATCCCCATAAAGGCAGTGATGGATGGACCTCTATGGACTATCTTATTTACTATGCAGAGAGTGGCCGGGAGTTAGGGAGTGCACCAGGATTCTAGGGCACACATGATGTATGCCATAGAGGCCATGGAACCTACAATATTCAACTGGGCGGAAGCCCTACTGCTGATATTGAAGGATCAACTGACTAAGTGTCAGTAGGGGGAACTGAAGCAGTTTGGCTTTGGTTCCATTATAGCTTGCTTCTTCTTTGAGTAGGTACCACAGATGGGACCTCAGGTGGTCTTCACATAGCTGAGAGCGCAGGACCCCCGTATGTAGAGGTGGGTCTGAATTATGGATCATACTGGAGTAGGCAGGGGGAAGGTGAAGTTCGGTGACCCATTCTCCAGATGGCTCTAAGATCAGATCCTCATGGTGGAGGATTATGCTTATGCGGGTACGGACTTCAGCGGAGACCCTGGCCTGCCGCTCCCACCTGGAGGATAGTGGGGTGACATCGGTAAGAAGTAGGAAACCCTAAAATAGAAAAAATGTTTTTTATGTTTTTTGATGTTTTATATTTTTATGTTAAGTAATGATACTTGAACATTTTCATGTAGACGTTGGAGCAGCACGACCTGGGGGAGCTTCCCCATTGGATAGATGAGCTATAGCTCAATTTGTACTGTAGGGTGATGATATTACTGGGGAGTTAGAGGAAAACCTAGAGAGGTTGACCTTAGACATCTATGACACTTGCATTGATGACCTCCCTCTGAGGTATCAGAGACCTACAGTGGGAGTATTGGGTCAGATTAGTAGGCTTCTACATAGAGTAGCCCAGGTAGTGATGTGTTACCATGAGCATCACTAGACATTTTTTGCATGAGATATCTATTGAAAGCTGATAGGTTCAGGATTTTGTATGGTGATTTTTGCCTAAAATCCTACGTGCTTCAGATGAGGTCTCGTGACGTATTTTTGTAAACATGTTCACATATATATATATATATATATATATATATATATATATATATATATATACAGACTTTTACTTGGTGTTTATATGTCTCAAATGGTGAATGTATTCTACATGAGTTTTATGTGTATTTAATTTTTTATTTACAATGAACCATATTTAATTTAACGTCATGAATGAGAAATATGCCAATCTAGGATGTAATTAGCTAATGAGTCAACAGCTACATTATGTTCCCTAGGGGTATGCCTATAAGTGATGGTTTCAAATGACCTTTCTAACAAGCGTACCATCCGAAAGAGGTGGAGAAGCACATGATTTCTAATGGTATAAACATGGTTTAGATGACAAACCGTGAGTTGTGAGTCCATCAAGACTACTATATTGTGAACATCTTGGGAGGCAGCTTCAGTCAGAAGACTTATGACTACTCGATACACGATGATGTTGTTGGTAGCGGGACCAATACAAACTTCTCCTGAACTAACCAAATATTCAGCTGGGGAATAGAGGACCTAGGCAGCTAAGGCAAGATTCAAGGTGTGGTGGAAAGCACCATCAGCAAAGTCATAGAATGCCATCTAATCTGCATGACCAAAACATGGTATAAACAGATGCGGACACTAAACTCAAAACCATATTGAAAATACTAAAACAACACTGAAAGCCAAGAAATATACATATATACAAGATACTATCTAGGAAAGATCTAGGCATAGTACCTCTTTAGGTACAACCCATTACGAGGTTGTCCCAAAGGGATTCCATTGTAGTCAACAAGGTTGTAGGCCCCCTTCTCTAAAACTTTAGAAATGACGAAAGGACCGTACCATATGGACTCAAAATTTCCTTTCCCTAGTTTTTCATATCTCTGGTCATAAGTCAAAACTAGGTCACCCTCGTTAAAGGCATGAGGTTGGATGTATTTATCATACTCGCCTTGATGCATTTCTTATGTGCCACATTAGCCAAGGCAGCATCTCTCCAAGTCTCGTCAAGGTTATTCAAGTACAAAAATATTTCTTCCTCTGTGGAAGTGTCTGGGAGAAGTTTGATGGCAGGCTATAAAGATGGAATATGACATTGAATCAGGAAGATAGCTTCGAGTCCATAGACAAGCTAGAAAGGTGTGAAGCCAGTAGTTGTTTTCACCAAAGTCCTATAAGCCCAAAGAGCGGAGAAAATAATGTGGTGCCAGTTGGATTTATGATCTCCAACCATATGACAAAGTATAGTTTTCAAAACTTTGTTAATGGCCTCTACCTGACCATTAGCTTGTGGATAATATGGCATAGATTTTTCATGGCGAAAACCTAGCTTGGCGCTCAGTTCCTCCATCATTTGATTACATAAATGTGATCCGTGATCAGTAACAATGGAATGCAGGACTCCAAATCTAGATATGATATGATTGAATAGGAAGAGAGAAGCAGACTTACCATCTTCTGTATATGTAGGCATGGCCTCAGCCCATTTCATAAAATAGTAAACGGCTACGATGATGTAACCATGCCCCCCGGCTAAGGTAGGATTACAATGCATAAAATAAATAACCCATTTGGAAAATGGGCCAAAGACAATGATGGGGTGTAGCAGAGCAGGATGAGTGTGCTTTTTGGGATGAAAATGTTGACAAGGTGGGCATTTCTTAACAACCTTGTGACAGTCTTTAAAGAATGAGGGCCATAAATAGTGAGCGCGAAGGATTTTCTAGGTTGTATCCATCCTAGATAAATGACCACCACATTCTCCAGAGTGGAAATCATTCAACACATGTTCAGCCTCCTCATTGGTGAGGCATCGTTGGAGAATAGAATCAATCCCACATCTATACAAGGTATCATTCAGGATGAGGTATTATTTCATGTGGTGACAGATACGACGGCGATCATCATGGGATAAATGTGGCTGAAATCATTGTGTTTGGAGATAAATAAGAAAATATCTATACCATGGATTGGTATTGCTGATCAGGAATAGGAATTCATCCAGAAATGAATCACTAGGTTCAGATTTCATCGAAGCACAGGGAAGATCACACATGAGATCGGCAAAGACCAAGGTTTTCTTTGATGTGGCTTTGGCAAATTCCAGATCAAACTCTTTTAGTATGATTATCCATCGGGAGTACATGCCCCTGAGCACTTGACAAGTTAGGATGTAATACATAGGGTTTTGGTCTGCCAATATAGTGGTTGTGCATAGCAAAATGTAGTGAAGAAAATTTTGGACAGCAATGACCATGGCCAATGCCAACTTCTCCATGCGTGAATATCGAGTTTCAAAATCCATAAGATTCTTACCCGCATAGTAAGTCACATGCTCCTGACCATTGGGATTTTCCTGCACCAAAACCATAGCAATGGTAGTAGCAGAGGCAGCAATATACAAGAGAAAATTCTTTGAATAATATAGGGGGTGTATCACGAGTGAATGAGTCAGAGCATGTTTGATATTATCAAAGGTGCATTGGGCTTGGTCATCCCAAAAGAACGAGGTGTATTTTTTAAGGAGACGCATATAACCGTGCGTTTTCTCTATGAAATTGTACACAAAATGATGGAGAAATTTTTCCTTCCCTTGCAAACTTTGGAGTTCAAGGAGATTAGTTGGTGCTGGTAGAGATAAAATGGCAGCAATTTTCAAAGGGTCTATCTAGATGCCATCCTTAGAGACCATAAAGACTAACAGACGTCCTATCTCAACGTAGAAAAAACATTTATACGGGTTGGGTCGTATATTATAATGACGGTATCTTAGGAAAATGTCCCTAAGATGACCAGGGTGGTCCTCCTATCACTGTGAATGAGCAGGGAGGTCATCAAGGTACGGTTCAACAATATGTTTAATATTGTGAAACGCATAGGACATCGCACGTTGGAATGCGGCTCCAACATTTTTCAAGCCAAAAGGTAACTTATCATATGCAAAGGTTCCCCATGGGAAAATGAATGCCATCTTGTGTTGATCGGTGGGTAATATCTCAATCTGATTATAGCCAGAGAATCCATCCATAAATGGGAAGATGACACTTCTAGCACAGTTGTTGATAATCTAATCGATGTGCGGAATAGGAAATTTGTCCTTGGGACAAGCTTTATTCAAATCCCTAAAGTCAATACAGACTCTAATGGTGCCCTTCTTTTTATTGATAGGGACAACGTTCAATACCCATTCCATCAGGGGTACAGGATAAATAAACCCAGCTTTGTAAAGTTTCTCTATTTCAGCTTTAATACCTACGGCCTTCCGTGGATGGAATTGCCTTAGTTTTTTCCTAACATCCGTAGCCATGGGATAGGTTTTAATCTCATGGACCATAACGGATGGGTCAATCCTTGGCATTTCTTCATAGGACAAAGAAAAAATATCACGAAATTCTTTGAAAACTGCCTTATATGTTTCAGATTCATCTACTGAGTAGTTCTACCCAACATGAACATGCTCGATGGTACCAGGCTTGGCTAATATGTCAATCGGATTCATATAAATAATGTTGCAAAGGTTTCCTTCAGAATCTATGTCTTGCAATGATATAAGACTTTGGGGTACGTTGACAATATCAATAGGAAACAGGGATGCATAATCATGGTTAAACAAACTGGTGTTGGGGAGGAACATGGATCTATGATGGTTATCCTCCCAAATGGACTCGTCTGTACTCATGATCTCCATAATGGACTCGTCAGAAGGAAAAGTCCTAGAGAGATAATCTAGAACAGGAAGAGATGGTTCTAACCAGTAAGGTAAATGGTAAGGATCCAACGCCACTAGATGAAGGTCATCAGTGTGATCATCGGATAGGGTTTGAATGGTGTCGTATATTGCTTCATGTGAACTCAACAAGGTGGACTCAACAACTTGTTTTCCCTTAGGCTCATGGTCAAATGATGCAATAATATGGACTGTCATGATATTCATGTTAGGAGGAGTGGATGGAAAAATCCCCATAAGGGATGAATCCTTCAACATGCCTACCCCAATCAACTGGTAAGGAGGAGGGGATTGGCCTAACATGGAGATGTTATTAGCCATAGAGGTAGTAACATCTGGAATATAGAAATCAAGCTGGTTAATGGTAACAATTCTCCATAGATGCAGAAATTGGACTGTTCAGAATACTATCAAAGCAACAACTGTCATGGCATAAAACCAATTTCTTCCTAGGAGGAGGTTGTAATCTAACGGGGCATCTACCAATTCTACTTGAATAGTAACAGTTTTTCCCCCAAGCTCAACTGTGAGAGCTGATATGAGACCATGGGGATAGAAAAATCATCCATCAAAGGCTTTCAGAGTCATAGGTGATGTTACAAGCTCGGGATAGCCGAGAGCTTTCCAACAAGACAAAGAAAAAACTGAGGTCGAAGCTCCTTCATCTAGTACCATTCTAAAAACCTTCTTTCCAACTACTTTTGGAATGATTTGAAAAGCAAGTTTATGAGGTAGCCTATACTTATAGTTCTCAATATTGAAATGAATCAAATTAGTATTATCTGGGTCTAAAGATCCTAATGCCATTAACAAGTTTTTTCATTTTATAGGACAACTTTGGAGTACTTCTAAGGGAGACATTGCAAAAGGTGCCTGAGCGAGATATTCAACTACATTATAAAATTGAGCATCTCAAGCATTAGGGTTAAATACATCATTTCTAAGAGTACTCTTGGGTGGACGCAAAATCATGTCGAGAGTAGGCTTCTCAATGGTTGGGGGGACAGTAGATGAGGATTTCAGAGAACCAGTAGAGGGTGCTTTCCCTAAATAAGAATGGTCTTCTTTCTTGTCTACGAGTTTGTCATAATTCTGACTATGAGTTTGTAGACTAATGGTATATGAGGACATCATACGAATTTCCTTCGACGAACTAGAGTTACCCCGATTAGACATGTGGTCTATTAGTTGTTGTTGAGAGGGAAAAGGATCCATGAGAACTATGGGTGTGGGATTTGATTTCAAAAATTGAGGTATTTTGTCCCAACGGGGACACTCTTTCGTGAAATGGTAACCTCCACATAGAAGGCATGGATATTTTTCTTTTCTCTTCCCTCATTATCATTGTTGGTTGGTCTTGGATTCTCCTGTTGGTTTCTGAGTTTTTTATTCTTATTTTTACCTTTCTTTTTATTATTACCCGAGGTTTGAGTACTTTGAATAGAATTTACCTCGACAGAAACCTTAGGAGTTGAAGGAGTAGGGGTGGCAGTCTTGTTTTTCTTGGCAGGTTTCGCTGGTGACGGGGATTGGATTGAACCAGCAATCCATCAACAAGTACCTATGCTAGTGGCTTTGCAAGATCAGTTCTTGGGTGATGAGCTTGAGGAATCAAGTCATAAAGAGTTCCAGACTGGGAATAGACCAAGTCTAGATACTAGGCTCGACTAATAGCCTGCTTTCTAGTAATGGCACCGCCCATAGCCACATCTCAGGCAGTTGGAGGCAACAAAGATTTGGTAAACCAATCAGCTAATAACTAATTCGGAATAGGGGCCTTAATAAGCCTTCTCCACTTTCTCCACTCATGGATATGATCAGATATGTGGGTGGAGGTGTTCTATCACAAATAAGTTAAGAGATTAGTACTCATTTCATAACAGATAGGGAGCTTAAAGTGTGTAAGAAACACAGTTTCCAAGGAGCCAAAATCCACAAACGAATGTTGTGGAAGTTCAACGTACCACTTCATGGCTGTACCAGTCAAAGTTCGCTGAAAAAGTTGTAACCGAATTGAATCATCCATGAGGGAGTTTGAAGAACACCACATATGGAATGTCATGAAATGGTTTTTCGGATCGTCTCCCTGCTTCCCATCAAAATTTGGAATGTCTGATGGTAACTTTACTGGAATGGGAGGCCACAAGGGATTGTGTTGAATGGGGTCATTAATCAACTTGGACAGGCTAGGAATGTCCAAAGTTTCCAGGAAAGGTAATTGAAGGTTAGGTTACACATACTCATAATATTGATATGGCATATAATTACCAGTAGGACCGTAAGTAGACTGAAAGATAGGTTGTTGCGAGGAAGAACTACCGGGAAATCTTCCCATGGGGGGTTGGTTTCTGGGATTAGGACCATTAGGACTGCTAGGGCCTCTAGGACCACTAGGACCACCAGGACCACTAGGAGGTAGACAACTAGACCCTCCAAGTCCACTGGGAGGTAAACCTTTAGATCCTCCAGAACCACTAGGAGGAGGGCCACCATACCCTCCAGGGCCATTAGGGGGGAAGCCACCAGGCCCCCCAAGACTACCAGGACCATTAGGACCATAAGGAGGAAATCCACCAGGCCCTCCAGGACCATTAGGCCCCCTGGGGGAAGGACCTCCATGATGTGGTCCTCCGGCACCTCGCGCAGTATGTATGGGTATCCCCCCCATAGCTGGCATGTAAGACCAATTAGGTTGCCCCCATGGCATAAAAGTATTACTAGGGTATGGAATTCCTATAGGCTTGGATGGATGATTAATATTTCCTATAGTTATTTGATAACCATAATCTCCAGAGGATTGAACGGTTACAGGTTGAGCCCCCAAGGGATGACCTGAGCTAGATGGGGGATTAGCCATATTAGTATGGGTGGGAGGGACATAAACTGTAGATTTTTCTATATTATAGGTCTATCCTTAACTAGGTACAATTATGGTTCCAGATAATGTAGGTCATGCTGGGGGTTTCCCCCTGGCACTAGAAGGTAATGACGAAACAAGAATTGAATGTTGAGCCCTAGATGCGAAAAACCTGAGAGGATTAAAAACAGATGTAACATAGGAGGTGGTGGGGTTGGAAATTTGTCTTGTGTTGTGTGGAGTCACTGTGCAGTCTATAATTGGTTCAATGGGTGTCATAGAATTGGCAAGTGAACGATATCCCACAGGCACAGCTGTGGAACGTGGTTGTGGTGTGCCCAATATACCATCTATTTTCTTCTCAATCTCCTGTGCATGGAGAATGGCTACTTGGTATTGTATACGTTCTTCTTCATCTGGAGAAATCTCTTCAAAAACATTTAAACGAGTGCCAAATGAGGCAATGGACTGTCCTATATAGGTATCCCAAAATGGAGCATTGGGACCATAATTTGGATGGGTAGTATCATCAATATGACCTTCTATGGGAGAATGGAACGAAGTATTTCCATGAGAAGGTTGTTGGACCAAGGGAGGCGAGTGGGAAGAATATGGACCTCCACTTTTTGCAACCACATTATCTCCCACTTGGGAGGTGGTAGCAGCTCCTTGGTCGATAGCTTCCATTGGATTTTCTCCTGAAACAGGAATAAAATTGGGTGGCAAAGCCCGTACTCTTCTGGAGTATCTTAGCTCAGCCAGTTTGTACAGTCCCTATCTAACCTAGGGTCTGGAAAACTAGAAAACACACCAAAAAAAAATTCCCTACTCAAGCTATAGGTCAAACAAGCAAACTTAAAATCACAGGAGGAGTTCAGATAGTCAGGTCTCTCACCATGATTGTCAAGAAGGTGCCACTCGTGATATACCTCTGAGGTACGTGCGTAGTAATCTCCCCAAATGATTTTTTTGGTGTATGGCTCCAAGCAAGATGACCAAAGGTATTTTCTCAGATGGATAAGGTATCCTAGTGGGGTCTCTCGATATACTCAAGGTACATGGGAGCTTGAATCGGTAGTAGTGCTATCTAATGCATAACCATACACAAGGGGGCTTCCGATATACAATCAAGTATGTGAAGTACCTTTCTATATACCTCAAGGGTATGTGAAAGGCCGTTTGATATACCGACGGTACTTGGAAGAACCGCGTGAGTCCCAAGATGTAATGCAGACAAATAATGATAGCTCTTATGCTTAATGATGCCTGAACACATCTCTAACCTATCACTCAAATATGTAAATTTTAACCTATAACTACAATTAATTTTAAAGTAAATAGTTAGGTGAATGCATGGATTTTTGACAGAAAAAGTAAAACCATGCAATATGCGTATGCAAATATTTCACTTTACCATTTGGTATGCCTACCTACGGGAGGGATAGAGAGTATTTTCTTTTGTTTCAAAACCAAAAATATTTCCAAACAAAAATCTTGAACACAAAATCAAAGACAAGTAGCACTTTCCAAACTGATTTCTCTTTTCTGAAAGCAATAAGAAGGGGAAGAGTCTCTTTTCCTAAAAGAAAAACAAGAAGCACATTACATGCATATGCACTCTATTTTTCAATTTTTCTTAAAACATAGATAAATATAACTTAAAACTACCATATTTTTATTTTGATGAGATAGTAATAAATTCCTAAGAGATAAAAGAGCATAAAGATCCTGAAAGCTTGCAAGGCCAATCAGAGATCCAATGTCTAATGCTCAATGATGATAACCTAATCTCAGACAAAAAATTTCTTTTTTAAAGGAGGAAAAAGAAGTTCTCTATGAAAACAAAAAATGAAACCAAGATGCTAATCAAATGTTTTTCTTTCAGTCTATTTAACAGAAATGAAAAGAGATCTTACTAACACCCTAAGATTTTCAAAAAACAAGAATTCCTTTCACAATCAAAACCAACAAGCACAGGAGTGAATGAACAATCAATAAGCCTAATATAGCTTTTGAATTTTCCAATCAAACCAATCTTTAACCATAAAAATTCAAACCACAAGCATCAGATTCTAACACACAAGCCTGACAGTGCAGGGATGAAAGCAAAGAAACTCAAAAATTTTTGCAAAAAATGAGAAAAAAGTGGTCTTGGAATAAGGCCTACCTGGCACCGCGCTGCAGGGGTATTGATAGAGCAGTTCTGGACCAGCACTGCTTCTCGCCAACAGGAATCAGGCAGTGGCACCGGGTGCTGTTAACTAGGTTCAGGTGGTGGCACTGCTTCTCGCCAACTGCATAAGAGTGGTTCCCTGTATAAATCCAAAACACAAAGGAGAATGACATATCAAGTTAGAAAAAGATCAGATCAAGGCAAAAACTAATAGATTGAGAATAAAAAAGAGCATAAAAGGTCAAAATAATTCAGATCTAGACAAATATGGAAGTTTCAAACCAAAATACACTGAGTCAGATAACAGATATGACTAAAGAGAGTTGGATATGGAGCCTAGATTCAAACAAGAGTTGAAGAACTGAGGAAGATCAGATCAACTGATACATATATATACTTCCCAATGAAATCGCCATATTTGTAAGTAGGAGTATTTCACCTTCTACGGATAGAAGTTGTTCCTTTAGTCTAAATGGTTCGGATACAAAACAAATGAGAGAACGACAAAGGATGAAGACCCTCCCTGGAAGTTGTAGACACCTGGAATGTTGCTTCGATAGTGAAAATGTGTACCTACAGCCAGATTAAACATGAAAACACATCAAAGCTACCAAAACATCATCTACTTATTCATGTTAGTGACTAAGGAATCTAACAACATGTACAAGCAAAATCAAAACAACAGTAATGTGGGATGGAAATCAGCTTTGCATTAAGATGGATGGAGAATTTTACAACCAATTAATCCTTAGTGTCGAAATGCATCTCCATGAAACCAACACTTCATCCCCATAAGCTCGAAATTTGCTCTCTATGCTCTCAAATGGCTTAGGCCAAGTGGTCAATCCAACAGCATAACAATACCTCTATGGTTCTCCCCCTCAACCATGGACATGAGCTTATATTTATAAGGCTCAATGGATACGAATGGTTGAGATATTTGTGGGTGAGGTGGCCTCTAAGATCCTATGATGGGGGATCTCGAGCTCAACCGATCCACTATGATAGGGATAAGGGAGGACACGAGGATCATGACCTAGAAGCCTTGAGAAACTTCTCTTTTTTCCATTTTACCCAGTGTACCATTTTTCTCCTCTTATGGTAGAGAGGTTTAGATAAGAAATGATTATGGGGCCACAGGCGGTGGCACCGCTTATGGAAAACATGATATAGGAGGTGCGAGCAAGGTACCACTCATTGTTAACAGGGAAAGCACGGTGCTAAGTATTTTCATGTAAGATTGACAAACAACATGGATTTCCACTCCAAGTGCTGGGATTAAGGGCAAATATGTAATTCAAAGGTCTTATCACATGGTGGTGACAGGATTTGGGTATAACAATTTACTTTCAGATTGAGTTTCTTCTGGAATACATTCTCTTGATGTCAAATTTTTTATCAAAAATCCAGCCAATGTTCTTAATTCAGTAAAAAATTGTTTTTAAATAAAAATCCCTACATGTTTTCTTCTCATTCTATTGTGCTCTATGTGTCCAGATGATCTTAGCATTGCATTAGTTCAAAGTTAGAGGATCAAGCAACTAGGTGGTTCTTACGGGAAATGAAGCTAAGACTTACAATCAATGGAGAAAATTCATAGCTGAGAGGCATTCCTCCAAAGGAATTTGTCTTGTATTAAACTCCTGCATAGGTGATATATGATCAATGGCTAAACTCAAAGCATATTTCATCCAAAGAAGTGAAATTATTCTGCATCATCAACATGCTAGGAGAAACAATATTTCCAGATTTGCGAAATAAACTTGCTCGTGGTTAAATCCGGAACACGTGTCTGCACAACATTGTTGAAAAAATTGATCAACGCTCCATATTCATTCCACCGATTGAAAGTATGGTTTATCTAATTTCTAAAAAATCAGCGAAATTTTATATCGTGGAGCAAGTCAACACACGTGTTGATATTTCCTTAGTTTTCCAAATTGATTGACCGCCTAAAACTATTCCACTGAGAAAAGGTGTTGTATGTTTAATAATGGAGGGGTTGAGCGGAATTCTCATGCTCATGTACAAATCTAAACACGTGTTTAAATTATTCATGTTGGGCATATTCATAAAATTAAGGGAGGTTCTTATATTGATCTATAATCCAAGTTTCTCTTCATTATTTTCATCCGTAATATTAATGATTGCATTGAAATATACTAAAGATTTTATAGCTGCAGATTTTTTGTTTAAGCTTTTAAAAGTATGATAAAGGTGGAAATCAACACAGCTTTCTAACATGACATGTGAATATTGTTTCATGATATTGAGAGAAATGTGAGAATTATTCATGGTAAGCTCACATAATTAATTCATATATAGTTTGTGAAGGAGGATTCAAAATTTTTGGCAAACTATTTTCTTGAAGGAAGTTGACATTATAAAAAGGAAATGGATTTGGATGATAATGATATATTTTACATAACACAAATAGAGAATCTTGTTACATTGAGTTTGGAGTTTTTGCAGAAGATATTAAGGATGGGAATAGGTGTATTGAGCCGGATCCATCATATATAAAAGGCTATTCAAGGCAATTTGTTGTTCACCTCTTCATGAAAGAATATGTCAAAGTTATGTAAATTTATCAGGAAGGTTTCAAACATGATGGAAACAACCAAGTTAACACTCATAGAATGAAAAAGGGAAAAAAACTCAGTATCGGATATTAATTGAAGCAGTAAGACAAAGTTGTATGAAAATGCAAGTTTTAGTCATTTATTCCAATTATCTATTTCCACCAAACTGAAATCGTTTTTGATAAACTGAGAGTGGTTTTTATTCATAACATGCCTATATATGATAACCTCTCTCATTTTTTACACATTTATTACATATTGGGAGAATCAAAGTCATCTTCAGGGGGAAATTTTCCATATTTTTAAAATACTATCTGAGTCATCAACTTCAAATGAAGATTCCGATGAGCTAGTGGTGAATCTGAGCAAATGAAGATAAGAGTTTTGTCAAGGACATGGTAAATTACACAAACCTATTTCATATTACACATATATATCACCATTTAATATACGTAGGTGGGTTGTTTAATCCTATTTTTCAACATTCCCCTTCCTAAAATGAAGCAAATCATTTGTAACTGTTTCTATTTTTAAAGTTTAGTTAGATTTTGAATTCAAGACTAGGTAGAGGCTATTATTCTATATATTGATATGTAATAGAAATATCTAGGGTTATATTTTTGAGAGCATACATGCTCTTCATTGTAATAGGTTTTAGTTTTCCAGAGATGAATAAAAATTGCAGAGGAGGAATGTTGAACTTTCCATGGCAGAGATTTCTTGTGCCATCATTTTCCTTAGTAAGTAATATTCTGATGTGATTGTTTTTTCAGTTTAAACACTCCATTTTGTATTTTATTTCATGCTTGAGAAACAGTTCATGAAACTGTAGTTCATCTTGCATGCTCTAGGTTCATTGTTCAAGCATTTTCAAAACATTTTCTTCTAAAGTCTTGTAGAACTCACCCAGGCTATGTGCTCTGCTTGATGTTATTTCCTCCCTATGTCCTCTAATCAACCATAAATGCCTCAAGACTTAGGAAATTGTGTCTACCTTTCCTCTGTCCATTAACCTTTGAAACCCCTACCTCTTGCAACCTACTTCAGATCTGATTGTCCCTATTAGAAATATGACCTTATGAGCATTTTGATTGAATATCTTGAGTGTGAAAACCTTGTAAATAGTGATATATCCCTCTTTGATTGTATTAGATCATAAATACAGTCTAAAGTGGTTATGTTGTTACCTTGATATTTCCTTCTACAACCTTGGGTAAATTTTGAGTGTTATCACACCCTAGTATCAACACCAAGGGTGTAATAGGTGTCTACATGCCTTTTCTTGTAAGAAGGGTTAGATGAGTGATGAGATCATATTAAAATTGAAAAAAAGAGAGAGAAGATATGGGTGGAGGGTGACCTCTAGAGTCTAGAAAACATAAGAAATAGAGATTTAACACATTATTAAGTCTTGGCATTGGAGGTTAGCCTCTATAAATCCTCAATAAGTAGTATATAATTTAGGCTTATGTTGATATTAAAAAAAAGTTTTATGGACGATAATTTACAATGTTGAGTTAATAGCCAAGATAAATATCTAAATAAGGTAGATGTGGTGAAGGAAAAATCTCAATGAACCAAAAAAATGATCCATTTATGATAGGGAATAGAAATAGGGTGTGTAGGGTGGGAGGGTGACCTCTAAATAACCATAACATTTGAGTGAAATGGAACATGATAATTTATTTCTCCTTTTATACCAAATGATGAGTAACAACCTATATATAAAATATAAAAGTTAGCGAGACATATTTCATCTAGAGAAAAAAATATAACCATGAGATAATTGAGAAATAAGTATAGATCGAAATCGATTGATTAAGTTTGATAATGATTCAAATTTCCTTCTTAAAGGATTACATATCTCCAATTAATTTACAAACCTATTATAAGGATGAACCTCACTCAACTTTTGAAAACAATGCAATATACACATGTACATAGCTCAACGATGGAAAGTGACGCCTTAACTAATTATTCTTGAAGAGGATGTGGTTTTGTGTTGTGAGTGTGTAAGTTAGTAAGTATAACTTGAGTAGTAGATAAGAGTACAACTAGTGCATGAAATAATGGGAGCAGGGTTGGGGAAATTTATATAGGTAGTGGGTAAATCATAGGGAGCATAGATGTAGAGTGCATGATAGTTTACAAAGATATAATATAGGTTTAAGGTCATGTACATGGGTTTAATTTCTAAATAATATATATAAATTGCTATTTTGTATCAAATATTGGGTTATAAATAAGAGACATTACTCATCAATTGGTATAAGGGCCTGTGATTAAGGCCTATGTTCTCACTTGAATCTATTTCTTTAGATAATATCCTGAGCCAAAATTTAGTATATTTTTGTTTTGGATGTTACCATACCACCCAACATGTCTTCTACCTTAGATATAGTTCCCTTGGAGTATGCACTACCACCCAGATATTTCTTGGAACAAACATTAAATTAATGTCTTCTTAGGGACTTTTTTTTAATGTCCAGTTCCATTGCTTTAACACCCACCTAAATCTTTGATTTCAATAGAATATATGATTCATTTAGATGAAACCATACAACCCTAGACATAATATATGTCATTCAAAATAATCTAACATATCCCTAATAACTCTCTAGTAGCAACACTAGTTTTTTTGGAGGTATCGTTCCCACCCCAACACTTCGTCTTTTCCAATATGGACATTTTTTCTCATGTCATATGCATCTCAACAACCTAGGGATCCTCTAGTTTAGTATTTACATTTTTCCCATAACTCTTTCACACAATGTGTCCTCAAATATAATATTCATCATATGAGGATGAATCACATATCTCTAACATTGTTTAGGAAATAAACAGTGCTCTCATAAGTTCCTTATAATTCTAGGATAGTGTTCTTATCTCTACATTATATCTTAGTACCTACACTTCATTTGAAAAATATGGTGGTAAAGTAAAAGGTGATTTAGTAGACTCATTTCTAGATAATACAATTGCACATTTCAATGTGTATAAAGATGAATGAAAAGAAACATTCTATTCTTATAGGAAACCACTTAGAAGGTGTGGCACAATCTTAGTGGATGTTGGATGAACAATGATAAATATGGGTATAGTTTGTCATGTGATATCATTTTCTTTTAATTTCCACAATGGTGTCGTATTTACAATGTCCTTTTCCATGTAATCCAATGGAATACGATACCAGTGATGGCTCAAATCATTGGTTCTGTGACCCCCTAAGTAGTGAATTCTGTGGAATTTTATCGTCATATGTTCCATCAAATCCAAGGACAATGCCATACCACCGAAATATACCCTTGTCATTTATCCAACCCCATATGCAGTGAACTCCATCGTATTTTCTTGTCGGATGTTCCATGAAATCTGATGGAAGAGACATACCACCGACAACTTTCCTTGAGGGTTATCCAACTCCCTACATAGTAAATGCCGTCGAATATCCGCTGTCCATTGAGTCGTATTTTTGATGTCCCATCGAATATGAAACAAACATATTAAAAGAGTTATTGTCGAATATCCGATGGGTATATATCAGAAATCCTACATACTTATTTTACTGTTGGATATCCACCAAAATGAAACTGACGTTTAAAAAG
Source organism: Pseudotsuga menziesii (assembly GCA_001517045.1). Lineage (NCBI taxonomy): Eukaryota > Viridiplantae > Streptophyta > Pinopsida > Pinales > Pinaceae > Pseudotsuga > Pseudotsuga menziesii. The sequence continues at coordinate 12,137 of LPNX010997409.1, read as the reverse complement.
CAAGTTGATTATTGAATGGTCGACAGCATGATGTCAAAAATTAGACATCTATGTCATTGGATTTTGGACTAAAAAATGCTAGTGTCGTATTTCATTATAGCATCATCTTCCTTTTCATACCCATTGAAAATTTGTTCTTCTCCTTTACTACAAATACCTTGCAATAACTTGCGCTCCTCTTCATGAATCTTTGTTTCTAGTTTCCCACCTGCAAGACTAGGAAATTCATAGTTCTCCTCAATGATGATAGTGGAATTTAGTTTCTCACTCATGTGAATATTCCCTTCATTGTGACCAAAGGGAAGAGATATATATGAACTATTTTCATCCATTTTCATAATTTCTTCCTCAAATTTCTCTAGTTCACACCCAGTTGGTTTGGGCTTGTCTTCCACTTTGTCATAAAATTCAAATGGTGATTTCAGATCTGATATATGTTCTTATTTTGGATATGATCCAAAATATTCCTTACAACTATTGACCACATAAAAATCCTTTGTAATTATTTTGACATCACCAATAAATAAATTGGAAGTGATTTTACCTCCCACGCTTCCAACCATCTAATGTTGAATTTTTGGGTCTTCAGTTGAGCATGGATCCTATTCATATTCTTCTTAGAGTAATGGGAAATAAGAAGTATCTTTTGGACCTTATTATTTCAAGAAAATTGAGGATTATCCATCTTGAATGGTACTTTGATCATCTCTTGTGGAGACTCTTTTTGAAGAAAAACCAAAGAATCTCATAATTCTTGAACATTCTGACGTGTTTGATGAATATTCAATTTTGGTTGCTTCTTCTTCCTCTTTTCTAAGAGAGGTGGAACAAATTGCTTCCTCTAGTGATGTTTTTATTCTCTTGAAACAAAATCATCTACATCCTTGGGCTCAAATACAAATATGAAATAAAAATAATCTTTGAAAGGAATGGATTTACAAATATCTTCCCCCAAGGAAAGATACTCTCCATAGTAGTGGGGCATGTTTTAAATTGCATTAATCATATTTGCTAAATCATTATTAGAATTAGCCATTGGTGGTTCATATATAATATCTTCATATTTCATATGGTCACAAAATCAACCATCCTCATATCTTGACATTTGAAATCCACCATCAATATAAATCACCTCTTCTTCTTCAACAAACTGATCAAAGCCATCATCTTCAACTACTAGTACAAGCCTCGTGGTTGCAACCTGAGATGTGATATGCAATATTTCTTCAACGAAGGTATTACTTTCCAAATGAGTAGATGAAAGTTATATAATATCGATGTAATGTACATTTCTAATTTTTTGCACACTAACTCACGCAATAAGTTAACTTAATATGCAATTCATAAAACAAAACTAGGTACTAGGAATGCGATTAGAAATGTATGCATCAACTTTAATGCACATAAGAGTTTTTATAACTTGCTGTAAAATCAGTGATTTTTTCTGTAAGGTATGTGGCAGGCCTTAAAGTATATATCATAGGTTCACAAATACAAAATTTCATATTATGACAATCAGGGAAATGATTAATCTCAAGAATCCTATGCATAATGTATTGGGACCATTCAGGTTTTGAGAATCAATGAGTATGAGTTATACTTCTAGGATCCTAGGCACCTAAACATATGCAAGTTATATCCCTAATATTAGCAAGGTTCACAACTAGAGGTTTAGGAAATATTAGAATTGATTTGGGTGTCAAACTATTACAACTAGTTACTGGGATAACTTAACTATTTTAGAATGTAGATTACATCAAATATATCTCATATAGACCTAAATGAACCTCACATGACAATCAATGGTATCTTGTTTTAGCAAAAAAAAAACAATACAAGGGGAATGGAGAGCATAATTCATGATGGATTGAAATGGATAATACTCAAACTCTTTAAAGAAGTTGATACACCTATGGATTTGGTAAGAAAACCTACAATTGCACACCATTAATGAATGAAATCCATCATCATAGCTTTCCTTCTTCAAATAATTAGAGAGGAAGAAGAGAAGGAGGGGAACGATTTGAATGGGAAGCCTTCAATAATTGAGAAGAGACATCGAACATGGCTGAAATGGATTTCAACAACTATAATTAGACCTCCATCATTGGATGCATCTGCTACTCTTTGAATTATTGAGGAAAACCTAGGATAGTACCAAGGGGTACATATCCCACAGTTGGGTTGGGAACATATCCAAGCACTAAAGAAGCTGAAATCTCACTCAATCACAAACTCAAAATTCCAAAATATGTGAGAGGTGTGTGCTATCATTATTTTATAGAAAAATTTGTCTTCATGGTCTAATTTAATATTCACGTGGCCCACTTTCCTCAACTGATGTGCCCTTATGAGTTGAATAGGAACATTCATGCTTTGTCTTCCTTCCTTTCCTTCCTTTCCAACTAACATGTTTTTATTCCTTTGGAATCATTGCCCATCTTGTTTCCTAATTTTCACACCGATGTTCCTTTATTCATTTTAGAAATTGTGCCCTCCTTTCTTTCCTAAACTTTGATGCTTTTCTCACTAACATGATTTTCCTGTAGTTTCCTACTTTATGCATGCTTTTATGGTTAGCTGCTTTTGTCTTGCTTTTATGTTTTTCCACCTTTATGGATATTTTTAATTTTCTCTTGGTTTCCTTTTAGGATGACAACTCATTGGGTCCATAAGGGTTCATGTGCCACCTTAGCCTCCTAGCACATCCACTTAATACAAAAATTCATATTATTGAAAATATTATAATTCAACATATAATTTTAGCCCAAGGTTTGATAAATTAAAATACTATGAAAATTAATATACGAACATGACCCTACTTTATTTCTCCACTAGGGACCATGGGATTCTTAGAGTATAGGGGTTTTCTTCTATGTTGTTATTATCCAAAATGGGGATATTACATCCACATGTCACATAGTCCTCTTTTATTGTTATGCTCATGTTCTTTTGGGGTTTTATCTTACTTCAGCCCCTGCCATAGCGCATGTTGTCTCTTTTTTGGGTTTCTTGTTGCTGGCTTTGATAAAACTGATTTTCATCACACAAATGTAAGACTGGTTCTAATAATATGTCGTCTTCTCCTATGGAGGGGCCTACACATTGGTATATTGGGTTGTTTTCTTGTGATGGGAGGACGAGTGACTTTGTATTTTTGTACTTTTAATTTTGTGATATAATGTGAATACTAACTTACAAAAAATAATCTAAATCTCAGAAGCTTCAAATATAACAATTTTACACAAAATGCATGTTTGAGACTAGTTTTTGGATTACTAAAAATGCTTACTACGATAGGTTTCAACTCCAAACCTATATAAAATAAAATACCTAAAATGTTTATCATATGTAAGTAGACATGAATTTTAAGAATCCTAAAATTTCTACATTCTAAAAATTCCCCCCGCAAAAAAATGTTACGAGTTAAAATGACTGTAACACCAAACGTTAAGGAACAAATTCCCTAGAAACATAAAAATAGAAATAAGATGTAGATCCACATATTGAGAATGAAATAAATAAAATCAATAAGAATAATATTTGAATAGTAAACCTCCTTTTACAATATATAAAATCCACAAGATGATATGATATCTAAAACTCCATCCCATTTGCATATATATAGGATATAAAGGATACAGTTACAATTAAATTGTTTAGCCAATGAATAAGGAAAACATTAATATAACAATAGAAATATAATAAATCAATATCTAGGGATTAATAGACTTCATGTCATGTGCCCATCCCAATAAGACTACTAGTTAACAATGTTTCATCAACATATTAGTTCCCTAGGTTGTGGTGGAGGCATTAAATTTTGCAATAAGGGAGCTATGAGACCCAAGAGGAATTTCGTTTATCATATACACATTAAATTGGTTAATATAAATAATAAATATAGAGAAAATAAATTTCCATTACTTCATGGAGACACTTGGATGTTCCTAGAGACCTTAGGTGGCTATATTCCTCCCTACACTTGTCATGACCTACCCCAAAATTCGAAATTATTAGGAATGTAACGTTCTTGGGAGATGAAGAGGTGTCAAATAAAATATCATGAGCCAAAGGATTTTAATTGGTGTAGAGTAATAACTCCCCATGTAAGAGGAAGAGACTAGGAATAAAATGTGTGCCACTTGGAGAGAGATTCCCTGCACTTTATGACAACAATGATGGAAGATACTATGAAAAAATTAGACCTGATTGCAGACCTATGACAATATGACATGTAATGGATAAAAATAGCCACCAAGATCGTGCATTTGGAGGTTATTGGAATCCATTCTAATTTGGAAGAGGATTGAGGAAGAGGATTGAGGGATTACTAAACAACTAGGATGAGTTGGAGGGATCCTATGGAGGGGAATTAGACCTTAGAGGAACTTACTAATATTAAAAAAAATAGTTCATGAGGAAGGAGAATATATTTTTATCATTTTGAGAATTTTCCTTTGGCATTTTTAAAAGCACTAGCTTGTCCATTGCACGGTGAGTGCTCATTTTCCCTACTAGTGAGCCAATTTAAAGGGATTTGGATTCTCATGAAAATTTTATATTGGAGGGGACACCCATACCTCTAATTTGTATATGAATTCTGTGTGTTTATTTCATATATAATTATGATACAGTTCGTGATTCATCTATTTCCCCATTCTTTCATCTCCATCTCATTATTCCCTTGTTTTCATATGATGCATATGATGGCGCACTAGTGTGAATGGTTCTTGTTATTTTTTGAGCTCAATTGATGCCCACGAATCAGTGAATGATGTTTTTCTCTATAATATGTTTCACATACTCTCTGTAAGTCGAATTAGAAAAAATACATATGCAAAAATACGACATTGGCAAGCCATGGTTTGACTAGTTTACATGTATCGGTTTCCATTTCGAAGGAGTTGTGTATCTGATTTGTATTAAAGATTTTATATGATTTTAAATGCTATTGGGTATTATATTTGTGTGTTTTATATTTTATACATTATTCACTCTCTGTTCTGAACCATTTCATGTACATTTGATGACTTGAAGTAAAGCTATCAATGTCATTTTTCTTAAGCAATATCATTGAAAATTAGCATTCGAATATGGATCTATATAACTAGTTTTCAGAAGTTATAAAACACATAATGATATAAAATTAGGTCTAATATCAGTCCCCATACTCTTTTTATCAATTTGGGAGGGTCGTATATGAGTTGGGAAGCCCTTTTTTCTTACACCTTAGGGGAAATTTCATCACAATTTACTAGTCATTTTTCCCCTTTTTCCAGTAACCCCAAATGAAGTTTCAGAGGTATAAAACTAGTTCTAAAGTGACTAGAGTGATTTTTGATAGATATTAAGCCTCACCATATCAGTACCTACCAAATTAGGAACCCTTTTGTGCCATTTGGAACTCCTAGAGTCAAGACTAGTTAAACCAAATTTGACCCAAATTGTGCCTTTGTTTGGAAATTTCATATTGGGTCATTATAGTGGTATCAGAGAATGATATTAGTACCCATTGTAGTTTCCTATTCATTTTTTCTAATGATAGTATCCACTTATTATAAACTGAGACTAAGTACATTAATAGTGGAAGAGAAGAAGGTGAATAATGAACTCTGAGTACGAGAAGATTATGAAAAAACTAAGAATCAGAAATATGGGGGATAAGTAGGATAATGAGGACCTTAAAAAATTCTTAAATATATCTCTTTAAAATATGGCCATACATTTTATGCAAGGGTTCAAATTGTTGGCTATCCAATTTGGGGCCAAGTCAACACCCGAAAGTACTAATAGTACACCTCATGATGAAAAGAAAATGTACACGGAAGCCATTTTTTTTGGACCTCATAATCGAACCCATGAATTAAAGAATCAAACAAGACATAAAATTCCAAAATTTTTATATTCTAAATCGATCCCTTACACTAATAATGATGTGAAGGAGGAAGCAAATGATTGGCAACAACTAAGTGATGAGTTTAGGAAATTCCTACCTTTCGATCCGTTCATTACGACCTCTCTTCAATTTAAGAAAGGAGAAAGTGGGAATAGGGAACCTCATATAAATAAGGAACTAGAGTATACCATTGGGAAAGTAAATATTCCCTCCTTTTATTTTTCTTCCCAAATGTATTCTAGTGTTTGTCTACAAAAACTAAGCGTGTATTTCAAGTTAAATCTTATGGTTGAAGAAGATGCACTAAAAATGGTCATTTTACATATTGAATGGGAAGTTAATGATTGGTGGTTTCATGGTATTAGAAACTTGAGACATGATCATATTCCATCCTATGAATGGATATCCAATACTTTAATGAATATATTTTATAGGAAATACCTTGAAATTCCTTTCAAATAATTAGCACAATTAAAGCAAGTAGGAACCCCTGGCATATATGTTAGAATTTGAAAATCTCTTAGTAATGGTTTATTATGTTTCTATGGCTAGGTTTGTTTTACTATTTAATGAAGGGTTTATAGAACCTTTGTGGGCTCATGAAATCCCACAAGCCAGCTATATTTAATTATGCCATGAATTTGACAACAAACTTGCTGAATGTGTTGCCAAAAACCGGATTTCTACCTAATCCTATTTTTCCTTCCAAATTCAAATATGGGAGGAAACTATGACAAAAGGACTCTTTTGTCAAGGAGAACAAGGAAGGGACAAGAAAAGAAGAAGTCAAAAGAAAGAATTTTTTTTTTCACCTGTCATCAACCTTGGGTTTTGGGACATAGGTGTGCAAAAGGGAAGGCACACTACATTGACACTTTCTCTAAATGTGAGGAAGAGGAAGGAGAGAAAGAAACACAACTTACATCACAAGAAGAGGGGTGTTAGAACCATTTTTTGATAAGTAGTTGGAAGGGGTCATACAAGAGGAGATACAAGGTAAGGTCTAAATATTTCTATCATATGACCTAAAGGGTATGTAGAAGGGGTTAAAAATGTTTTGGAGGACTTATTCCTAAGTCTAAAATGAAAAAAAGTGAAGAAAATCTTAATCAAAACCTTGGGAATAAGATGTGTATAAGAAATACGCCTTAATGTTATATCGCAACAAGATTGAATGGTGAATATCTACAACAAAGGAGATCTATGAATGCAGATAAATCCACAGAGGTAAGTTGCAAGGCATAAATACATTTTATTGCCTGTGGAATGAGTTAACATGCAGCTAAAATCTACCGTTATATCAAAAGAGGGAGGAAGATCAATGGCCAGTAAGATTTCCATTGATTAAACTTGCATGGAAGAATGAAATTTTCATTTCAACAGAATCAGTTAGATCCCTCACATTTCAATGATGAATAATGAAGGAGAGAAAAGATCTATGGTGGATAAGAATTCTACCGGAATAACATGCACAGAGAAAGTAATGATGAGGATCATTGATCGATGGTGGATATTTAAAGGTAATTTAGATCGACAATTAAAATGAATTCCTCAATGTGAACAAGCACTAGGAAAATTAAGTTTGAAATCAGTGTAATAGAGTAGAGGCCCCATGTTTTGATGTTCCAGATGAATACTAGATGCAGATCAATGGTTGTTGTTTATTCCACTGGTGAAAGGTGCATAGGTGACTAAAATTTTGAAACTTGGTGGAATGTGGTAGGGACTGCATCTTTTAACGATTGATATGGGAGCATGATTGAGATCAAGGGCATGTATCCTTTTCACTCCTAGAAGGTGCATGAGATAATAAAACTAGTGAACTTGTGGAATGGGTTAAATATCCCATACAATAAGGGGCATAGATTTGACGAACTATAGATCTACGGTATGAAATTGTTCCACTAATAAAACATGCTTGACAAAAAATAAAGAGGAAGATCAACGAAATTGGATAAAAAGGAGAATAAATGAGCCACTGAGATCAACCAGGTTTGAGATCTATGATGGATAATATTTTCGCAAGAAGGAGATGCACACTTCTTAGAAAGATAAATTTGAGTGGAAAGTTAAAAAGGGAAATTGATCAACGATGCATATTTGTGAAGAAAAAGATCAATGGTTGAAAAATTATCTGCTTAGATAAGTTAGGGTAACTTTATGATCTAAACAGGTGAGTTAAAGGGAGAAAATGATTGACGGTGAGGATGAATAAAAGTATGGATTTGTGGTAATGGTTAATTCTGCAACTGAAAATCACAAGAAGGATAAATATGGCAGCATAGCAGGAACAAGGGTATATGGTTTAAACATGAATCATGATCAATGGATCATGATAAAAGGCACAAGATGGACATATAAGAAAGCATCCTGTTAAGAAAAATGCATGGTTAATAATAATATAAAAGTGAGGACACATGGATATAGGTTACTTGTTTGTTTATGCATCGGAAAGTGAAAGTCCGGGGTAGTACGGAAAAAACCATCTCAGAAAAATCTTTGGACCACTTGTCAAGAAACTAGGTAGGCTATTTATTCCCACCAAGAAATTATTAAAAATGGTTGAGGTATAAGAAGTAGAGGTTTAGAATTTGGAATACTAGAGGATTGAGGAGGTTTTTGAAGATACAGATTTAGAGGTTTTTGATACTATATTGTTGAATGGTACCATATACTCAATAAAACCAAATTAAAAGTTCTCAAAGACCAGGGAACGGAAGTCCATGGTATTTTAAGGTCTTATTTCCACCTTTTTTCTCCACAGATGAAGCCCCAAATTTTCCATAGTTTGTTGATTGGTGTGCTTGTAATTACTCCTGATCTTTCAATAGGGTAATTACGGATGCAACTAAGTCTAAGATCCTTTGTCCTATAAGTCCACTTGTTATCCCAAATACTTTTTATGTTCCTATTGAACTCACCTAGATGTCTAAAGATTTTAATGAAGAAAGTATAGTCCAATTTTTCAGAGAATACACTATTGAATAAAAACAGGTTTTGTTTAAAACTTAATTCAAACCTGAGGTATTATTACAAAACCATCCTTTTCCTATAGATTCTAGCTTATTCAATGATGAAACTCAGTGTGTTATAACCCTTATAAGTCAGTTCTTAGGTTTAGATACTGACAAGTATGTCACTAAGCCATTAATGAGTATTTTGTTCACAATCAATACTGTTCAGGTTGAATCAAAAGTGTCAAGTCAATTAAGCCAATCCTGGTGCCTCAAATTTCATGAGTTTCTAGCTGTGAATATCCATTCATAGCTAGTTGACTTCTAGAAAACCAGATGTTTTAGGTTTCAATCATATTTTATCAAAATGTTCTGATCTTTTAAAGAGGAAGATTTGTGATTTCCTAATATAGTTCTCATAGATGAGATGAACATATATTTTAGAAAATACATGAAATTTCTCATGTCAGAGGTATACAATGCTTTTTTCTAGAAGAAAATTCCTAGAGTCTTACCACTTATGAAAGAAATGCTACAATTTTCTCCTAAAAAGAGAATAGGATATTGGTTTTTACTGGAGCAGGGTATAGTGATCAAATTATATGGGTTTGTTTATCAACCTTACATATTACCTGCAATCTTAACTACTAGGGTATTTTCCTTAGATTTAACTAGGAAGAATATTATTGTAGAAAATGAACACTTTCTCAGTTTTAAAATGTTTTCTTAAATAAAATTACCATGGGTTGTTGGCCCATTCATCATAAAGAACAGGTCTAGTTTTCCAATGGTAGAGAATTTATTGAAATAAATGCAGTTTTAGATAGATGGTGTTGTTAACTATGATCGACAACACATCATATCTATCAAAATACAAGTCAACAAGAACAAGCCTTTTGAGCATAATGAGATTGCAAATATGCATGAGAGTGAAAATTGGCTAGATTACCCTCATGAGACCCAGACAGACTCAGGGATGAGGACATGCAACAATATTCTACTTCATCAATGAAGGAAGTCAAATCTGCATAGCCTATCCCTTCAAGCATGGTTCCAACAACTAAAAGGATCACACCAATATCCTCTTGTTCTGAAAGAATAAACAAAAGAGATTTCTTGGATGCCATGGAAACAAAGGAGTAAGATACAACAATGACACCAAGAAAGAGAAAAATGTAAGAAACAGGGCAGCTAGTGCAAGTAACAGAGGTTAAGGGTAAGAAGAAGCATATGAAGGTTAAGGGAAATGCATATGAAGTTAAGGAGTATGCTTTTTCTTAAACACCTATAGACTCCACTTCCCAATTTAGAACTAGAGATCAATTCTTTGATAAGTGAAGAGAAGATAAGGAATTGGCTATATATGAATATTTGAAACTATATGCAGATGTCGGGAAGATATCTAGTAAGGACGTATCCCTAGTGACTATCAGGTATCACACCCAAAATACATTGAACCTAGAAGTAGCAACTAAGAACAAAGTTGTTGAAATGAAGATGAGTTTAGAGAATATTCCAATACCTGAGATGATCCACTTACACAAATAGACTGGACATATCATATATACTGATCTATCGAAAGCAACATTAAATGTATCCAAGATGTAGTCTACCAAAAGAAAAATTGAGAACTAGCTCAGGCAGGAAAAAGTAGAAAATAAGGCTCACCAACAATAGATTAAAAAGTTGCAAGTAGACTTGTTGGTTATTAATAGTCAAGCAGGAAAAGGGTTGCAACCCAAAAGTTACTGAATGAAAAGGAAACCACCATTCAACTATTAAAGATTCCATCCACTCATCTAATACAGGATTATGAGCTAATAGAGATGGAAAAGGAGAAATAAACATTGAGTGGTGAATTAGATGACTACAAGGCAAAGATATTGAAATTTGCATAGGAGAAGAAACAATGGGAAAGAGACATGCCTCTTTTGGTTGAAAGTGAGAAGAATATTAAGAATAAATATGATGAATTGGAGAATAAGTTGCAATAAAAAGAAAAGGAACCAAAATTTACAATAATTTTACCCACTGCAAAATCAAATGAATAATCTCTTATTCAGGCCATGTCGCAAGTCGGTTTAAAGGAGTTGGAGATTCTGGGATTAAGAAATTAGAACAAGAATTTAGAAAATATAGCTTTGAAAAGGGAGCAAGAAAGGAAATATTTGGAAGTTAAATGTAAAGAGTTACAAGACACAAATGATAAGCTAGTAAAATAGATGACAAGACAATTGCCTGTACAAGCCTCCAAGCAAATAGTCTGGGATATGCTTATATAGGAGGAAACTAAATTGAGGCCCTACCTGCATGACATTTTAGATAGATATTGTGATACAATCAGCCAAGCAAAGTGTAACAACTGTGGAGGAGAGATTGAACAAGAAGCCAATAGATTATGCTAAAAAAGCTATTGATTTTCTGAATGGTTTGACAGAAGACGAATTGAAAGTAGCTAATATGAAAGATAGAATTTATATTATAACTTGGGAAAGGAAGGTTGTGAATAAAAACCAACGCTTGGACACCATTGAAGCAAAGATAGGTATCATGACACATCAGGTGAAGTTATTTATGGATATATTTGATCCATTGTTTAAAAAGGGACTACCTTTCTTCTAGGAAGAAAAAGGTAGTATGATGTCCCAAAAAGAGTATCAAGACCATTTGATTGAGTGTAGGTCAGATCACACAAATTTTTCAGATATACAAAAATCATTATCATGAAAGGTAATTGTGGACAAGCTAGAAAATGACTTTGATACGATATTTTCTTTTAAATCCATGTGTGCATTCTTACCAGAATTTTCATACAGAGACCACGTGGAGCTACGAGTACTAGAAAAAGAAATGTCCACCCTTGACTTACGATCTCTTGATCAGTGGAAATTAGTCGAGAAGTATGGAAGATCCAAAAAAAACAACATGGATGAATATTATTGAATACCATTAAAGATTATTTATGAATATTAGTTAACTAGGGGTTTAGTTTGTTTTTCAATAAAATAGTTATTAGTTAATAAATGTAGATGACAGATGTAAAGTCAATTATTTCCTATTTTTAAAAGTTTGTTATTTCATCTCATGGAGAAGTGTGTATAAGAACTAGTTATTGTAATGAAAAAAGGGTTGGAACGCATGGGAACTCAACATTGTATTTTGAGATCTATCTTTTTTAATAAAATTGTTACCAACTTTTCTGTACCATAGTTGGGTTACCTGAGGAGCCGCCGGTTGACAGACTTGTTCAAAGTCTGATTCCAGTGTATCAGTTGATCCGTCTG